>CM060329.1:46171479-46178979 GCA_030674155.1 Stramonita haemastoma
GTCATCAGGCTAAATGTCTTGTAGTCCATCGGATGAGACTGTACACCGAGGCCCCGTGTGCGAACGCACGCAGAACATCTTGCGCGCACGTTAAATCCTGTTCCGCTTTTCGTAAGAGTAGGCCATCGTGTGCTGGTGGGAACAGATGACAAGATTTACAAACTGCATACACATGGGGAATGGATGTAAAAAAAAGCACATGAGTGCTTATTTTAATATCCTCGATATAAAAGACTAAATAAATAAATGAATGAATAAATAAATAAGTGGTTTATTGCCTGTACTGAATTGTATTCTTTTGTTGTGTGGTGTGTTGGGTTCTGTTGTACTGTGTTGTATTGTGTTGGGTTGCATTATGTTGTGTTGCTGCGTTGTGTTGTGTTGTATTGTATTATGGTGTGCTGTGTTGTTTTATTTTGTTTCATATTACAATGTTGTGTTTCTGTTGTACTGTTGCGTGTTGTTTTGTGTTGTGTAGTGTTATATTGTTTTGTACGCCACTTTCAGTCACAGCAGAGCTCTGTGTGTGAAAGTCGGACTACTTTTGGAGTGTAAACGTAAACGCCACGTCACAAGAGTAGTGCCAGCAATCTTAATTTTCATTTCCTTTATGTTTTTGTTTTTTTTACCCTATGGTTGTGACCTTTTCTTTATACAGAAGTTTGCTACGGAAATTTGTCTTGTTGCCGTGGGTTTTGTTTTGTTTTTTTATATGTGTTTAATGAGTGTTACTACTTAACAGGACTTTAGTACCATGGCCTGTTTCTCCACAAGTCGTGAAGATCAAAGTAGTGCAGCTAGCAATCATTTATATCCCCATTTCTGTGTTCGTCATAATCATAAAGGGAAGTCACTAAGTGCAATCCTGCACGCTTGGATGATGAAGGGCATTAATCCCCCTGTGCTCACAGCCTTGCTTATTGTTCCCGCTCCAGCAATGGGAATAGCAGTCAGCTCCTGTCACTGCACGGTCTGTCAGTTTATGCATCCATCATTTCACTGTCTCCTCTGAAGTCGGAGTATGGTTATTTTAATATAATTATGACAAGGCACTTGAAAACAGTCCTACACGCAAACTTCTCATTCAGTGTGCAATTTCAATCTCATAGTGATTCCCTGGTGGGATGAGTGAGTCAGAGTGCACATTCTGGGTGACCCTCAGAGGGTTAAGTTAAGCTGGGGAACGCACAACAACAACATTTTACTGGTCGTCACGTCCCCTTTCTGTCTGCAGTCACCTTCTAACAAGAAAGTATCAACAGTATCATTCCATCCGATAAAAGAAGTTTCTTGTTAACATCTGGAGGCTGTGCTACTGAGAATGTTTGTTGTTGTTGTTGTTGTTGTTGTTGTTGCTGCTGCTGCTGCTGCTGCTGCTGCTGCTGCTGCTGCTGCTGCTGCTGCTGATGATGATGATTTCTGTTAACTATCGTCATTATTCAATGTGTTTGTTTGTTTGTTTTGTTTTGTTTTACTTTAGTTTCCCTTTCCTTTATCGGGGATTGAATTGCATCACAGCACACTGTATGTTCTTGTTTTCTGTCAGTCAACTAAAAAAAAAAAGTTACACACAAAGTCCAACACTGCAGGCTTGAATAATCAAGGAGGCTTTAGCTCTGCTTTCAAAACAAATCCTGTTCACTGTTTACGTTCCAACAAACACTGGTAATGTCAGTCAGATCCTGTCATGGGCTGGCAGGTAGGTTTCTCATGCATCACTTCACTGCTGTTCACCTACATGCAGCCTCAGCCATAGTCAATCCCTTGTCAACTAGCATTATTCCAGACACCTGATTTCTGAATGGCACCGTACAATATTCCTTGACTTTCAGCATGATGTGAATGAGGTGTAGCACAACGTTAACAATAAGTACGAAGTTGGTGAATCGTGAACTTGTGTAACGCTCTGTTTGTTGGTAAAGAGTTTTTGTGTGTGTTTTATTTTGTTGATAACTGAAATTCGGTCTACAAAGGATCCTTTGTTTGTTGTCGTTGTTGTTGGTTTTGTTGTGGATGTCAAAGTGTATGAGGCTTCGCTGATGGATTCTGTCAACTGTATCATTGTTTCAGTCTTTTTTTTCTTTTTATCACCTTTTGCCTTACCTTGTGTTGTATTGCTTTGCAATGACGCGTGTGATCTTATTCACCTTGCATTCTTGCATTACACGGCACGAAAATGCAGCGTGTGGTCTTATTCATCTTGCATTGCACTGCACGAAAATGCAGCGTGTATTGTTCTTTCCTGCCTATCACACAAAGGAAAATTACTGAGCCCAGCCATGCAGAATTGAGTAATCAAGAAGCTTTAGCTCGTCACTCAACGGTCTTGTTTACTGTTTCTACCTCAGTGCTCGGAGCGCTCGCTTTCCCCCAGCCAATGTTAAGCAGCGTCAAGCGTGGTTACCAACTGGATGTGCGACTGTTTGCGCGCCTTGGCTTCAGTACAGTTCCCCCAGTTCACCCAGCTGCACATGGGTACCTGCCCTCTTTAGAGTCAGGGAAGGTAAAGCAGCGAGGGAGAGGAGATGGGCGCCACCATCAACATGCTGGCCCCTAAAGAAGCTGAGGTCTCTGACGCCTCGATCCCCTACGACAACAAAGGTTATGGGACACCTTTACCTTTTACTTTTACCCCAACAACGGTAGGAGATTTAGCTCTGCACTCAATGGTCTTGTTTAGTGTTTACACCTCAACAACAGGAGATTTAACTCTGCACTCAATGGTCTTGTTTACTGTTTACACCTCAACAACAGGAGATTTAGCTCTGCACGCAACAGTCTTGTTTACTGTTTACACCTCAGCAACGGTAGTAGATTTAGCTCTGCACTCAATGGTCTTGTTTACTGTTTACACCTTAGCAACGGTAGGAGATTGAGCTCTGTACTCAACGGTCTTGTTTAGTGTTTACACCTCAACAACAGGAAAGTTAGCTCTGCACTCAATGGTCTTGTTTACTGTTTACACTTCAACAACAGGAGATTTAGCTCTGCACTTAATGGTCTTGTTTACTGTTTACACCTCAACAACAAGAGACCTAGCTCTGCACTCAATGGTCTTGTTTACTGTTTACACCTCAACAACAAGAGATTTAGCTCTTCACTCAATGGTCTTGTTTACTGTTTACACCTCAACAACGGTAGGAGATTTAGCTATGCACTCAATGGTCTTGTTTACTGTTTACACCTCAACAACGATAGGAGATTTAACTCCGCACTCAATGGTCTTGTTTACTGTTTACACCTCAACAACGGTAGTAGATTTAGCTCTGCACTCAACAGTCTTGTTTAGTGTTTACACCTCAACAACGGTAGGAGATTTAACTCTGCACTCAATGGTCTTGTTTACTGTTTACACCTCAACAACGGTAGTAGATTTAGCTCTGCACTCAACAGTCTTGTTTAGTGTTTACACCTCAGCAACGGTAGGAGATTCAGCTCTGCACTCAATGGTCTAAGTTAGCCCTGCACTCAACGGTCTTGTTTAGTGTTTACACCTCAACAACAGAAGACTTAGCTATGTACTAAACGGTCTTTGTTTATAACGTTTCAACAACGGCAAAGCCTGTTCCCGTCATGGCCTGTCAGTTTTCTCACGGATCGTTTCACTGGTCTTCATCTGCCGTACTGTCTTCAGTCTCGCCTCATCAAGAATTCATTAACTGCATCATTACGTACATCCCTCTAGGGGGCGGGATAGCTCAGTGGTCAGAGCGCTCGTTTTCCCCCAGTCAAGTTAAGCAGCGTCGAGCGTGGTTACCAAGTTGTATGGGTGACCATTTGCGCGCCATGGCTTCAGTATAGTCCCCCCTAGTTCATCCAGCTGTAAATGGGTACCTACCCTCTTTAGGGTGAGGAAAGGCAAAGCAGCGAGGAAGAGGAGATGGGCGCCGCCCTCAATACGCTGGCCCCTAGAGAAGCTGAGGTCTTTGATGCCTCGCTCCCCTATGACCGCCTAGGCTATGGGGAACCTTTACCTTTTACCTTTATCCCCGAACAAATAAACAAAATTCACTATGCGTTCGTTCATATCTGTTGTTCATCCAATAAAGGAAAGCCACCATGTCCAGCCTTGCATCCAATAAGGCAAAGCAAAGCCACAATCCAATAAACCAAAGCCACCATGTCCAGCCTTGCATCCAATAAAGCAAAGCCACCATATCTAGCCTTGCATCCAATAAACCAAAGCCATCATGTCCAGCCTTGCATCCAATAAAGCAAAGCCACCATATCCAGCCTTGTATCCAATAAAGCAAAGCCACCATATCCAGCCTTGCATCCAATAAACCAAAGCCACTATATCCAGCCTTGCATCCAATAAAGCAAAGCCATCATGTCCAGCCTTGCATCCAATAAAGCAAAGCCACCATATCCAGCCTTGTATCCAATAAAGCAAAGCCACCATATCCAGCCTTGCATCCAATAAACCAAAGCCACCATATCCAGCCTTGCATTCAATAAAGCAAAGCCACCATGCCCAGCCTTGCATTCAATAAAGCAAAGCCACCATGTCCAGCCTTGCATTCAATAAAGCAAAGCCACCATGTCCAGCCTTGTATCCAATAAAGCAAAGCCACCATATCCAGCCTTGCATTCAATAAAGCAAAGCCACCATGTCCAGCCTTGCATCCAATAAACCAAAGCCACCATGTCCAGCCTTGCATCCAATAAACCAAAGCCACCATGTCCAGCCTTGCATTCAATAAACCAAAGCCACCATGTCCAGCCTTGCATCCAATAAACCAAAGCCACCATGTCCAGCCTTGCATCCAATAAACCAAAGCCACCATGTCCAGCCTTGCATCCAATAAACCAAAGCCATCATGTCCAGCCTTGCAACCAATAAAGCAAAGCCACCATATCCAGCCTTGCATCCAATCAACCAAAGCCACCATGTCCAGCCTTGCATCCAATAAAGCAAAGCCACCATGTCCAGCCTTGCAACCAATAAAGCAAAGCCACCATGTCCAGCCTTGCATCCAATAAACCAAAGCCACCATATCCAGCCTTGCATCCAATAAACCAAAGCCACCATGTCCAGCCTTGCATTCAATAAAGCAAAGCCACCATGTCCGGCCTTGCAGGCTTGAATAATCAAGGAGATTCAGCTCTCTGTTCACACACGGACCCCAAAACACTCTACCTTCAGCTCCAGTCATGGCCTGTCAGTTTTTTTCAGACATCATTTCACTCGTGTTCATTATCTGCAGTGACGCATAATAATAATAATATAATAATAATAATAATAATAATAATAATAATAATAATAATAATAATAATAATAATAATAATAATAATATTAATAATAATAATAATAATAATAATAATAATAATAATAATAATAATAATAAACAATTTATCTTCTGCATCATTTCATTTTCCCCATTACCAGATTGTAGCCATGTTCATTGACTGAGCAAGCTGTGAAAGAGATGAACAATAACAGTGACTGACATAAAATGATACCTGTATAAGACTGGGCGTTTATTGCTATGGGATTTTTTTTAATGCATTTTGGTCCTGTGTAGGTCTGGAAAATGTACTATCACTTTTTTTCTGTCAATTTCTGCAATCATCATAGTGGTTCAGGATTTTTTTTTGTAATTTGTTGTAACTTATACTATCTTTGTTCTGTGTTCATTTTTTCCTTTTGTATAGCTTTGCATCGTCTAGTGCTGCACTATAGTCTGCATGCACACCATATTCTTACGTTTGTTTTTCAGTCTAATAAAAGAAACCAATAGCTCACTTAGTCCAGTTCATGAGGTTTGAATGATCAAGGAGACCGTGTGTGTGTGTGTGTGTGTGTGTGTGTGTGTGTGTGTGTGTGTGTGTGTGTGTGTGTGTGTGTGTGTGTGTGTGTGTGTGTGTGTGTGTGTGTATGTGTGTGTACGTGTGTGTGTATGTGTGTGTGTGTACGTGTGTGTGTGTGTGAGTTTGTGCGTGTGTGTTGTGAGTGTGTGTGTGTGTGAGTGTGTGTTGCGTGAGTGACTGTGTTGCGTGTGTGTGTGTTGTGAGTGTGTGTGCGTGCGTGCGTGTGGAGGGGATGTCGTGGACCATTATTGGAGGATGATCGATTAGGTAATATACTGCTATTGATTACAACTGGGCAATACTGCTCTTATTTTTCTATCATGAGAGAGAGAGGGAGGGAGGGAGAGAGAGAGGGGGGGGGAGAGAGAGAGAGAAGGGGGGGGAGAGAGAGAGAGAGAGAGAGAGAGAGAGAGAGAGAGAGAGAGAGAGAGAGAGAGAGAGAGAGAGAGAGAGAGAGAGAGAGAGAGAGAGAGAGAGAGAGAGAGAGAGAGAGAGAGAAGGACAGACAGACAGACAGACAGACAGAGACAGATAGAAGCAAACAGATAGGTAGATGAATAAACACACACACACACGCACACACACACACACACACACACACACACACACACACACACACACACACACACACACACACACACACACACACACACACACACACACACACACACACACACACAGAAACTTGAGCTTGCAGATCTGAATATTGACAAAAATGATACTAGAAACCTGCAGTCTCTGAATAAACAATTAATCCTTTACGTCATAACCGATTTCTTTTTCGACATACTGTGCCAGTGTCCCAAAACACCCCCATCAAAAATTAATCATGACTTAAATCAGGCAGACCTTAACTAATCCTCTTCACTCCTTTTAAAGCTTCGTGCGTGTCGTCCAAAGTTCGACCACTTACGATCACGCATCATCTATATTTCATCCTCTCCTTTTTATCCATAGTATTCCTAGACTCTTTCAGCTAGTTATGATTTATTCAGGATGATGTAATCACGATGCTATACAAGTGCAGTCTGCTTTGAGACTGCTTGGAGAAAAGTTGTACTCTACGCCTCCTAATAATGATCATAATTCATATTTCTGGTGTTAACCAGGCCCGAGAGATACAGCAGACACCTGCAGTGTTTGGTCAGGTAATTTTGAGCAACCTTTTCAAAATCGCATCCGTGAAGTGGATGACTTTGTGGGTACTTCAGTCTTCCGAAACGAACCCCCACCCCCCACGCCCTACCCCCAAGCAATTTGAGCGACACTTTCAAAATCACATGCGTGAAGTGGATGAAGCTTGACTCTGGGGGTACCTCAGTCTCCCAAAACGAACCCCTCCCCCTCCCCAGCAATTTGAGCGACACTTTCAAAATCACATGCGTGAAGTGGATGAAGCTTGACTGTGTGAGTACCTCAGTCTTCCGAAATGAACCTCCCCCCCACCCCCCAGCAAAGTCGCTTTGATTAAGGAGCTGGTCAGAATCAAAACCAGGAACAAATCTGTGAGTTATGGGATTTGAACCAACCTGTGACATTTCAGCCACGAACCTAACATACTTACCACTAAGTCATGGTGGTTGGTGCTCTCAGCATTTCCATGCAAAGTTCAAGCACTGACAGTCACGCAATATCCATAATTCACACCTTGTCTTCTCCTCTCCTATCCAAGCTAATCTCTCTCTCTCT
>CM060329.1:46183979-46186479 GCA_030674155.1 Stramonita haemastoma
TTAAACCGAGGCCCCGTGTGCGAACGCACGCAGAACATCTTGCGCACACGTTAAATCCTATTCCGCTTTTCATAAGAGTAGGCCATCGTGTGCCGGTGGGAACAGATGACAATATTTACAAAACTGCATACACACGGGGACTGGATGAAAAAAAGCACATGATTGCTTATTCTGTTATCCTCGATATAAAAGAATAAATAAATATAAAAGAATAAATAAATAAACACACACACATTCAAATAAGCAACAAACACAATTGGTTTTGGACAAAAAACGAATAACAAAGACAGTACTAATTGAGTTCATTTTTGTCATAGGCTTTCTTCTATAATTAAAATTGACCAGTACAACTTTTTATTTATTGTTTTATATTCTTATTAGCTGAAGACGTTTTATTTCTCTTACAGAGATTTGAAAAAATTCTTTTTTGTATAAAGGGAAATTTGGGAAACTTGCTCAATCATTCATAGAAAAGTCCGTCTGGTTTTGAATTTTTTTAATGGCTGAATGAGTGTGTGGGCTTTTACAAAACAGTACCAACGCTACACTATTCTACATTACACTACATTACACTACATTACACTGCACTTCACAACACTGCACTTCACTATACTACATTACATCATACTACACTTCATTACACCACACCACACCACACCACACCACACCACACACTACACTACACTACACTACACTACACTACACTACACTACACTACACTACACTACACTACACTACACTACACTACACTACACTACACCACACCACACCACACCACACCACACTACACTACACTACATTGCACTAACTGCACTACACTACACTACACTACACTATGCTACACTACACTATGTCACACTACACTATGCTACACTACACTACACTGCACTACACTACACTACACTACACTACACTACACTACACTACACTACACTACACTACACTACACTACACTACACTACACTACACTACACTTCTTTATACTACCCTGCACTACACTACACTTCACTAACCACATCACACTACACTACCCACCACTACATCCCTCTCCACTCCACTCCACTCCACTCCACTCCATTCCAGACAATACCAGGTGTGTGTGTGTGTGGGGGGGGGGGGGGGGGGAAGTGGACATTGTCAGTTTTGTCTACAAATTTGCTCTTGACCATTTGTTGTTAGCTTTATTTTTAACCACCTTAATCATTTAACATTTTAAACTTATCACAACTTATCGATGAACTATAGAGCCGAGTGGTCAGAGCATTTGAATTTCATCCCGTGGGTATATGAAACGTGGTTCGAATCTCAGTACAGTCGCCTGGTGAATTAAAAGTGGGCTAGCTCAGTGGTCAAACCACTCACTTTCCCAAAGTCAAAGTTAAGCAGCATCGAGCGTGGTAACCAAGTGGATGGGTGACCGTTTGCGCGCCTTGGCTTCAGCACAGTACCCCCGGTTCACACAGCTGTCAATGGGTACCTGCCCTCTTTAGGGTCAGGGAAGGTAAAGCAGCGGCAGAGAGGAGATCGGCGCCGCCCTCAACATGCTGGCCCCTGGAGAGGCTAAGGTTTCTGATGCCTCGCTCCCCTAAGACCATAGTTATGGGACACCTTTACCTTTTTTTCTATAAGTTATCTCCTGAAACACCTTAAAGTGTAGACCTGCCAGTGTTTTAATGTCTTTGTGGTTTAGATACATAGGTACAAAAAAAGAGAGGTAAAGGTGTTCTCATAACCTTTGTGGTCGTAGGGGAGCGAGACGTCAGAGAACTCAGCCTCTCTAGGAACCAGCAGACTGGGGGCAGCGCCTATCTCCTCTCCCTCGCTGCTTTACCTTTCCTGACCCTAAAGAGGGCAGGTACGCATTTACAGCTGGGTGATCTGGGGGAATGTACTGCAGCTAAGGAGCGCAAACAGTCACCATTCCAACTGGTAACCACGCTCAATGATGCTTAACCTTAGCGTGGTGGAAACGAGTGCTCTGACCATTGAGCTATCCCATCCTCGTCATACACATGCAGAAAATCAAATACGCACGTTAAAGATCTCATCAGTTTTGTCAGTGTTTGGTAGGTTATAGAAACACAGAAATATGCCCAGCATGTGCCCTATACCTGGACAGGATGGGCTCCACCAGGATCAGCTTGCACAAGAAACACTCTCTGGAAAAGAATCAAACAACACAACAACATCACAGCGCCCCAACCAGTCTTCAGCTCAGGGAATTAGTAGAGATCGAAAGAGAGAGAGGAGACAGAAATTGTATTAGCGTCTCTATTTTGTTGTTTAGTCTTCGTTTCTTTGTTTGGTTTGGTTTTTTACTATCTCTTCCGGGATTTAGATACATGGATGATTTCACCCTTGGCATTTTAAAATCCTCATAAAATGCAGATTGTGTAATTGACTGAATCAGCTATGTTTCTTGCTTTTCTGATGTGCTTGTCTTTATTTGCTATTGTTTCTTGTTGGTTTGTTTTTGAAGTACAGAAACGCAGATTGAGTA
>CM060329.1:46201479-46211479 GCA_030674155.1 Stramonita haemastoma
CAACATCCTGCACATGTTATCCACACCTGTCAAAAAGTACACACATCCCACACATGTTAATAACACCTCTTCAAAAATCTACGGTTTTTTTTGTTTTGTTTTACATTTATCCACACCTGTAAAAATTGTATATTTTACTCATGTTATCAACATCTGCTCTGATGTGGTTTGCAGGGTTACCTCTGTCGAACACACTTTCTTCCTCAGGTCGCTGTATAGCGTGCATCTTTGAAGAATTTGCTTGCCTGGTTAGTTTTCTTTTACAACAGGCACACAGGGAAGAAGGTCAAACTATATAGATTTCATAAACATCAGGAAGAAACGAAAAAAAGAAAGAAAAGCAGAAGGCAAGAAAAAATGAAGAAATAAACAAAAGAAGGAAGAGAAGTTGCGAAAAAAAGCAAAATACAAAGAAAAAAGGAAGGAATGAAAGGAAGGAAGGAAGAAAAAAAGAAAAGAAAGAACTTGAGAAGGAACAAAAGAAGGAAAAAAGGAGGAGCAAAAAAACAAGTGACTGAAAAAAAAACAAAGAAAAGATAAAAGGAAGACTGAACAAAAGCAGACGAGTCAAATACAGACACAGACGACAGAAACACACACACACACACACGAACGCACGCACACACCACACACACACACACACACACACACACACACACACACACACACGCACGCACGCACGCACACACACACACACACGCACACACGCACGCACGCACGCACACACACACACACACACACACACACACACACACACACACACACACACACACACACACACACACACACACACACACACACACACACACACACACACACACATAGTGGAATCTATTTTAATGAAAAAGTAGACACCCTTGCAAAATATGGGGCGAGGAATAGAAAGGATTCTTGTGAAATAGATGTTGCTTTATCTTTGCATGAGGAATACAGCTTGCTGCAAAATGCCTGTTGGAAGCATTTCAGAAAGAAGATCAGCGATTCTGGCTATCGGCTTTATGATAGCAGTATAAGTAATATGATAAATTTTCGAAACATCTTAACTTCTGACAAAGTCTGTGGTTGGTACAATCGCAGAAATGTGTTATCCCTCATGTACAGATTTAAACTAAATGCCTTCAAGACGAAATACTCAAAGGATGTAAACTGTATTTGTGGTGATAAGATAACGAACAGTCATATTCTTCTTTGTGGATATCTAAAACCACTTTTACCTGTTGTGCCTAATCTATCACTGGATCAGTTGTTGTCTGAACCATCGCGTTTGTTGGACATTGTGTTAGCACTAACAAGTAGTCCGATAATTCAGTATTTATAGTTTGTTAAAGTTAGCTTTATATTTTAACTTTGTTATCTGCCATTGGTTTCAGCTATTGTTCAATTTATCTTGTTCAGGGTTTTTTTTTGTTTTGTTTTTTGTTGTTTTTTGTCTAAAATCACTTGATGTGAATAGACGTTAAACTGAAGAACACACACAGACACACACACACACACACACACACACACACACACACACACACACACACACACACACACACACACACACACACACACACACACACACACACACACACACACACACACACACACACACAGATAGACAGACACTTCCGAGCGAAGGATAATGAGAGACCATCTGAAAGAAATCTATTCCCCACACTTAATCGACCCCTTTCTGTCCAGCAGCCCAGGGACAGAGATGGAGAAGAAAGTGACCACAAGATTTAAGGGCCTAGCTAGGTGTCCGCAGTCACTGGCCCAATTCATTCTCTTCAAGATCACCATTTTAACGGCCCATTTTCTGCTAGGAACGAATAAATGAATAAAGATATGAATTGGATCGGTGGTCTAGGTGGTAACGTACGCGCCTTGCCTTGAAAGCGAACTGTCCGGGTTGAAGTGTGCGTGCGGTGGTTCGAATCCCGTTTGGAGCTGAAAACTTTTCCCCCATCCTAAGTGGTGGGCTGGGTGCTAGTCTTTCGGATGAGATGATAAACTGAGATCCCGTGTGTTACACATCATTATTTAACGCACGTAAGAGAACGCACGGCAACAAGAGGGTTGTCCCTGGAAAAATTCTGTAGAAAAAAGCCACTCTGGTAGGAAACTAATACAGTTGCAGACAGGAAAAAGAAAAAAATATGGGCGGCGCTGCACTTGTGGCGCGGTGACGCGCTCTCTCCAGGGAGAGCATCCCGAATTTCACGCAGAGAAATCTGCTGTGACATAAAGTGGTGTAAAATATGAACTAAAAAAATATGAAATATACAGGAAAGAAAAGAAAACAATAAGTAGCAAGAAAGAAAGGAAACATCCAACTCTGTTATTCATGAATTCAGCCTTACTAGAAAACTGAGGCAGGATAAAACCGCACGAATGGAGGATGCTGAAAGCAAAACTGCCAGGTCACTGACGGAAAGAGACAGGAAAATTGGTATATATATATATATATATATATATAGAGAGAGAGAGAGAGAGAGAGAGAGAGATAGATAGATAGATAGATAGATAGATAGATAGATAGATAGATAGATAGATAGATAGATAGATAGATAGATAGATAGATAGATAGATAGATAGATTGATAGATAGATAGATAGATAGATAGATAGATAGATAGATAGATAGATAGATAGATAGATAGATAGATAGATAGATAGATAGATAGATAGATAGATAGATAGATAGATAGATAGATAGATAGATAGATAGATAGATAGATAGATAGATAGATAGATAGATAGATAGATTAAAAGGTATACTTTTCTTATCTCTTGAGGCAACCTGTTCCGACTTTATTGGCTAGAATACAAGAAAAAAAAGACCAGCTAAAAATTTATTATGAAAATACCTGGAAAAAAATAGAAAGACGGAAGAGTTAACAGAATGAAAGAAAAAAAAACAAAAGGAAAGTAAAAAAAAAAAAAAAAAAGAAGGAAAGTAGGAAAGAGAAAAACAGGCACAGACATAAACACACATACAGAAAAAAGAAACAAAAAAAACAGACGCAGAGCATACACACAAAAAAGAACATAACATCAATAAAGAAATTTAGTAGAAATACAATCCTTGCAATGAATCCCTCATGGCAGTTTCTTAACACCTCACTAACCGGGGATCTATAAATGCAGTCCCTGCAATAAATCCTTCAGATCATAATCTACCACCTCAGTAACAGGGATCTATAAAAAGGTCACCAGACAACTTAGGGACTGTATGTGGAGTCAGTGACCTGGCAGTTTTGCTTTCAGCATCCTCCATTCGTGCGGTTTTATCCTGCCTCATTTTTCCTAGTAAGGCTGAATTCATGAATAACAGAGTTGGATGTTTTTAACAGTAGAAAAAACGGAGAGAGAGAGAGAGAGAGAGAGAGAGAGAGAGAGAGAGAGAGAGAGAGAGAGAGAGAGAGAGAGAGAGAGAGAGAGAGAAGAGAGAGAGAGAGAGAGAGAGAGAGAGAGAGAGAGAGAGAGAGAGAGAAACGGTGGAAGGATTGAAAGAAACCTGAAACATAAAATTCTTCTTCCACACTTCTGCAGTCTCTTCTTCTTCCTTCTCTTTGAAAAGGTAGGAAATACAATCATAAACATAACAAAAAAATGAACCAAAAATAAAACAGTAAGAAAGGGAAAGAAAAGCAAATTAAAAAGAAGAAGAGGTAAAGAAGTAGAAGAAGAAAATCTGGAACTCAGAGAATTAATGAACAAATAAATGAATGAATGAATAAAGGAAGGAAGAAAGGAAGGAAGGAATATAAAAAGAAAAGAGAAAGTCATATACGGAGGAAGCAGGACAGAAAGGAAGAAGGAGAAAAACTGATCGGATTGATTGGAGAGTAAATGAGAAGAAGAAAGAAAGAAATATACCTTAAAACGAATAAATAATAAAAGAAAATCATAGAAAATAATAAAGCGGATGTGGCATAAGGAATTAAGAATTGTACAAAAAAGAGGAGGAAATAAATGACAGGAAAGAAGACGGAACTGTGTTAAATAGTGAATACAAATAAAGAAAAGAATAAACGAACACGGGACGAAGAAGAAAGAAACAAAAAAAGAGAAAAAAGAAAGAAAGAAAGAAATCTGGAAGGTATGGAAAAAAGGAAAGGAGGGAAAAATTGGAGGCCTGTATGAAACGTAGAAAGAAAAAAATTGCAAGAAAAAGACAGGACTACTGACTTATACGGGTCATATCAAGGGAAGTAACTGGGTACCTGCCCTCTTTAGGGTCAGGGAAGGTAAAGTAGCGAGGGAGAGGAGATGGGCGCCGCCCTCAATAAGCTGGCCCCTAGAGAAGCTGGGTCTCTGATGCCTCGCTCCCCTACGACCGCCTAGGTTATGGGACACCTTTACCTTTACCTTTTTATGAAATGTAGAGCTAAAATTTTCTGTATAATTTGAATGAACCAATCAATGAAGAAATGAAGGAAGGAAGGAAGGAAGGAAGGAAGGAAGGAAGGAAGGAAGGAAGGAAGGAAGGAAGGAAGGAAGGAAGGAAGGAAGGAAGGAAGGAAAAAAGGCATGAATGTATCTATGACTGACAGACTAAATGAATGAAGAAATGAATGAACGAACGAACGAATGAATGAATGAATGAATGAATGAATGAATGAATGAGTGAATGAATGAATTAATGAATGAGTGAATGAATAAATGAGCCCTCGTGTTGCTGTAAATTCTTCTGTGTATTCCAAATAATTATGTCGAGCACACGGCATCTCATTGTATAGTCCCATACAAAAGACTAGCACCTAGACCACCACCCATGGTCGAGTGATTAAGAGAATAGTTTGCCCTTGGTGGGATCAAACCCGCAATCGTCCTTTTACTTTCCAGCAAGGTAAGTTACCGCCAGACTGCAAACACATAGAAAAAAGCAACAAGAACAAAAATGTATTACTTTTCAATGTATTTTAAAGTAAAATTGGTGTTTGAAAACCATCTTTTGCCGTATGTCATTTTACCTTACAACAAAATGACATGAAAATACGTCAGCTTTAAAAATAACCAACAAAACACAACTGATAAAAACAAAAAACCCCAAACAAGCAAGTAAACAAAAACAAAAAAAAATCCCCAAAGAAACAAACACCAGCTTTTCGCCATCAATTTTGCTCTTTCCCTTCCTGGAATAAATATTTTACAGCCATCATCACCACAGCTAGCTTCATTCATGTCTGTATATACCCCCTTCTCCTCTATTTCTTCAAAAAAGAAAAGAAAAACATGGCTTTATGTATTACATCCGATCAGAAAGTGCAAGGCCCAGATTCATAAATAGTGTGTATGGTTTTCCCACTTTTTGAGATAATTATTTCACCTGCATAAATCTAAACATAGTTTACCCCAACACTTCAAATTTTTGCGCAATCTTATCGTTACCTTTTTTTCTAGCGAGGTAGACAACCCTACCGATTTTTTAAAATACTTTTTATCACGACAATGCGAAATCGCTGCTCGCGCACACACACAAGGCTGTGCAGTTTCCATGGTAACGGGGTGACAACAGCTTCCAAATTAGCAGCCACGGCTATGGCCTCACATGATCTGACACCATCCGACTGTTGTCTCTTTAAAAAAAGAAAGGAAGAAAAACCCAGGGTGGGTCTGAGGCATTTTCAGGAAACGTGGTGATGTAAGCGCTGAGTAGATGATATATATTTTGTCTCAGTAGCGCCCTACCCCAATCCGGGTAAAAAAAACCCTGCCAAAACAGTGTGTGGTGTGTGTGTGTGTGTGTGTGTGTGTGTGTGTGTGTGTGTGTGCGTGGTGTGTGTGTGTGTGTGTGTGTGTGTGTGTGTGTGTACGCGCGCGATCAAAAATCTATAAAAAAAAAAAGAACAAAAGTGCCATGACCTCATAGCCATTTTCTTTTTAAAGTCTTTGTCACTTAGACACAACAAGGTGACGTGGAGTGCGTCAGCTTTAGAAATAACCAACAAAACAAAAATAATAAAAACAAGAGAAAAAATAAACAAACAAGCAAGCAAAAACAAAAAACCCCAAAGAAAGAAACAGCAGCTTTTCGCCATCAATTTTATTCTGTGTGTGTGTGTGTGTGTGTGTGTGTGTGTGTGTGTGTGTGTGTGTGTGTATGTGTGTGTGTGTGTGTGTGTGTGTTTGTCTGTGTGCGCGCGCATGTGTGTGCGTGTGTGTGTGGGGTGGGGGGTGTGTGTTCATAAATAAAAACAAGCAACAGCAACAAGAAAGTGCCATGAAGTCATAGCCTCTTGTCGATTAAACAGTTTGTGTGTGTGTGTGTGTGTGTGTGTGTGTGTGTGCGTGCGTGCGTGCGTGCGTGCGTGCGTGCGTGTGCGTGTGTGTGTACGTGTGTACGTGTGTGTGTGTGTGTGTGTGTGTGTGTGTGTGTGTGTGTGTGTGTGTGTGTGTGTGTGTATGTGTGTGCAAACTAGCAGCAACAACAACAAAAATGCCGTGATGTCGTACTCTACATGTGGTACTCGTTTTCGCGTCGATTTTTCACTATTTTTCATTTCCTTTTTTTGTGAAAGACACATATTTCAGATCCCTTTGTTCGAGAGACACAGTTTATAAGTCAGGTTGTGGGAAAAACCCTTCCCACGCTGTTTTGTAGCTGAGACACTTTGAGCGTGTCATTTTGTCAGAGAAACATTTTTTCACGATATTTTATTAAAAGATATTTACTTTGCACGTCCTTTTGCCTGGGAGACATTTCTTTTGCACGTCATTTCGTAGACGGGACATAGTTTGCACGTCATTTCGTAGAAGAGAGCTAGTTTGCACGTATTTTCGCAGAGGAGACATAGTTTGCACGCCATTTTGTCGGGGAGACGGTTTTTACACGTCACTTTGGAGGAGACACAGACTTTGAACGTCATTGTAATTGTTGAAGAGACACTTTTTTTGCGTCATTTTGTATAAGAGACCTATTTTTCATGTTATTCTTTTCTTTTTGTAAAACGTATTGTACACGCCATTTTCTTAGAGAGATACATTTTGCAGACATACAGTTTTGTGTGTGTGTGTGGGGGGGGGGGTTAGTGTGTGTGTGTGTTGTGTGTGTGTGTGTGTGTGTGTGTGTGTGTGTGTGTGTGTGTGTGTGTGTGTGTGTGTAAAAGCATGTGTATCTCTGTGTGTAAGCGAGAGAGAGAGAGAGAGAGAGAGAGAGAGAGAGAGAGAGAGAGAGAGAGAGAGAGAGAGAGAGAGAGAGAGAGAGAGAGAGAGAGAGAGAGAGAGAGAGAGAGAGAGAGAGAGAGAGCACAGACATATCAAGCTGTGATGAATTTGATCAGAAGGAATTGTCACCTTTAACCTTTTACAGCAAAGAAAAGAAAGAGAAGAAAAAGGGCGTTTAAAAAAAAAGAAGAAAAGAAAAAAGAAAATCAATAATAATAATTTTTTAAAAAAACTAGCAAAAACTGAAAAGAAGACGAATACAGAGCTGAATATATGTTGACATAAAGGAAAACAATCGATTTTTTTGACACACTCTCACCACCCTCCTTAGTGGACAATTTTCACCACTGGAGAGGATTCTTCCTAAATAATAAAGGATATAATCAATGACAATGATGTACGAGCTGTCTCTACCTCTCTGCCTTTCTTGTTTTCTTGTTTTCTTGTTTTCTTTCTTTTCTTTTCTTTCTTTTCTTTCTTTCTTTTTTCTTCTTTCTTTTCTTCTTCTTCTTCTTCTTCTTCTTCTTTCTTCTTCTTCTTTCTTCTTCTTCTTCTTCTTCTTCTCCTCTTCTTCTTCTCTCTTCCCAATTCTTCTCACCGGCTGTCACTGTCAGCCCCACTTTCAGCTCCTCTCAGTTGCTGTCCATCCCATCCCAGCTGGTGCTAATTATAGAAGAAACTGACCACACTTGGACTTGGTAAAAGGAAGGGGCTCTGAACCTTTCATTGAGTTATGCTGGATGTGCACGCTGTGTTCTTTGCAATTTTTTTCATTCTTCGCATTCTTTGCATTCTGTTTCTTCTTCTTCGCATTTTTCTTTGCATTCTTCTATTTTTTTTTTCGCATTCTTCTTCAGATTCTTTGCATTCTTCTTTGCATTCTTCTTCTTCTTTGCAATCTTCTTCTCATTCTTCTTGGTATTCTTTGCAATCTTCTTCTTTGCATTCTTACTCGCATTCTCTTTCTTCTTCGCATTCTTCTCTTCTTTCTTTCTTTCTTTCTTTCTTTCTTTCTTTCTTTCTTTCTTCTCTTTCTTTTTTCCTTTCTTTCTTCTTTCTTTCTTTCTTTCTTTCTTTCTTTCTTTCTCTTTCTTTCTTCTTTCTTTTTTCTTTCTTTCTTCTTTCTTTCTTTCTTTCTTTCTTTTCTTCTTTATCACAAACTTATTTCTTCTTTCTCCCAGTCTCCCCCCCCCTCTCTCTCTCTCTCTCCCTCTCCCCCCCCCCCCCCCCCCCCCCCCCCCCCCCCCCCCCCCCCCCCCCCCCCCCCCCCCCCTCCCCTCTCTCTCGTGCTGTGAGGACATTCACCTCTCACTTACACAAACGAGCTAATAATCAAGGAGAGAAAACAAAAGCAGGTCTTGGAGTTGTGAGCTTGAAATAATAAGCCACTGGCGCCTGCCCCAGCCCTGGCTTTCTAGGCAGTCAGACCTCCAGCAAGGTACCTAGCTAGCTAGGTATTAGCTTTCCAGACAGACAGCAAGAAATGATAGCGTCTTCTTTTTGTTTGTTGTTTTGTAGTCTTCTTGTTGTTGTTGTTGTTGTTTTTGTTGTTGTTGTTGTTGTTGTTGTTGTTGTTGTTGTTGTTGTTGTTGTTGTCGTTCTTCTTCTTCTTCTTCTTCTTCTTCTTCTTCTTCCTTCTTCTTCTTCTTCTTCTTCTTCTTCTTCTTCTTCTTTGCATTCTTCTTTGCATTCTTCTTTGCATTCTTCTTTGCATTCTTCTTCTTTGCAATTCTTCTTCTTTGCAATTCTTCTTTGCAATTCTTCTTCTTCTTCGCAATTCTTCTTCTTCTTCGCAATTCTTCTTCTTCTTCGCAATTCTTCTTGTCTCTCTGTCTCTGTCTCTCTCTTACACACACACACACACACACACACACACACACACACACACACACACACACACACACACACACACACACACACACACACACACAACACACACACACACACACTCTCTCTCTCTCTCTCTCTCTCTCTCTCTCTCTCTCTCTCTCTCTCTCTCTCTCTCTCTCTCTCTCTCTCTCTCTCTCTCTCTCTCTCTCGGGAGTGGCTTCCCTTGCTTGGCTACCAGCAAGACGTGGTTTCAGAAGTGAGAAAAGAAATTTCCTATTTTCTACCAGAAAATCCTCCAGTATGCCGGTGACGGGACTACCATCTTCTCTAGAAACGGTTTTGAACACCTTCCTGCAGGAAATGTCTCTCACATCGTACAAAATCGACGGCAGAGAGAACCAAACTGTGATAGTGTTGCGCCTGTCGCCGGCCCACCGGCACCCTGCTACACACAGCCGCAGTGACAGCGTTGTGTACCGTAAGAAAGGGGCAGCGCAAATTGCTAGGGACAAAAGGAGAGTGGAGACACATAAGGTCAGTTTAATGGAGAAACAACGTGAACATTCTGTCTCCCCTTCGAATTTGTTTCTCCCCACGCCCCCAAGTTTATTTTATAACACTGAAAATGAAATTGCCATGGACACGTTCAAAGATGACACGCCCACTGGCCCTCCTCCCTGGGCTGCTAAATCTTCACGTGCAACACGGCAAGCCGTCTCCTCTCCGTCATGCATGCCTGATGTTGACCCCGTGCCAGTGACAGTGCAACCGCACGAGTTGGTGCTTGAGGACTGGAGTTGCGACTCTGACACTGACAAGGATATTGACGATGAAGATGTCATGACTGTGAGCAGTGAGGCGCCAACAATACCGCCTGTGACACTGACAGAGCACAGCTCTACAGAAGATGCGACAGAGAACAGCCATAGAGCGGAATCATTCGAAACGAATGCCATTGATGAATCAGGAAACAGCACCCCTGTGTCACGCAGGATGTTGATGGAACTTTTTCAACA
>CM060329.1:46251479-46256479 GCA_030674155.1 Stramonita haemastoma
TCTCTCTCTCTCTCTCTCTCTCTCTCTCTCCTCTCTCTCTCTCTCTCTCTCCCATGCATTTATGAGTAACTATGTGCACGTAGTGGGGAAAGGAGCGCGCGTGCCCATGCGTGTGCCTTCTCTTTTTCCTGCTTCTTTTTTTCATTTCTCTCTAGGCCCATTAGGTCAAAACCTGTGTCAGTTATTGATGAAAGCAAAGCACCAAAGCCTACATTACCAAAATTATGTCGTTTGGCTTTAAAATGGCATATAACAACAGTGTCTTCATCCATATCATGCCTTTAACATAAAAAACAGCCCTTTATTTTAAAGTAGCAAAAACAAAACTCCTCTGAAGACGCAGTGTGGATATCCACTAATAGCAAGGAATCGTGGATCGGTGTTCTAGAGGTAACATGCCTGCCTAGAAAGCGGAAAGTCCAGATCGGAAATTTACGGTGGTTCGAATCCCGTTGGGGCTCAAAACTTTTCTCCCATCCATTAGACCATGAGTGGTGGTCTGGGTGCTAGTCTTTTGGATGAGACGATAAGCGGAGATCCCGTGTGTTACACATCATTATTTACCGCACATGAAAGAACCCAGGGCAACGAGAAGGTTGTCGCTGGCAAAATTCGGTAAGAAAAAAGCCACTCGGATAGGAAAACAAATACAGCTGCAAACAGGAAAAAAGAAACAAATAATGGGTGGCGATGCATTTGTGACGACACGCTCTTCCCGGAGAGAGAGAAACACGAATTTAATGCAGAAGAAATCTGCTGTGACATAAAGTGGTATAGAATATATAAGATAAAATAAAACAGAATAAAATAAACTTGAAAACAGCCTTACACGCTAACCTCCCATCCAGGCCAGGGGGAACTAAGGGGTCCCAAGGTGACTCTCAGGTGTGGCGAGTGAGATAGAGTGTGTGCATGTTCTGCCTGATTCCCCTAGGGCAGTTGGGTTCAACTTGAGAACACAACACAATAACAACAAGAAAAAGAAGACATGACATGAGTGTCTGTTTGCATACTTGACCCCCATGTTTGTTTGTTTCTTTCTTTGTTGTTCGTCATCATTCTGTTTACATTTGTGTGTGTGGGTGGGTGGGGGGTGGGTGGTGGTGAAGGGGGCAGGGGGGAGGCTGTGTGTTTGTGGGGGGGGGGGGTTAGGTGTGAGACAGGGGGAGGGGGGTGTTAGGGTGTGTGTGTGTGCGTGTGTGTGGGTGTGTGCGCGCGTGCGTCCATTCGTGTGTGTGTGCGCGTGCGTGCGTGAGTGTGCGTGCGTGCGTGCGTGTGCGTGTGCGTGTGTGTGCGTGCGTGCATTCATGTGTGTGCGCTCGCGTGCGTGCGTGCGTGTGTGTGTGTGTGTGTGTGTGTTCAAATGACGAACGTGTGGATTGTTTATTCCTACCCACCCACCCACCCACCCTTCTCTCTCTCTCTCTCTCTCTCTCCTCTCTCTCTCTCTCTCTCTCTCTTCTCTCTCTCTCTCTCTCTCTCTCTCTCTCTCTCTCTCTCTCCTTCCATTTCCTAATCCCCCCCCCGTCCCCCCCCTTCCCTATTCATCCATGTCCCCCCCCCCCCCCCCTCACCTGCAACGCCCCTGAGGCCCTGTGCGTGACGTCAGATCTGACAGATGTTAAGCAAACACAGAAGTGACTTGCAAATACTAATTTCCTGCCCCCTACTCCCCTCCTCCCCCCCCCCCCCCCCATCTCCCCCTTCTCTCCTTCACTTCCAGTCTTCCCCCAACCCCATCCTCTCATAGGCTGCACAAAAGGGTTAGATTCTGACAGTTTTCTTTCTATTTTTCACATATATCACTCTTGCATTTGTATTGCACGTACTGAGACACCCACAGAAATGAATACCACTCGTTTTTCAGAAGGACTAACTCCTTACTCGAAAATCGGGGCAATACTAAGAAATTTAAAAGGTTTGAACTTTTTTTTTCAGCAAACATTGTACCCCCCTCAGTCCTTTGTTGTCTGCTAGCTGCCTCACCACAATATGCGTGCACGGGGTCAACACTGTAGGAACACAAGCAATCCTCATTTGATAATCAGTTCCCACTTTCTCATCCCTACCTGGTGTTGATCTATGGTCTCAACCCCCAAAACAAGTACACAGTGCCTTTTTTCATATTTTTAAAAATCTGTGAAAACCAGCAAATCTGTTGCTACTACTTTACCCCGGAAGCTAACCCTTAAGTGTAACCTGTTGACCTTAGTGCCGGAGTTTTTCCAACCTCGTTGCATTCTCTACCTACTTCCTCTCTTTCCGCTAGCTGCTTCTGAAGCATCCCTTAGAACTGTGTGCAATATCACAGTTGTAAATACACCAACACACATGCACGTAGGCACGTAAGCACACACACACACACACACACACACACACACACACACACACAACACACACACACACACAAACGCGCACGCACGCACGCACACACACGCACACACACGCACGCACACACGCACACACACGCACGCACACACACACACCCATGCACGCACGCTCGAGACTTTAATTATTTATACACATGTACACCGTATGCATGCCCTCACGCAAGCAGCAGCGCCCACGCACTCAAACATACGCGCAGAGAGACAGACAGGTAGACTGACAGACAAGAGACAGACAGATACAGAGAAACACTGTTACAGACAGACTGGCAGACAAACAGACAGACGAATAGAGAAAGACTCTCTCTCTCTCTCTCTCTCTCTCTCTCTCTCTCTCTCTCTCTCTCTCTCTCTCTCTCTCTCCTCCTCTCTCTCCTCTCTCTCTCTCTCTCTCCTCTCTCCTTCTTCTTCCCCTCTTCCTCGAGTCCTCTCCTTTCATTCTTATTATTCCTCTTCCTCTCCTCCTTATCACACAAGTAGCAGATGTCTAAAGGTAAGTAGACAGTTACAAGTGCTGATCACTACAGACAGAAGGTTACAACATTTGCACCTGCCTCTTGTAGTTAAGTGGTTACTCTGAGATTGTGTGTATTAGTCTGGGGCTGCCGACTGAGGCTTCTAACCCCACCAGATCTAATTCTGGGTGTTTACTTATTAGGCAGTCATTTTAGTGCGTGTACTGATGCACATTGTCCTATTCCGTAAACTCCAAATGTGTGAGGGTTTTGTTGTTGTTGTTTTTAAAGTCGTATTTCAGCACATCAGTTAACATTACAAAAAATTTCTCTCAGTATATTTCTATCTAAATTCTCTCAATATATCACTGTGTCTGTGTTTGTTTCTGTCTCTCGCGCTCGCTCGCTCTCTGTCTCTGTCTGTCTGTCTGTCTGTCTGTCTCTCTCTCTGTCTCTGTCTGTCTGTCTGTCTGTCTGTCTGTCTGTCTGTCTGTCTCTCTCTCTCTCTCTCTCTCTCTCTCTCCTCTCTCTCTCTCTCTCTTCTTCTTCTTCTCTTCTTCTTCTTCTTCTTTCTTCTTCTTCTTCTTCTTCTTCTTCTTCTCTTCTTCTTCTCTTCTCTTCTTCTCCTCTTCTCCTTCTTCTTCCTCTCCCTTCTCTCCTTCTTCTCCTCTTCCTCCTTCTTCTTTTCTCCCTCTCTTTCCTCTCCTTTCTCTTCCCCTTATTCTTCCTTGCTGCTCACTGTTAGGATTCTGAGCAGTGAGTAAGGCGTGTTACAAATAGGGGCCCACACACCTGTCCATGGCTGCTCATCAGTTACGGGGGAAACGTCTGGGGCAGTGAGTAAGCTTTATTAGCCTACCAGGTGTGGCCCTAGGCCAGTGTTGGGGTATCCTTCTTGAATGTTGTGATCTATTTGGTGCGTATTGCAAACCTTGAAACTATTTTGCTGTATTTCACCACCTCTCCTTTTCCTCCATAGTAACTTCTACCTTAGTTATCGTCTCTTCATCATCATCCTCTTATCGTCCTCTAGCTTGCTACTTACCTCTCTTGAATAATATTTCTTTCTATATTATAGCAGTCTCCTTTCTTTACATCATTTGTTGAACTTTTGTTGTTCGTGGTGGTGGTTTTTTCGAGGGAGGGTTTGCTGTTATATTTTTTGGTTTGGGTTTGTTTTTGTTTGTTGTTGTTATTGTTGTTGTTTTAAGGGGGTTGCCATTGTGTGTCGTAGGAGCGGAGCGGATGACAGCAAAGTAAAAATAAATAATAATAAAAATAAACAACAAAAAACAGCATGCACACAGGTGTCGTGTTTAGACACCATCCCTGAGGAAAATTTGGGGAGTTGGAGTCCCCAGGGCAGTTCGGAGCTGTATTTGTCAACGTTCTAGAGGCTCTTACGACAGTACTGAAACCATTCGTATCGGTCATTGCCTTTCCAATGGATCATTCCAGCGACGTGGAGAGGGAAGCTTCGAAGGTCTGCTGCATGGGTAACAGCTTGCCCTCCATACTTACTTACCCAGGCTTTGCGCTCTGGATGGAACCTAGAGTGCTACTCCATTGTCCTCTGAGACTGCCGGATGCCTACCTTAGCAGAGTGCCGGGCAGTGTGGATATGGGGCACATGATTAAAAACACTTTTTGTGGGTGGGCTGAGTGACGGACGGTGTATTTTTGTCGAGTACTTTTGCCAGACCCACTGCATAAACTTTTCTACAACTTGTCAACTTTTTCTTCATTTTTATTCATTCATTTATTTACTTTCGTGTGTGTGTGTGTGTGTGTGTGTGTGTGTGTGTGTGTGTGTGTGTGTGTGTGTGTGTGTGTGTGTGTGTGTGTTGTGTGTGTGTGTGTGTGTGTGTTTCAAGTTTATTTCCCAATTTGACGTGTCCCCTTTGTTTATTCTAACTTTTGGTGTTGCTGCTGCTGCTGCTGCTGCTGCTGGTGTTGTTGTAGTTGCTGCTGTTGTTATTGGGGGTCCTGTCGCTACTTCTTAGTATTGCTGTTGTTGCAGTCACAACAATTCTGTAGAGCTACATAGTATCCACGGTGATGTTTGCCACTAATGGCGTTATTGAAGTCATAAAGGTCAATACATCTTGCTCTCTCACTGCCCTAAAAAATCTTACGGAATCTTTGTCTCACTGAGAAA
>CM060329.1:46273979-46278979 GCA_030674155.1 Stramonita haemastoma
ATGGTGTTGTTGTTGTTCTTGTGCGTTCTCCAACTTAACACTCTAGAGGTCACCCAGAATGTGCACACTCACTCACTCATCCCGCCTGGGAACCACTGTGTGATTGATATTGCACACTGAATGAGAAGTTTGCGTGTATGACTTTTTTTTAAGTACCTTGCCATATAGTCAGCCATACTCCGACTTCAGAGCATTTTTTTTCCTTTTATTTTATTTTTTTATGTTTCTATTTTTTTTATCGAAGATAATGGAGAGTATGTACGTCTGTCTGTCTTGTTGTTTCTTTGTCTGTATGTCTGCTTACTTTCGCTTCCAAAGGAGAGTGCAGATTGTTATGTTAGGAGCTTGTCACGGTTGAAGGCGATCTCAACACAACATTTTACAACATAACATCATTTTAGTGTAAGCCTTGGCAATTAGCTGACACCAATAACTGACACAGCTTTTGGCCTGGGCCATGGTAATTTATTTTCTTTGCAGTCAAAGACCATTCGACTTCAACCCCATGTGTTCTTGAAGTCATGGTTTCGAATCTTGGCAGAATTTGGTGAATTAACGAGTAAGATTTGAGGATTTTAGTTAGAACAGAAGAATGTGCCGGCTCCCATCTGTTTGATTCCTGGCTCCAGGAAAGGCATTTTCCAGGAATCTAATACGGTGCAAGACATTCTGTGATCCCTCTTCAGTCTGAACTTTGTGAAAACTTTTTTTCAATCCATGCCAGCTATGATTTGTTTGATGGGTCATGGAGTGCATCCCTTCTGAAGGGCTTGATACAGGTTGCTCTTGAAAGACAATGATTTGCATGCATACATTCGTGGTGACATACGTACCTGCGTACATACATACATACATACATACATACATACATACATACATACATACATACATACATACATACATACATACATACATACATACATACATACATACATACATACGTACGTACGTACGTACGTACGTACGTACTACATACATACATACATACATACATACATACATACATATACATACATACATATATATATACATATATATATATACATGTATATATATGTATATATATGTATATATATGTATATATATGTATATATATATATGTATATACTATTATATATATAGATATAGATATAGATATAATAGATAGATAGATAGATAGATAGATAGATAGATAGATAGATAGATAGATAGATAGATAGATAGATAGATAGATAGATAGATAGATAGATAGATAGATAGATATAGACAGACAGATAGAAAGGGAGATACAGATATAAGATGATTGATAAATAAAATGATAAAGTGATATATTGATAACTACACAACAGACAGACACGATCAGACAGACAGAGACAGGCAGAAAGACAGACACAAAGAGAGACAGAAACAGAGGAAGACAGAGAAAGACAGAGAGAGTCAATTAATCAATAATCAATCAATCGACCAATTAATTGAGACTGAAGAAAATTAATGAGAAAGAATCGATTAATCAACTATCCCTCATCACATATTCATTCCGAAAAAAGAGAGAGCAAATGAATAAAGAAATTACTGAAACAATGCATGAAGCAATCAATGAAACAAAATGTAATGATGATGATGATGATGATGATGATGATGATGATGATGATGATGATGATGTTAATAATAATAATAATAATAATAATAATAATAATAATAATAATAATAATAATAATAATAATAATAATAATAATAATAATAATAATAATGGTGATAATAATAATAATAATAATAATAATAATAATAATAATAATAATAATAATAATAATAATAATAATAATAATAATAATAATAATGATAATAATAATAATAATAATAATAATAATAATAATAATAATGATGATGATGATGATAATAAAATTAATAATAATAATAAAATTAATAATAATAATAAAATTAATAATAATGTTACTAATAATGTTAATAATAATAATGATAATAATAATACTAATAATACTACTAATAATAATGATAATAATAATAATAATAATAATAATAATAATAATAATAATAATAATAATAATAATAATAATAATAATGTTGATGATAATAAAAATAACAATAATAATAATAATAATAATAATAATAATAATAATAATGTTGATGATAATAAAAATAACAATAATAACAACAATAATAATAACAATAATAACAATAATAACAATAATAACAATAACAATAACAACAACAACAACAACAGCAACAACAACAACAACAACAACAACAACAACAATAATAATAATAATAATAATAATAATAATAATAATAATAATAATAATAATAATAATAATAATAATAATAATAATAATAATAATAATAATAATGATAATAATAATAATAATAATACATTTCCCGAAAGTCCTTCGAACGAGACTATAAACCGAGGTCCCATATGTGTACGCGCGCAGAACATCTTGCATACACGTTAAAACCTGTGCGTGTTTTGTAAGTGTAAGCCATCAATGCTAGCCGGGACAAAACTGACAAAACTGTATACTCACGGGTTTGATGAAAAAGCGCATGTGTATTCCAGTAACCTCAGGATAAATATAATGAATGATTGAATAAATAAATAAATATCACACACACACATGTACGCACACACATACATGCACACAACACACACACGCATGCACGCACGCACGCACGCACGCACGCACGCACGCACGCACGCACGCACACACACACACACACATTCCCATGGCAGATAGCCTAAATTATAAAAAATATAAAAAATAAAAGAAACCCACCCAAAGTAACAATAGAAATGGCACAGAAAATTAACAGGAAATGGGCTGGAACATTTCATTTCATCTTGCAGGGTTGGTGTAATTATAATTATTGATGTGTTGCATGGGAGGAGATTGCAATTCATTTTGCTGGTGATTATAGTGAAATAATGGCCCAGGAACGTGTTTATTGAAGCAACAGACTGTTGGCATTTTGTGGGCGAAATGAAATTGGTTTTTTTGAGAACGATTCCAACCTCTCTAGTCTTTCACTGTCTGTTTGTCTGTCTCTTCTCTATGTCTGCCTCTACTTTCTCTTTCTCTGTTTCTGTCTGTCTCTGTCTATCTCTGTCTCTCTGTATTTCTCTGTCTGTCTGTCTCTGTCTGTCTGTCTGACTGGCTGTCTGGCTGTCTATCTGTCTGTCTGTCTGTCTGTCTGTCTGTCTGTCTGTCTGTCTGTCTGTCTCTGTCTCTCTCTGTCTGTCTGTCTGTCTATCTGTTTGTCTCTCTCTCTCTCTCTCTCTCTCTCTCTCTCTCTCTCTCTCTCTCTCTCTCTCTCTCTCTCTCTCTCTCTCTCTCCACGCACACACACACATACACACATACGCACACACACACGCACTCACACACACACACACACACGTACACACACGTACACACACGCACGCACGCACACATACATACACACACACACCACGAAAGCAAAGAAACAAAAGACAAATAGACAAAATACAATTGTGAAGTTATATTCTTGTTTTACCAGACTTGATGATTATATCAAAAGAATTAAAAAATACTGCTTTTTCAGACAGATAAAAGGGTGGCGCTGCTCTTGTGGCAACGCGCTCTCTCCAGCGAGAGCAACTAGCATTTTACGAGCAGAGAACTCTGCGGTGACTGGTGTAGAATATAATATTTTATAAAGTGACGAATTTTACCCCCCCCAAAAGAACTACTTTATCATCATATGTTTTGCCTTTTAAAGGAAGGAATAAAGGAAACAGACAGAATACACTAGATTTCCTGTTAAGATATATTTCTCTCCATCGTTTTTTTAGAACAGAAAATAGTAATAATTCAGTTATTGTTTTTTGTCCCCACGTTCCAAAACATTAATATTTTACGACAATGTTTTAAGTGTATTGACATTTTCTCATTATTTTTCATAAACGGGGAAGTAAAAACAAGTTATTTATTTGCATTTGAGTTCTGTTGGAATAAAACACAATTATCCTGATACATTAAATTTCACTTTAATATATTTATTATCTTTTTTGTTTGTTTTTGCTATCTAATGTTCTGTGACGTTCCTGTTCTGTTTTTTTTTCTCACCTCTCATTCCAATTTCTCCTCCCAAGCCATACCTAGATTTATTATGTCACATCCTCGGGGTCAGAAGTCCACAGGGAACCTATCAATGTCAGGCCGCCTTAGAGCCACCAGCCAGAAGGGCCCAGCACTGCTGCTGGGTTACTTTGGCGGTGTTCAGTGATGCCTGTTCTGAGCTAGCATACCTAGAACCTACTTCACCTTCTACTGACGACAGTAATAGCTCATTTACAGAACCAGACTGAGCGAGTTGCAAACCCAGGGTGGCGACCACCACAACATCCCTCCAACAATCTTCATCCTTAAACCTCTAACCCCGAAAGCTTTGACACAAATTCACCACAGAAACAGAATTGTATGGAGAAACTAATCTGAGGTCACCATGCGACCAGAGCAAGCGGGACCACCGAATCAGAGGTGGTTTTGTTTTATTGCATGATGGTCAATAGTGATGAGACTAATGATTGTAATGACGCTGCTGTGGAAGTGCCAGTGCTTTGAGACTACTTGACAGGGCTGTATATTCTATACTTCCTGATAAGATAATATTAATACCCTGGTGTCAACCGAGCCCGAGAGATACAGACACCTGCAGTGTTGGTCAGGTATTTTAAGCTCCACTTTCAAAATTTCATCCATAAAGAGGAGGAAGTTAAGTTCGACTGTGTGGTCCCAGTCTTCCCTAAAAGCCCACAGCACACTCACTCTGAGTAGGAACCTACAGGAGTCCTGAAAAAAATCCCTATGCATGATTGTTATGAGATTTGAACCTGCCACTTTCCATTCCGTAACATAGGGCGCTAACTACGGCGCAATGGCGGCTGCTTAAAGATTAATTAGTTTACACAATTTTATTTTCTTTTTCCACGGAAGGGGAAGGGATAAAGAAACATCTATTCCTATTTGCTCTCGGCTACAATA
>CM060329.1:46298979-46303711 GCA_030674155.1 Stramonita haemastoma
TATGTACATAGGTCTGTTAATTATACCCAAGTGAAATTTTCTGATAAATATAATATTGAGTGTGTCTGGTTGGAGATTAAATTAAAGGGAAGTAAACCTATTCTGTTTGGTTTTCTGTACAGAAATCCTAGCGAACGGGTCAACTGGTTTGATCGTTTTTGTCTAATGATGGATGAAGTATCAAATTATGCAACTGAGATAATTCTGCTTGGTGATTTTAATATTGACCTACTTAAGCCACATGACAAATGGAAACTTACTTTTGAACTATACAATCTATCCCAAATGGTTGACACTCCTACCAGAAAAACACTCAATTCAGAGACACTTATTGATCACATTTATACTACTAACCTGAATAATATAGTAGAAATGTCTGTACCAGTTGTTGGTATTAGTGACCACTTCCCAATTTGCTTGACTTGGTCAAAAAAAGGTATTAAAATTCCTAAGTGTAGCCACAAATACATTTCTTTTAGAAGCTATCAATCATTTAATTCAGATGATTTTATGTCTGATTTATGTGCAGCAAGCTTTACTGATGTTTATCAGTATACTGATCCCGACAAAGCTCTGGTTACTTGGTATCATATCTTTTCTTCTATTGTTGATAAGCATGCTCCCATTAAGACTAAACGTGTTAAGGTAAAAGATAAGCCACCATGGCTATCTGATGAAATAAATAAAGCCATAGCTATTCGTGATAAATTACTGAAGTCTACAGGAAAAAGTGCACAATTCAAACAACAACGTAACAAAGTGACATCTATGAAAAGAGTAGCCAAAAAGAAGTATTTTTCAGAGCTTGTTGCGCATAAAAAAGACCCTAAATTAATATGGAAAGCTATAAATCAGTTAACAGGTAAAACGTCCACAACATGTCCTTCTTCACCTATAAATCTATCTGCCGAATGTATGAACAAACATTTCTGCACCATAGCAGAAAGACTAATCAATAATGATAATTCAGTAAATAATGACTTGCATCCACTAAAAAACTACTGTGATTCTAAAGGAATACAGACTAAGCTTGATTTCAAATTTCTTGGTGTAAGTGAAGTGTATAAAGATTTGTGTTTATTGAAGCAATCCAGCTCCCGTGGCATGGATGACTTAGACAGTAAAATTTTAAAGATTTCTGCACCCATAATTGCCGAGCATATTACATATATTTATAACCTTTCCATTGAAAAATGTTCTTACCCTCAAATGTTTAAAGATGCTAAGGTGATTCCTGTCTTCAAATCTGGTGATACTAATGACCCTTCTAACTACAGGCCTATATCCATTCTATCTACTTTGTCCAAACCTCTAGAAAAGCATCTCAAGCGCAATCTGCTTTCACACTTTACATTAAATAACTTGTTCCACCCAAATCAGAGCGGATTTAGAGAAAATCATTCATGCCATACAGCTCTCAGTAACCTTCTAGAACAGTGGCACTTAAATGTAAACAATGATCTTTTAACAGGAATAGTCTTTGTGGACTTTGCCAAAGCCTTCGACACCATTGATCACAATCTTCTGTTAAGGAAACTTACAATCTATGGCTTAGCCCCCAAAGCACTTAAACTACTAACCTCTTTCCTTACTAATAGAAGACAAGCAGTCCTTCAAGATTCTTTAGTATCTTCATTAATGCCTTTAAGATTTGGTGTTCCCCAGGGATCTGTATTAGGCCCAATACTGTTTACAATATATATAAATGATCTTCCTTTACCTCTTACTTCTTGCTGTGAACTTTTTGCTGATGATACAACCTTGCACAGTTCAGGAAAAGATGTGAAAACGGTATGCACAGATCTACAAAAAGATGTTGATAGACTTGTAACATGGACGGGCTCAAATCATATGGCCCTACATCCAAATAAATCGAAATTCATGTTAGTTACAACACGTCAGAAACGTCAGAACATTAAAGCTAAAATATGTGACTTAAATATATTAAAAGTTTGTAATGATGTATTAGAAGAAGTAAATTCACACAGACTTCTTGGGCTTAATATTGATTATAACCTATCATGGTCAAGTCATGTCTATACACTGTCCAAGAAAATAGCTAAAAAAGTTTTCCAACTCAATAGAATTAAGCATTTTCTTGACCAGCACACCAGAAAATTATTTTTTTATGCATACATCCAACCTGACATTGACTATGCATCAACTTGTTGGGACTTGGCTAGCAAGAATTGCTTAAAACCCTTGGAAAGTGTATACAGACGTTCACTAAAGCTAATACTTCTCAGATCTTCTTCCTTAGAAATAAGTCATTACAAAGAGCTTAATATTCTCCCTTTTGGTATGAGATGTCGTTACAATAAAGGCATACTTATGTATAAAATTATGAGCAACCTCTCCCCGCATTACCTTTGTGACAGATTTACAGTAAAAAGCATTCGAGATAAAATTATTCTTGTTACTCCTCGACCTAGAACTGATTTTTTTATGACATCTCTTGTTTACTCAGGTAGCAGATTATGGAATGAAATACCTTCCTCCATCAAAAATAAATGCACTTTAACATCATTCAAAAGGGAGTACCACAGATATTTATTGGAAATGTTATAGATCATTTTCATGCCAAGTGTAGTATGAATATTTGATATATGTAAATATAAAATTTTTGTTGTTGTTACTATATTCAATTTAAATATGTTCCAATTTTGAGTATGCTATATTGTGCTTTGGGATGACAATGATCTTTGTGCTATGTTGTTGTTTTGTGTGTGTGTGTGTGTGTGTGTGTGTGTGTGTGTGTGTGTGTGTGTGTGTGTGTGTGTGTGTGTGTGTGTGTGTGGTGTGTGTGTGTGTCTGTGTGTGTGTGTGTGTGTGTGTGTGTGTGTTTTTGGGTGTGTTTGTTGCGTGTTGTGTGAGTCTGTGTGTGTGTTGTGTGTGTCTGTGTGTTTTGTGTGTGTGTTTTGTGTGCGTCTGTGTGTGTGTGTGTGTGTGTGTGTGTGTGTGTGTGTGTTGTGTGTGTGTGTGTGTGTGTGTGTGTTGTGTGTGTGTTTGAGTGTTAAATGTGTGTGTGTGCGTGTGTGTGTTTGATTATGTGTGTGTGGTTTTTGTGTTTATTAATATTATTGTGTATGGGTTAATGTGTGTGTATGTGTATGTGTGCGCGCGTGCCCGTGCGTTTTGTGTGTGTGCGGGTGTGTGTGTGTGTGAACACAGTTTCCAAATGCACTTTAAACATTTTGTACCTTCTCTCTCTCTCTCTCTCTCTCTCTCTCTCTCTCTCTCTCTCTCTCTCTCTCTCTCTCTCTCTCTCTCTCTCTCTCTCTCTCTCTCTCTCTCTCTCTCTCTCTCTCTCTCTGTTTGGTAGGTAGAAGATTTTTGGGAGATAATATTAGGTAGGACATTTTGTAACAGTCGTGTGTTCGTGATTTTGCCTATCTATAACATTGTGTTTGAAGTTGGGCCATTTTTTTGTCCTGGTCGCTGAATCCAGCTTACGATTTTGTAGAATTTGTATTGTCCAGCTATTAATTTCCGTCTATATGAAGATATGTCAGTAATAATGATACGCTTTGGAATGTATACGCCATGGATCTAATGTGCATTTTGATGTTTATGATATGAGCATATCACATTGTATAGAAGAGAATGTGCATGTGTATGGATATGTATTTAGGATGACTTATTTGTGCGTTCGCGCGCGTATGTGTGCGTGTATGTGTGTGTGTGTTTGTGTGTGTGTTGTGTGTGTGACTGAGTGTGTGTGTGTGCGTGTGTGTGTGTGCGTGTATCTGATTTTGACTTTGGGGAAAAATTGTATGTTTACGAGAGGGGGTGTTAGGGAGGGTAGTTGTTCGTGTTTGATTGGTCTTGTTTATTCGTTTGATTGGTTCCCTTTGTTATGTCTTTCATGGATTTCCTGATTTATCAATTATTGAATGGCAATATGAATGATTGAGTTGCTTGGTATCTTACATTCATTTCTTTATTAATTGATTGATTGATTTTTTTTTGATTTTTTTTCTTTTTTTTTCTCTTCATTTTGTCCCCATGAGGGCCTGGTGTAAAGAAGCCTCTGGCTTACCCAATTACCCTCATTAAAAATTTCGAGTTCGAGTTCGAGTTCGAGTTCGAGTTCTCTCTCTCTTCTCTCTCGGGCCCAGGGTTCTGTGTGTTTTGTGACTGTGTGGGGTTTTTGTTGTGCGGTGCGCGCGCATGCGCGCATGATTTGGGGGGGCGTGGGGTTTCTTTTTTTCTGTCTACTGTCCGTCTGTCTCTCTGTTGTTGTCTGTCTGTCTGTGAAAGGGTTTCGACTTCTCAGAAAGTTTCCCAAAAGAACGAACCTGCAAAAAATTTAGTTTAGATTTTTATCACCAACATTTGCCACGTGCCCCAACTAAGCCAGCTTATTGATTTGTGCTGCTGTGATTTGACTGGGTTTTTCCCGGGTTGTTGTGTACCCTTGTGTCATGCTGTGTTGCTGTGTTGCTGTTTTGTTGTTTTTGGTTGTGCTGTGTTGCTGTTGTGTTGTGTTGCTTTTTGTGTTGTGTTGTTCTGTTTCTGGTGTTTTTGCTGTTTTGGGTTTTGCTGTTTGTGTTTGTTATGTTGTGTTGCTGTTTTGTTGTGCTGTGTTGCTGTTGTGTTTTGCTGTGTTTCGTTGTTATGTTCTTGTTGCGTTGTGAGGGTTTTTGTTGCTGTTTTGTTTGCTGTGTTGCTTTTTGTGTTGTTTCTGTGTTTCTGTTTTTTTTTTGGGTGTGTTGCTGGGTTTTGTTTTGCT
>CM060329.1:46303811-46335964 GCA_030674155.1 Stramonita haemastoma
CCCCCCCCCCCCCCCCCCCCCTTTTTTTTTTTTTTTTTTTCCCCCTTTTTCCCCCTTTTTTTTTTTCCCCCCCAACCCCCCCCCCCCAAAAAAAACCCCCCCCCCCCCCCCCCCCCTTTTTCCCCCCCCCTTTTCCCCCCCCCCCTTTCCCCTTTTCCCTTTTTTTTCCCTTAAACCCCCCCCCCCCCCTTTTTTTTTCCCCCCCCCCCCCCCCCCCCCCCCCCCCAAAAAAAAAAAAAAAAAAAAAAATTTTTTTTGGGGGGGGGGGGGGGAAAAAAGGGGGGCCCCCTTTTAAAGGGGCAAAGGGAAAAAAAAAACCCAGGGGAAAAAACTGGGGGGGAAATTTCCCCCAAAAAAACCCCCCGGGGGGGGGGAAAAAAAAAAAAAATTTGGGGGGGTTTTTTTTTTTTTTGGGGGGGGTTTTTTTTTTTGGGTTTTTTTGGGGGTTTTTTTTTTGGGGGGGTTTTTAAAAAAAGCGGGGGGGGGGGGGAAAAAAAGGGGGGAAGGGGGGAAAAAAAAAAAAAAAAAAAAGGGGGGGGGGGTTTTTTGGGGTTTTTTTTTTGGGTTTTTTTTTTTCTTTTTTTTTCCTTTTTTCTTTTTTAAAAAAATTTTTTTTTTTTGGGGGGGGGGGGGGGGGGGGGGTTTTTTTTCCCCCCCCCCGGGGGGGGGGGGGGTTTTTTGGGGGTTTTGGGGGGGGGGGGGAAAAATTTTTTTTTTTGGGGTTTTTTAAAAAAAAATTTTTTAATTTTTTGGGGGTTTTTTTGGGTTTTTTTTTTTTTTTTTAAAAAAATTTTTTTTTTGGGGGTTTTTTTTTTTGGTTTTTTTTTGTTTGTTTTTTTGGTTTTTTTTGGGGGAAATTTTTTTGGGGTTTTTTTTTTGGGGTTTTTTTTTTTTTTTTTTGGTTTTTTTTTTTTAAAAAAATTTTTTTTTTTTTTTTTTAAAAAAAAAATTTTTTTTTTTAAAAAAAAGTTTATTTATAAAAAAAAAAATTTTTTTTTATTTTTAAAAAAATTTTATTTAAAGAAAAAAAAAATTTTTTCCCCAAAAAAAAAAAAAAAAAAAATTTGATTAAAAAAACAACAACAAAAAAAAAAAAAAAAAAAAAAAAAAAAAAAATTTTAAAAAAAAAGCTCAAAAAAAATGTCGTCAAAATTTTTTAAACAGCAACCAAAAAAGAACAAACGGGAAAAAAACAAAAAGAACAAACCCAAAAAAACCCCTGAGGAAATTGGGAAAAAAAAATGAATAAAAAAAAAAGATTTAAGAAATAAAATGTTACACAAACTTTAATAAATATGAAAAAAAGGTTTAAAAAAAATTTCAATCACATGTGATAAAATTAGTTCCTTTTTTTAGAAAGGGAAACAAACAGAACACGTGAAAAATGGAAAAAAATAACAAGGGAGAAGGGGGAGAGAGAGAGAGGGGAGAGAGGGAGAGGGGAAGTTGGAGAGAGAGAGGAGGAGAGAGAGGGGGGGAAGGGGAGGGGAAGGAAGAGGGGGGGAGGAAGAGAGAGGGAGGGGCGGGGGGGAAGGGGGGAGTGAGAGGGGGGGGGGTGGGGGATGAGAGGGGGGAAAAAAAGAGAAAAGAGAGAAGGAAAGAGGGAGGGGGGGGGGGGGGAAGTGGGGGCGGAAAAGAGAGAGGAGGGGGGGGGAGGGAGAAGGGGGAGGGAGAGGAGAGGAGAGAGGGGGAGAGGAAAGAAAAAGGAGAAGAGGGGGAGGAAGGGGGAGGGGAGAGGAGGGGGGGAAAAAGGGAAGGGGAGGGGGAGGGGGGGGGGGGCGAAAGAGGAGAGAGGGGGGAAGAAGGGGAGAAAAGGGGAAAAGGAAAAAGGGATAGGAGGGAGAGAGGAGAGGAGGGGGGAGGGGGGAGAGGGGGGAGAGGGGAGGAAGAGAGAAAGAAAAGGGGAAAACAAAGGGAAAAAAAAAAAAACAAAAAAAAAAACAAAAAAAAACAAAAAATAAAAAAAAAGGGAAAGGGGCGAGAAGGGGAAAAAAGGAAAGGACGAGAGGGGAGGAAAAGGGACGGGGGCGGGGAGGGGAGGAGGGAGGGGAGGGGAGGGGAGAGAGAAAAAGAAGAGGGGGGGGAGAGGGGGGTGGGTATTTTTGAGGGGGGGGAGAGGGAGGGAGGGGGAGGAGAGAAGGGGGAGAGAGGGAGGGGGGGAGGAAGGGAGGGGGAGACGGGGGGAGAGAGAAGGGGGGGAGAATAAAGAAAAACCCAAAAAAAAAAAACTCCAAATAAAAAGGGGGAAGAGGAGTGAGCGAGAGAGAGAGGAGAGGAGAGAGGAAATCACTCACACACATGTATACATTATACACACAAACACACACAAAACACACACATACACACACATACACACACACACAATCACACACACACACACACACACACACACACACACACACACACACACAACACACACACACACACACAACCAACACACACAATTCACAAAGCCAAAAAGGAGGAAATGAAGTTGGATTTTGAGTTGTTTTAGACAGAGAAAGAAAAAATCAAAAAACAAAAAAACAAAACCAACAAACCAACAAAACCAAAACTCGCTTATAGCTGAGAGGTTTAAGCGTTGGCTTTAATGCTTTTTTCTGCTTTAATGCTTGTCGTAAATGTTGGCTCAATCGACTGTTGATTGAAGTCTCGGCGAGGGATAGACAAGCTGACTTCAGCCCGCGAATCTGCGCATCAGTGGACGTGCTTGATGTCAGCTTCGCGATCAAATTAACACTTGCCCGATACGTTTTAAACTCCGGGCCTGCTTGCATTATAATCTTTGGTGAGCCAGTCTGCCGGATTGTTCCCCTTTAGCGCACAGCCGAAAATCTATTAAAAAGCAGGAACAAAATCAATCAGTCAAAGCCCGACTCTCACAGAGGAGAGAAAATAAAAAAAAAAAAAGGGGGGGAAAAGGACGAAAAAAAATAAGAGGAAAAATGCTGTGATTTTTTTTTTCTCTAAAAGACATTTAAAAAAAGAAGTTTGGTGGAATAATTACATTAAATCCTCTTATCTTTCTTGTTTTCTTTCTTTCTCTCTTGGAAATTTTAAATTATAGTTTCCCAAAGTTATTAATATTCACGAATGTCAGTATTGTAATGATGATGATGATAATGATTATGATAGTAATGACGACAATACCACACCAAACAGCTAGTTTCCTTTCACTGAAATGGTACTCAACATTAACAGGGTATTAATAGAGATTTTCTCTAAAAGAAAGATATTATATTTATATATATATATATATTATTATATATATACCGTTTTTTCAGTCTCATTTCAAGAAATTAAATTGTAATTCATAAATTTTGAAATTGATACATAACAATACTCACAATCTTGTGGGTTGTTTGTTTGTTTTTGTTTTTGTTGTTTTTTGGTGCTGCTTTTGTTTTATTTTTGTTTGTTTGTTGCTGTTTGTTTGTTGTTTGGTTTTTTGTTGTTTGTTTTTTTTTTGGGGGTGGGGGGGGTCTGAACTGAATAAAGGAAATAAGGGCAGACTGATTGCTTTGGTCCTAACATAGCTTACTCACATCAGCTGGAGCAGACTAAAGCAGCATGCAGTTTATCTCACATAACTCCAACACAATCAAGCAGACTCGGCTAACTTCTACAGTTTGATGAATCATCGACCACCAATACTGTATTAAAGATCGTTATGATAATGTGGATCGTGCGTACCGATTGATATGAATGAATAAACGTATATTATAAAACCCTGGAATAGCTTGTTTATTCGTTGGTGTTCTTTTTTTACTTGGTGTGTGTGTGTGTGTGTGTGTGTGTGTGTGTGTGTGTGTGTGAGAGAGAGGAGAGAGAGAGAGAGAGAGAGAGAGTAGAGGAGAGGATGGAGAGAGGAGAGAGAGGAGGAGTGAGGAGGGAGAGAGAGAGAGAGAGTGAGACAGAGGACAGAGAGACAGAGAGACAGAGAGAGCACAATACACATGCGTGTGTGTGTGTAAGCGCAAAAAATCTACAGAGGAATTTCTCTCTCTCTCTCTCTCTCTCTCTCTCTCTCTTCTCTCTCTCTCTCTCTCTCTCTCTCTCTCTCTCTCTCTTCCCTCTCTACTCTTCTCTCTCTCTCTCTCTCTCTCTCTCTCTCTCTCTCTCTCTCTCTCTCTCTCTCTCTCTCTCTCTCATTCATCACACCATGGCATCTCCGACTGAGATCTACAGTGATGTTCTTTATAGTTAGCACAGAAGTTGACAGCTTGGATAGCTAAGACAGATAGTATGCACAGCAGAGAGAGAGAGAGAGATGAGAGAGAGAGAGAGAGAGGAGGAGAGAGAGAGAGGGATGGAGAGAAAGAGAGGAGAGAGGGGGGATGGTGGAGAGAGAAGGGGGGAATGGAGAGTGAGAGAGAGAGAGAGGAGAGAGGAGAGAGAGAGATGAGAGAGGAGAGACGGAGAGGAGGAGAGAGAGAGAGGAGAGAGATGAGAGAGAGGAGAGAGAGATGAGAGAGAGAGAGGAGAGAGAGAGAGAGAGAGAGAGAGAGATGTGATTAATGTTTTTCCTTTTTAATTTCTTATATAAAGCTTGTAACCTGTACAGTCCATTTCTCTGTGAGATAACACAGTGTTTGAATCTCTTTCTCTCTGTCCCTCTCTCTGTGTCTCCGTCTCTCTCTCTTTATCTCTCTCTCTCTCTTTATCTCTCTCTCTCTCCATCCATCCATCCATCCATCCATCCATCCATCCATCCATCCATCCATCCATCCATCCATCCATCCCTCATGCCCTCTCTCTCCCTCTCTCTCTTTCCCCTCTCTCTCCCACTCCCTCTCTCTCCCTCTCTCTCCCTCTCTCTCTCCTCCCTCCCACTCTCTCTCTCTCCCTCTCTCTCTCTCCCTCCCTCTTACTCTCTCCCATATTTCTCTCTCTGTCTCTGTCTCTCACTCCCTCTCTCCCTCTCTCCCCTCCCTCTCCCCTCTCCCTTCCCCCCCCCCCCCCCCCCCCCTCTCTCTCCTCCCTCCCCTCTCTCCCCTCCCTGCCCGGCCCTTGTATTACTGATGGACATGAGGTCCAAGTTCTGAGCGGATCTGACAGGGGCAGATAACTGCTATCTAGTCCATTTTCTGCCCTGTGGCCTGCAAACTGATGGCCTGTGCCACTCTGAAGACAGACTGTATAGGGGTTTTCACACCTTCATCTCAGGTTTGGAGGTTATAGGGAGGGGGTTTGGGGGGTAGGTGTAGGTAGTGTGTGTGCGCGCGGGTGTGTGTGTGTGGGGGGGGGGGAGGAGGGGGAGGTAGCAGGTAGTGTTTTATTTTATTTATTTATTTATTTATTTATTTATTCTTTTATATCGAGGATAATGGAAGAAGCAATCATATGCTTTTTTTTTATTTTTACATCCAATCCCCGGTGTATCCAGTTTTGTAAATGACATCTGTTCCCACAGGCACACGATGGCCTACTCTTACAAAAAGCGGAACAGGATTTAACGTTGTGCGCAAGATGTTCTGCAAGTGTGTGTGCATGTGTGGTGGTGGGGGGTTGTGCAGGTGGGGGTGGGGGTGGGGGTGGGGGTGGGGAGAGGAGAGAGAGAGAGAGAGAGAGAGGAGAGAGAGGAGAGAGAGAGAGAGAGAGGAGAGAGAGAGAGAGAGATGAGAGAGAGAGAGAGAGAGAGAGAGAGAGAGAGAGAGAGAGAGAGAGAGAGAGAGAGAGAGAGAGAGGAGAGAGAGGAGTGTCGGACAGACAGACTTTCATCTCAGTTTTGGAGGTATAGGGAGGGTGTGGGGGTATGTGTAGGTAGTGTGTGTGTATGGGGGGGTGGAGGTAGGAAGTAGTGTGTGCATGTGTGGTAGTGGTGGTGGGGGGATGGGGGGATGGGGGTGGGGGAGGAGAGAGAGAGAGAGAGAGAGAGGAGAGAGAGAGAGGAGAGAGAGAGAGGAGAGGAGAGAGAGAGAGAGAGAGAGGAGGAGAGGAGAGAGAGAGGAGAGAGAGAGAGAGGAGAGAGAGAGAGAGAGAAGGAGAAGAGAGAGAGAGAGAGAAGAAGAAAGAGCGACAGAGGCAGAGACAGAGACAGAGACAAAGACAGAGGAGAGAGAGACAGAGAGAGGAGAAGAGGCAGACAGGCAGACAGACAGACAGACAGACAGACAGACAGACGACAAACGGACGGACGGAGACATAGAAAGACAGAGAAAGACAGACAGACAGGCAGGCAGACAGTCAGTTTGAGAGTGCCAACTAAGTTGAATTGATTTTATTTTAGGTGATGGAATAAGCACAACTGCTTTTTTGTGCCGAAATACAGCCCTCTGTGAAAGTAAAACTTAATAAAAGAAAATTGTTAACAGACAGACAGCGTTCAGAGAGACAGACAGACAGACAGACAGACAGACAGATAGACAGACAAAGAAAGAGACATACATACAGAAAGACAGACAGACAGGCATACAGAAGGTAAGGTGACAGGGAGAATGACACAAACAGAGGGAATAACAGACAGATCATCCCACCTCTAAGGGATATTTCGAAAAGTCAGCCCTATACCCAATATTCCACACACACACACACACACACACACACACACCACACACACACACACACACACACACACACACACACCGACCCACCCACACCCACCCACCCTCACACACAAACGCGCGCGCGCACACACACACACACACACACACACACACACACACACACACACACACACACACATCAACCCACACCCACCCACCTACCCACCCACACTCACCCCCCCCACCCCACCCCCACACTCACCCCTCCCCCCCTCCCCCACCACAACCCCACCCCCACACAACCATCCTTTCCCCTGCTGACTAGGCCTACTAGCCTGCTCCCTTTTGCTGCCTGCAAGCAAAGCAGAGCAGAGCAGAGCAGAAGGCAGCGGAATCATCAGAGCGGAAAAAAGATCGATTCTAAACGAGGCAGCAGGCATGCAGCGCTGCACAGCACATACTTCTTGCTGCCACACCCATCATCTCTCTCTCTCTCTCTCTCTCTCTCTCTCTCTCTCTCTCTCTCTCTCTCTCTCTCTCTCTCTCTCAGCTTAACATCCCCCACGCCGCCATTGGAGCGAAAATCGCAACTCCGCGGCAAAAGAGTATGACAAGGGGAAGTAATCGGGCGTGGCCCGTTAGAGACGTTTAAGAACATGGCGGGTGCTCTGTCGTCTCCGCCAGGAGGCGCTTGTCCTTGGAGACAGGACCGATAACCCCCTTGACTCTCCCCCCCCCCCCCCCCCCCGTCAAATGCCGTGAAGGGAGGGGTAAGGAGAGAGAGAGAGAGGGGGGGGGGGGGAGGGGGGGGGAGGGGGGGGAGGGGGGGGGAGAGGGGGGGAGTAGAGAGAGAGAGAGACAGAGACAGAGGGAGAGACAGAGACAGAGGTAGAGACACAGAGAGAGAGACAGAGAGAGAGAGAGAACAGACAGAGAGAGAGACAGAGAGAGAGACAGAGAGGAGAGAGAGAGAGAGAGACAGAGAGAGAGAGAGGTGTGTGTGTGTGTGTGTGTGTGTGTGTGTGTGTGTGTGTGTGTGTGTGTGTGTGTGTGTGTGTGTGTGTTGTGTGTGTGAGAGAGAGAGTGTGTGTGTGTGTGTGCGTGTGTGTGTGTGTGTGTGAGAAAGAGAGAGAGAGAGTGTGTGTGTGAGTGAGTGTGTGTGTGTGTGTGTGTGTGTGTGTGTGTGTGTGTGTGTGTGTGTGTGTGTGTGTGTGTGTGTGTGTGTACTCTGGGGACACGGTCTGACAGCTCTGAGGAGGAGGAGAAAGAGGAGGAGGAGGAGAAAGAGGAGGAGGAGGAGGAGAATGAAGAACTACCCAAGAAACTCAGGGACCAACAATTAGCTATGCTCAGATGGATACTTGAAGACACAGCATTTGGTCTGAAACACTCTATGTCATGCACACGACTGGTGGACGGTGTGAGACTTTTGTTTTCTTTTTGTTTCCAATGATCGCAAACAATAACATATCTATTATATTTTTAAAAATCTCACATTTATCATAACGTGGGGTTGTCGGATAACCTTATAGAGTGCAAAGTATTTATTTGGTTTTGTACAAAATCTATGAAGTTGGTACATCGGGGAGTCTGGGCGCTTAAGTGTTTTTGAATTGGATTAAATCTACTGGCCTCAGATCCTCTTTCTTTGAAACCTTGTACCCACTTGTGCATCTTTATCGGTTCCTTCCAATCCATCTTTCTTGCCTTTGGTCTGTGCCTGAGTGAAGAATACTTGTATAGGTAAAGGTAAAGATGTCCCATAACCTAAAAGGTCGTAGGGGAGCAAGGCATCAGAAACGTCATCTTCTCTAGGAGCCAGCATATTGAGGGCGGCACCAATCTCCTCTCCCTCGCTGCTTTACCTTCCCTGTCCCTAAATAAGGCAGGTACCCATTTACAGCTGCGTGAACTGGGGGACTGTACAGAAGCCAAGACGCGAAAACGCTCTTCTCTCTCTCTCTCTCTCTCTCTCTCTCTCTCTCTCTCTCTCTCTCTCTCTCTCTCTCTCTCTCTCTCTCTCTCTCTCTCTCTCTCTCTCTCTCTCTCCCTCTCTCTCTCTCTCTATCTATCTATCTATCTATCTATCTATCTCTGTCTCTCTGTATTCCTGTTTCACTTGTTTATCTTAAAGGTGCATTTCCCTCAATAATTTCAGTATTTTTTATGTCTTCTTATTTTTCTTCCTTTACGGTTTTTCTTTGTTTATTTGTTTGTCTTTGCCTTTAGTTTACAGCCGCTTTCAGGGGTAAAACTTTCTTGTATAACTAATTCTCATTCTCTAAGAAAACAAAAACCGGACAGAAATACCGCGCTAATGGGTGTAGGCATACAATTGGACCACAGGCATCCAAATACCGTTATCCTCACCATCAGAGGAGAGGGGTGGAGGTGGAGGAGAGGGATGGAGATGCAGAGGGAAGGGGGAGGAGGAGGGGGAGGCTGGTTGGATGTAAGCAGGGATGGACAGAGAGAAGAAGAAACAAAAGAAGGAATGAGGAGAGGAGATGAAGGAATAAAGCTTGAGGGCAACAAACTAACACCTGACCTCTTGCGAAACAGAGTCTGTCAGTATAACTGAAGGTGGCTGTATCTCCCGGGGCTGGTCCTGGCCACAACTACACGTTCCTCCACCTTGAGACCAAGGAAAATAAATAACCATTTGCCAAGCGTTCCACTCTAGACTAGGCCTACCCGCTACTTTTGGGGGCAGGTGCCTGCCTAGCCTGCCTGCTTACCTGCCTGCCTGCCTACCTGCCTGCATACCTGCCTGCATACCTGCCTGTCTGCCTGATTGTCTATATGCTTACCTGCCTGGCCTCCAAAAGGTGTCATGACGGCCAGCAAGAGAGAGAATAGTGAGGAGTTAGGTTAATAAGAGGAAGAGCGAAATGCAAGCAGTGAGAAGAGAGAGGAAGGGAGGGATATATATATAGAGACAGACAGACAGACAGACAGACAGACAGACAGACAGACAGACAGACAGACAGACAGATAGATAGATAGATAGATAGATAGATAGATAGATAGATAGATAGATAGATAGATAGATAGATAGATAGATAGATAGATAGATAGATAGACAGACAGACAGAGAGAGAGAGAGAGAGAGAGGAGAGAGAGAGAGAGAGAGAGGAGAGAGAGAGAGGAGAGAGGAGAGAGGAGGAGAGGAGAGAGGAGAGAGAGAGAGAGAGAGAGAGAGAGAGAGAGAGAGAGAGAGAGGAGAGAGAGAGAGAGAGACAAAAAGAAAGACATACAGACAGACAGACAGACAGATAGAGACACAGAGAATGAGAGACATACAGAGACACAGACAGACAGACCGACAGACTGAATGAGAGAGACAGAGAAACAAACAAACAGACAGACAGACACACAGAAAGGCTTCAAGAGCACTGCTCCAGTTTCTAATGTATCTGGACACTTCAGAAACTCATCCCTTTCTATTCGGACAGCCGGGGGACCATCTGTCCATCATCCCCCACCCCCACCCAGGGCGGCAAGGCCCCACAGGGCTAGGCCTAGCTAGCCTACTAGGCCTAGAGGTTGCTGCCAGAAAAGCTCAAGTGGATTTTAACCTCATCAAGCCTCCAAGAAATCTGAAAGTTTCTTATGGAAAACAATTCGTGTGAAAAGATTTGAAGAAGAAGAAGCAGAAGGTGATGATGGTGATGCTGATGACGAAGAAGAAGATGATAATGATGCTGGTGCTGAAGGAGATGAAGAAGATGAATAACAAGAACAACACGAACAAGAATAAGAATAAGAACAATAACAATAACAAAAAACCAAGAAGAACAAGAGCAAGTACAAGAACAAGAAGAAGATAAAGATGATGAAGAAAAGTATTCAACACGAAAACAAGGAATATATTGAGGTAGTGTGTTTGTTGTTGTCTACAACCTCATTATTGGTTGTGTGTGGTCAGAAAGAAGTGTCACTGTGTGCAAGATACCAATAGTCCATGTCATTATGGTGCTTTACATCTGTGATGTATATTTATCTTCTTCAATGAGGAGGAAGCTAGGAACGGAGCACGTAATAATAATAATCCATGGAATTTGTATAGCGCTATATCTTGTAAAAAACAAATCCAAGCGCTTGCATTCGACCTACGCAACACACAATCAACAACAATTTACAGTTTTAACAAATTCGAATGTACACACACACACACAAGCACACACGCACGCACGCATATGATGGTAAAGGCGAAGAATCTCAACAAACCTAAACCATCACTTTTTTTAAAAAACGTAATCCAGAGTGCCAACATTCTGTTTAAAAAAATCAACCAAGATTTGACCGTAGCTGATGTGCATTTTTTGTATGCTGTTTTGTTGTTGTTTTTACACTGTTACAGGAAACAAAACAATGGGAAAATAACTTTGATCTCTTTCCATCATCGTTCACTGTAATTAAGGGAAAAAACAAACAGTTTGGGAACCTAACTGGCTTATTATGATATTCCCCCCACTTATCATAAACAAAACGTATCAAACAAACTACAGGCTTGTGCATGTTGGGAAGGGGAGAGCAGGGGGAATGAGGGGAAGAAGGAGTAAAAGGTAAAAGGTAAAGGTGTCCCATAACCTAGGCGGTCGTAAGGGAGCGAGGCATCAGAGACCTCAGCTTCTCTAGGGAGCCAGCATGTTAAGGGCGGCGCCCACCTCCTCTCCCTCGCTGTTTTACCTTCCCTGATTCTTAAGAGGGCAGGTACCCATTCACAGCTGGGTTAACTGGATAGACTTACTGAAGCCACGGCGCGCAAACGGTCACCCATCCAACTGGTAACTCACGCTCGACGCTGGGGGAAAGTGAGCGCTATGACCACTTAGCAATTCACAGTTTTTGACATGATGAAGCTACCATAGTGCTTCCAAGACTTACAGCGTGGTGGTTCTCCCTCCACCATACGCTTACCTGCAAATGCAGCAGAGAAGGGAGGCAAGCCGGGAGGGATGCTTGCGACTTAAGGGATGTCAAACAAGTGTATATTTCTGCCACTCACCCTCCCGCCACGGCATTACTCAATGTTTAAAAGCGTTGGCCCCCCCTCAGGTACATGCAGATGCAGTGTTTGTGTGGAGAGCCTAATGCCTTGTTGGTTCGAGCAAGGTGCAAGAATTCTCCCCCTCAAAGCCCAGGCTAAAATGTCGCAAATCAACAGAGAACCACACACACACACACACACACATACACACGCACACGCACGCAGGCACACACACACACACACACGCACGCGTGCGCGCGCGCGCACGTACTCACGCACACACACACACACAAAACACACACACACACACTTGCGCGCACGTTAACTCATTCCACTTTTCGGAAGAGTAGGCCATTGTGTGCCGGTGGGAACGGATGAAAATGTACAAAACTGCATACACACGGGGATTGTATGTAAAAGAAAAAGCTTATGAGTGCATATTCCATTATCCTCGATATCAAAGAATAAAATAAATAAATAAAACACACACACACACACACACACACACACGCACGCACGCACGCACGCACGCACGCACGCACGCACGCACGCACGCACGCACACACACACACACACACACACACACACACGCCTAGCCCACACATAGACAATCATAAGCACTGTCGCTACTTTTCACTATGCTCACAGTACTAGATCTAGACTAGGCCTACTTACTACACACACCTCTGAAAAATCTTTGTGCTCTCCAAAAATCAGTATCAATTGTCGTCTGCGTCGCTACTACAAGGGAAATAACTTTGTCTAGACCGTGAAATATGCAGTTACGGTTCGTGGTGACGGTCTTTGATGCTGGTGTGCATGGCACTATCGCCTGTGGCATCCAGATTCCAGACAAATGGACTTCAGACCGTGCCTGTGAGTGTGGCCTACTACACAAGTGCCGCACAGTCCACTGGAGTCAGGAAAGAAAGAAATGCGGCAGGACCCTGAAAAGCTGAAGGGACGAAAATCAAAACTGAAGCGTCTGTCATCTTTCAAAGCTGTGAAGTGTCTTTTGTGATAAAAGAGTGTTTAGGGGAGGGGGGGGATGTTGTTGGGATTTTTTTGGTGTGTGTGTGTGTGTGTGTGTGTGTGTGTGTGTGTGTGTGTGTGTGTGTGTGTGAGAGAGAGAGAGAGAGAGACAGAGACAGAGACAGAGACAGAGACAGAGAGTGTGTGTGCGTGCGTGCGTGCGTGCGTGCGTGCGTGCGTGCGTGCGTGCGTGCGTGCGTGCGTGTGTGTGTGTGTGTGTGTGTGTGTGTGTGTGTTCTTCTGTTGACTGTTCACATCAAAGCCAAAAGCCGACTAAGACAAATTAGGGGTGGTATACATTTCCCACCTTTGAACCAAACCATGAAAGCAGTCAAATACACGAAACAAGCACAACGAAAAAAAAGCATAGAGAAACAACGTACTTCAATGCAAATGTTATCAAAGAGGGTCGTGTGAAAAAACTTGACTTGACTTGACTGCTCTTCTCTCTACACTCCTTTAAAGAGTCCTTAGGGCGCTGCCCTGAAGTTTGCAGGCAGTTTGTCTAGGGCTAGTTGAACCTGGCGGAGCCCATCCCTCTCCTGGCATGCTGGGTACATTTCTGTCATGCATGCCACCAGCCATATCTGGCCTATAATTCATCTACAACAGAAAAGTGGTTTTTGAGCATGTGCACCTCCACACCCTTTGATGTTGTGGTTAGTGGTGGGGGGGGGGGGGGGGGGGGGGGGGGGTTGTTGATGTTATTGTTGTTGGTGATGGTGGTGGTGGGTTTTTTTTTTGCTTGAAAAAGCACAACAACAACAACAACAGCAACAATAGCTAGTGTTACACGTATGTGGTACTGTTAAATGGGGGTGGGTTTCTTTTTTTGGTTGCTTTTTTGTCTTTTTGTTGTTTTGGGGGGAGGGGGGGCAGGGGTTGTTAATTAGATTAAGGTTTCAACTGCGCGAACCTGGTCCAAACGAAATTAGAAATTATTTTCATGCTTGGCATATTGTTTTCTATCAACACTCCTGAAAACACGACTCCAAAATAATGCAATGAAAAGATATTAGACCGTCTACATCTTAAAATATCAGTCGAGACTGTGGGCAGAAAATAAGTACTCCCTAACTTTTCAGGGAAAGTTTGTTGCTTTATCAGATTACCAGATGAAACTATAAACCGAAGCCCCGTGTGCGAACGCACGCAGAACATCTAACGCACACGTTAAAAACCCGTTCCACCTTTCGGAAGAGCAGGTCATTGTGTGCAGGTAGGAGCGGATGAAAACAAATAAAAGAAAAATACAGCATGCACACAGGTGTCCTGTTTAGACGCCATCCCTGAGGAAAAATCGGGGAGTTGGAGTCCCCAGGGTGATAGTAGGCCTAAAATATGGCAACTTTCTGGTGGCTCCTGAGACGGGACTGGAACCATTCGTATTGGAAATTGCCTTTCCAATGGACCATTCCAGCGACGTGGAGAGGGGCAGGGGGGGATGGGGATCTGCTGCATGGGTAACACCTAGCCCTCCATACTTACTTAGCCAGGCTTTGTGCTGTAGGCTAGAGCCTAACGTGCAACTCTACAGTCTTCCGAGACTAACGGATGCCTACCTACCTGATTCGAACGCTCGTGGACAAGAATTGTCAGATTTGAAATTGTGTGTGTTGCGATTTGAAGGCTCTGTTGAAGGAAAGGAAGTCGTCATTTTTTCCCCACAGTGAGTTTCCATGCCCAAACAGAAGTTTTTCTCTCCGTTGATCCTATCCACTTAACGACAGTGGCCCCCTTTACACTTACACGCCATATTGTGTCATTTGAAACGAGTTGATGCAAACTAACTGCAGCGAAATACGCACAACACAGCCACAGTCCCATTGGAAGATGAATAACGCAATAAGAAACAATATGTAAAACGAATTAAAACAAACTACATGTACAATGCCATATCATGTGTGTAAACAACAATGGCAGACCCTGCAATGCACAGACAGACTAGACTTGCTAAGCCACGCCAGAACATGGTCCCTACAAGACAGGGGACGATTGAATTAGCCTATATAAAGGTGCAGCCATTGACTGTCTCTGGAAACAGAGGGAACCTATTTCTACTGCTTTAAATGTAGTGCTCGAGGTAAAAAGGTAAAGGTGTCCCATAACCTATGTGGTCGTAAGGGAGCGAGGTATCAGAGACCTCAGCTTCTCCACGGGCCAGCATGTTGAGGGCGGCACCCACCTTCTCTCCCTCGCTGCTTTACCTTTCCTGACCCTAAAGAGGACAGGTACCCATTTACAGCTGAGTGAACTGGGGGACCACACTGATAGAGCCAGGGCGCGCAAACCGTCATCTATCCACTTGGAAACCACTCCTGATGATGCTTCATTTTTAACATCAGCTTGGGAAAAAGCCAGCGCTCTGACCACTGCGCCAGGCTATCCTGTCAAGACAGACTAGATCTAGCAGTTTTCAGTCTGTCTAGACTTTGAAAAACTGAAAATGTTCCAGCAATTCTGAGGTGACATCATCATCGTCTGGGCGGACGTTGAGAGCATCCTTTCTTCCTTCCTTCCTAAGTAATAAGCAGCCAGTCACTCGACTCTGGCACTGACGGTCACGCTTGACTGGGCAGACAAACCAAGCGCGAGTAATCATGCGTAGCGAGGGAAGGCCGACACGCTTATCTTCTCCTTGGTGCCCCAAGCCCTGACGCCCGGCACGCCCCTCCATGGTTTTGAAGGAAACGGGAGAACAGTGGAGGAGGGGGGAGAGAGAGAGGAGGGGGGGAAATTGGGGGGGCTGGAATTTCCGGGGGGGGGGGGGGGGGGATGTGGGGGAAGAAAGGGGGGGGGGATGGTACGGTGGGGGGGGGAGGGGGAGGGGTCAAGTGTGGAAATTAAGATTTGAAAATGCATTCTATGTCTTGCATCGCGTTTTTGATGATGAACTTTGAGACCCTTGTCACCGGTTTTATTTGACTGTCTGTCTGTTTTCAACATTATTTTAAGATTTAAAGAATCTTCCTGCCTGTCTCTCTCTCTGTCTGTCTGGCTGTCTTGGCTGTGTTTTGTGTCTGTGTCTGCGTCTGTGTCTGTGTCTGCCTGTCTGTCTGCCCATTTATGTGTCTGTCTGTCTCTGGTTGTCTGTCTCTGTCTCTCTGCCTCTCTCTCTGTCTCTGTCTGTCTGCCTGTCTGTATGCTCGCATTTCTCTTACCTTATTACATGCAGTGTACTTATTTCCGTATGTTGTTTGGTACTGCGTATAGTTTTATTGTTTAATATCTTTTATTTTGATGTTATCCCTGAAAAGGGCGGGGACTGGATGTAAAAAAGCACATGTGTGCTTATCTATTATCCTCGAATAAAAGATTTTGCCTTGCCTTGCCTTGCCTTGCCTTGCTTGCCTGTCTGCTTGCCTGTCTGGCTGGCTGTTTGTGTCTACGTCTGTCTGTCTGTCTGTCTGTCTGTCTGTCTGTCTGTCTGTCTGTCTCTCGCTCTCTCGCTCTCTCTCTCTCTCTCGCTCTCTCTCGCTCGCTCGCTCGCTCGCTCTGTCAATCTTTCTTTGAAGTTCTTAAATTATTTTCAGTTCATTATTCTCCCCCTAACCCCCACCCCCCTACCCCTACCCCCTATACCCACTTCCTCAACAACTTCCTTACCCCCTCCATCCATCTTCCTCCTCCACTCACCCTATTTTAAAGCAACCCCCTCCATTACCCCTCCCCCCCAAAAAAAAATCCCCTAACACCCCACTCCGAAGCTAACCCCACTCTCCCCCATCTGACAAAACTGCCCTGTCTATGTGTGTACTTACTAATTCCATCTCACCTTCTAGGCCTATCCTGATATCTCCCTTTTCCTGTCTTAGGTGAAGATGTTATCCCGTGATTCTAACAGACAGGCGGACTTTAGTGAGGCGATGTGACGTGAGGTGATGCGATTATGCAACCTCGAGTGTAAAATTTTGCTGCTGCTGCTGCTTCTGCTGCTGCTTTTAGTGTCAGGGTTATAAGCTAGTTGTTTCCTCCTACCACCTCCACCTCCCTCTCCTTCCTCCGCCTCCCCTCGCCGTAGATGCCAGGGCCTTTGTCAGTATTTAAATAGCATCCTCCCCCACTTTCTGGAAATTCTGTGTTAGAATTTTCCTCTTTTCTATCCCTCGTTTTTGTTTCTACGATTTTTCTTAATTGACTTCCTGACACATCTTTTGTGTCTTGTTTTCTGCCTTCTTGGTCCATTCTCTCTCTCTCTCTCTCTCTCTCTCTCTCTCTCTCTCTCTCTCTCTCTCTCTCTCTCTCTCTCTCTCTCTCTCTCTCTCTCTCTCTCTCTCTCTCTCTCTGTCTCTCTCTCTCTCTCTCTCTCTCTCTCTCTCTCTCTCTCTCTCTCTCTCTCTCTCTCTCTTATGCCGATAAAAGTCAATACTAACAAATAAAAAGGGTTTACCTTTTAGGAGAATTGCCAATCTAAAGTAAAAGTAACTAAAGTAAACCTACTTCCTATGAAAATGAGACAGAGACAGAGGAGGAAGAGAAAAGACGGACAAACAGACACGTACACACAGACACACAGACACACATAGATAGGCAGAGAGAACAGTTTATTTTTCGTTAAAGGGGGCAACAATAGTGCTGAGAAATCAGATTCTCAACAGATGCTACAATTCAAGTCTTTCAGCCTGATACTTGAAACCGAACGTAGTCCGATTCAGCACTCGTTTTCCAAAAAGACAACGTATCCTACACTTACACCACTTCCATCAGTGGTTTCTTAATACTTGTCTTCTCTATTAGTCTCTGGGGTGCTGCATTGAATTTTTCTAAAGACAATGACTGTATCGTAGGCAAATTGAATCTGCGTGGTGTCACTCGGTCGCAATGGCAGGTGGTCACAACGACATGTGGTCACAACGACACATGGTCACAACGACACGTGGTCACAACGACACGTGGTCACAACGACACACGGTCACAAAGACACGTGGTCACAACGACACGCGGTCACAACAACACATGGTCACAACGACACGTGGTCACAACGACACGTGGTCACAACGACACACGGTCACAAAGACACGTGGTCACAACGACACGTGGTCACAACAACACATGGTCACAACGACACGTGGTCACAACGACACACGGTCACAACGACACGTTGTCACAACCTTTAGTGGTCATAATTAAAAATGGTCACAATGGCAAGTGGTCATAGGCCTAATGGCATATGGTCATAACGGCTAATGGTCATAATGGCAAGTGGTCACAACGGCACGTGGTCACAACGGCACGTGGTCACAACGGCACGTGGTCACAACAGTACGTGGTCACAACGACACGTGGTCATAATGGCAAGTGGTCATAATGGAAAATGGTCACAATGGCAAGTGGTCATAATGGCGTATGTTCATAACGGCTAATGGTCATAATGGCAAGTGGTCACAACGGTACGTGGTCACAACAGTACGTAGTCACAACAGTACGTGGTCACAACGGCAGGTGGTCACAATGGAAGGTAGATTAATCTGGTGGACCCTATCCCTCACGAAATAGCGTGGTACATGCAGAATGGAAACTCCAGGTAAAAACATCAACTCTAAGGGACATCTTAGTGAAAGCTTCAAACTCGGCCGTTGGTTTCTGTCAGATTACGAGCACCATGCTGAAACTACTAGGTATACCCACATCAGTGAACTTCATCAAAGTATAAAAAGATTGGTAGAAATTCCGACATATTTTCTAAATCACGGGGTTTTGAGAAGAAATATTAATACTACTAGACTTGTTGATGACCTCAACCTTTTCTATCCCTTTATCATCGAAGATAAAACAAACAAACAAACGAACAAACAAACAAACAACCCCCAAGACACTAAAACTTCGAATCAAAATCATGAAAGATTGAAAACACATTATACCAGACTACCCACCCACCCACCAACCAACTAGATCTAGTAAGTCCCAGAAAGATAATTTCCCAACTCGTACCAACCAGCCACACACACATTCCTGCTTGACACAATTTCAAAATAACAAAATAAATAAAAGCCGGCCCCCTATCCTTGGCTGCGAAAACAGATTAATCTCCCCTTTAAGGAACTCTGATGGGAGACAAGTCCGGGGCTAATAGAGACTGCGCTGCAGCCAGTGAGGCAGAAAAGGGGAGAGAATTCCAGGTGTCAGAGGAGGAGGGTGGCAGATACGTACAGCGCTCAGGTGCAAAAGCCAGGGAATCTATCCACCCCTGTTCTTTTTTCTTTTCTTCCCCTTCATTCTTTTACGTTTCTTCATTCTTCCTCCTCCTCCTCCTCCTCCTCTTCTTCTTTTTCTTCTCTTCTGCCTCCTTATCCTCCTCCTCCTCCTCCTCCTCCTTCTTCTTCTTCTTCTTCTTCTTCTTCTTCTTCTTCTCCATCTTCTTTTTCTTCTTCTTAGATGCTCCTAGGTCATACGCACAGGTTGCAGACAGGCTGCCTAAGTGAGTTCTTTCTGTTGCTGGATTTTTTTTAAACCCCCTCCCCCTAAATTCCCAGTGTAAACTGTGGATTGGTTTGTACTCGTTTTATTTTATTTTGCTATTTTTTTAATTGGCTGATTGTTTAGTTATTAATTTTGGTGTTACAGTTATTGTTGTATAGTTTTTGTTTTTGTAGGGGTTTTGCTGATAATTTGTTCTCTGAATAAACGTATTAATTAATAGGTTTGTGCTCAATATTTGTTTATTTGTTTTTTTTTTATTGATTGATTTTTTTTTGTTTATTTGTATGGTTTACAGAAATGTTGGGGCTCAGTGGTCAGAGCACTCCCTTTCCCCAAGTCAAGTTAAGCAGCATGGAGCGTGGTTACCAGTTGGGTGGGTGACCGTTTGCGTGCCTTCGCTTCAGTATAGTCCCCCAAATTCACCGAGCTGTAAAATGGGTACTTGCCCTCTATAGGGTCAGGGAAGGTAAAGCAGCGAGGGAGAGGAGATGGGTGCCGCCCTCAATGTGCTGGCCCCTAGAGAAGCTGAGGTCTCGGATGTGTTGCTCCCCTACGACCATATAGGCTATGGGACACCTTTACCTTTTACCTTTACCTGGTCACTTAGGGGAGTCCAGAGTTCTTATACTTGTTCACTGTTATTGAATTTCAGCAAATGTGTTGAAATAAGCTTTATGAAAATACTCAATATTTTTTTTAATTCTACAGATAGATGACTTTTATTGAAGAGGCTGACTGTAGTGAGTGTGTATACGCGTATAGACAAACCTGTAGTCATTCTCAGTCTGCGTTTTTAAACACAAAAAACCCCATCAAAATAGAAACAAAAACGAGAAACTTTTTTTTAACCACGAAAAAACGAACTTTTCAGCCGTTTTTTCTTTTTTCTTTTGTTTTCTTTTTACTTTTCTTTTGTTGTTGTTGTTAGAGTAAAACAAGCATTTTCCTATCTCTTCACCATCTACCCCCACTAGACTATATGACGTAATCGGCCTTGCAGATCAGACACATCCAACCACTAAACAAGCTTGCCAGTGCAGGTGCGCGTAGGCGATTGGCTGAAATAGTCTTGCCCTGACCAATGAAATGACACGGCTCATAAAGAGGCCAGGCATGCGCAGCCCTTCCACTTTGTCACCAGGGTGACGGTACTCTGCAGTGACGGGCGTAATTGGCGCTGATTGGCGGAAATTCTTCTGCTGCCGTGCATTAGTTTCCGCTTTCAGGGCGGTGGGTTTGACCTTGTTTTCGTTTTTTCTGCCTGGATGAGGCAGCACTGTGAAAGCGTAAAATGGTAGTATATGTGAAGGAAGGTGAACTTATTTCCCTGATAATCATGCCTGTATGTAACATTCTTGTTTTTAGCGTCAGATATCAAAATACTTTCTCTCCCCACCCCAACCTCCTAAAATGTGTTAAGTTGTTGTTGTTGTTGTTCCCCCTCTCCTTCTCCACTTTCTACACTGCCACAGAGTTAAAAAGTTTCGTGGGGAGAAAAAAAAGACAAGGAAACAAAATATAGATCTAGATCTAGTGATGACATTTTTATAGTTCTATACAGCATAGTTCTACCATGACCAAAACATACCCTTGTTTCTGTCTGTCTCTGTCTTTCTTTTCTCTGTCTCTCTTTCTGTGTCTCTGTGTGTTTTTCTCACTGTCTGGCTCTGTCTCTAACACACACACACACACACACACACACACACACACACACAACACACACACACACACACAATATATATATATTATATATATATATATATATATATATATATATTATATTATATATACATATATATATGTATATATACATATGTATTTCATATAGATAGATAGATAGATAGACAGACAGACAGACAGACAGACAGACAGACAGACAGACAGATAGATAGATAGATAGATAGATAGATAGATAGATAGATAGATAGATAGATAGATAGATAGATAGATACATACATACATACATACATAGATAGGTAGATAGATAGATAGATAGATAGATAGATAGATAGATAGATAGATAGATAGATAGATAGATAGATAGATAGATAGATAGATAGATAGATAGATGATAGATAGATAGATAGATAGATAGATACTCACGTCTTGCAACAGTGTATCTCTGTTTCTCTTCATCTGTCATTGACTTTCGACCCAATCTCAATGATGTTCCAACATTCTTTTCTTCTTTTTTTTTAAACTTATCTCACACACCTTCACTACCACTAATAACGTTGAACCTTAATTTTCTTATTAACACAAAAGTATACTGTTCTCTGTGCATACAGCAACATCCCTGATGCCGTCATTCAAAAATGAATGATATACACCATTGAGACCCACATCTCTTAAATTCTTGGCACTCTCCAATTTTCTTGGAATATTTTTTTTCTTGAAAAAGCAATTTACTGTATATAACAGCAAACTCATTAAATTCCAAATGACTGTTTCGGTCATTCCACCATCATTTATCAGTATCATCGTCAAAAAAATGTTTTCATATGAAAATATGTGACAGACAACAGGCACGAAATCAGAATCAACTTACAGTTTACATGTTTCAAAGACAAGACAAAATAAATCATTTGAAAGGATGAAACATGAGAGAACTCTGAAATGAAACTCAAAATTCAAGGAGAGAGAGAGAGAGAGAGAGAGAGAGAGAGAGAGAAGAGAGGAGAGAGGAGAGAGGAGAGAGAGAGAGGAGAAGAAGAGAGAGAGAGAGAGGAGGAGAGAGAGAGAGAGAGGAGAGAGAGAGAGAGAGAATTCCATTTGATCTAACAGACCGGAACTAGTCTAGTTATGTTTCCTCTTTTTCGTCCAGCACTCAGACAACAACTACTGTTGTCTGTCATATGAACGAAAACGTGTTGCGCTGCCGTTAGGCGCCTGGCAAGTCAGTCCCACCGCATCTGGTTATGGGGACTGAAGAAGAATATTATTTCTGTTCTACAGTTTCAGTGAGCCTGGGCCCAGAATGATTAAAACTTCAGAGGAAAGTGTGTGCGCGCGCGTGTGTGTGTGTGTGTGTGTGTTTGTGTGCCTGTGTGTGGTGGTGGTGGTGGTGGTGGTGGTGGTGGTGGTGGTGGTGGTGGTGGTGGTGTGTGTGTGTGTGTGTGTGTGTGTGTGTGTGTGTGTGTGTGTGTGTGTGTGTGTGTGTGTGTGTGTGTGTGTGTGTGTGTGTGTTTCTCCTGTTAAATATGTAATCCGCTATTTTTCCACCTCCTCAAATAAAAGGGGTGAAAGGAATTAATGAAATATTGAAATCTTGAAATATTGTGTGTGTGTTGTGTGTGTGTGTGCATGCGTGTCTGTGCGTGTGTGTGCATGTATGTCTGTGTGTGGTCACGCGCGCGAGCATGCATGCTTGAGTACCTACTGCGTGAGTGTATACATGCGTACATACATCCGTTCATATATATATTGCTAAATGTATGCATGCACACTTGTACGCGGTGTGTGCATGTCTTGGAAATCAAGAATGGAGACCAGAAAAATGAGAAGGTGGGAGGGGAGGAGGGTTGGTGGGGTGAGGGTAGGAGGATGGAAGAAGGAAGCTAAAGAAATAGAGGGGGTATAAAAGAAGGAGGGTGGTGATAGCGATAGTGATAGTGGCGGTGGTGGTGGCGGTAGTGGTGGTAGTGGTGGCGGTGGTGGTGGTGGTGGTGGTGGTTGGGGTAGCGTAACCAAGGCCCCTGGGGTGTTTGGCGCCAAAAACATCGCTTCTGGACCCGTAGTCTAAACACTGGTTCCCCTCCCAGCAAAAAAAAAAAAGAGAACAACAGGCATTTTGCTGGAGTCCCCTTCCAAATAAATGGGGCCCCTTGTCTGTATGTGTGTGTGTGGGTGTGTGGTGTGTGTGTGTGTGTGTGTGTAGTGTGTGTAGTGTGTATTGTGTGTGTGGGGGGGGGGGGGGGGGAGGGGGGGGGTAGGGGGGGTAGGTGTGGGGGTGTGTGAGTGTGTGTAGTGTGTTGTGTGCAGAATGTGCGTGTGCGTGTGCGCGTGTGTGTGTGTGTGTGTGTGTGTGTGTGTGTGTGTGTGTGTGTGTGTGTGTGTGTGTGTGTGTGTGTGGTGTGCGGTGTGTGTGTGTATGTCAGTGTGTGATATGAGAACGAGAGAGAGAGAGAGACAGACAGACAGAAGAGAGAGAGAGGAGAAGAGAGACAGAGAGAGAGAGAGAGAGAGAGAGAGAGAGAGAGAGAGAGAGAGAGAGAGAGAGAGAGGAGAGAAGAGAGAGAGAGAGAGGAGAGAGAAGAGAGAGAGAGAGAGAGAGAAACACGAGAGAGAGAGAGACAGAGAGAGAGAGACAGAGAGAGAGAGACACAGAGAGACACAGAGAGACACAGAGAAGAGAGACAGAGAGAGAAAACAGAGAGAGAGAGAGACAGAGAGAGACAGACAGAGAGAGAGAGACAGAGACAGAGACAGAGACAGAGACAGAGACAGAGACAGGAGAGACATAGAGAGAGAAAAAAAGAGGACGGGAGAGAGACAGGACAGGACACAGACCAGAGAAGGGAGAGGTGTGTGGTGATGAAGGAGGGTGAGGGGATGTTTGGCGAAGGTGGAGATGGACAGAGATGTTGTTGTTTTTTTTGTTTTTATTTTTGTGTTTGTTTCCTTGTTCCTTTGCTCTTTCTTTTTTGTGTATGTGTGTATGCTTTTCTCCTCCGTTTTATTTCATTCTTCGTATGATATCTCAGATACCCCCCTCCCTCCCCCGTCTGCCTGCGTCTCTGTCTGTCTTGTTTTCAGTCAGTCTGTCTCTGTCTATCTGTCTCTTTCTTTCTCTGTCTGTCTGTCTGTCAGTCTCTCTGTCTGTCTGTCTGTCTGTCTGTCTTTTGTCTGTCTGTCCTGTCTCTCTGTCTCTGCTCTGCTCTGTCTCTCTCTCTGTCTCTGTCTCTCTGTCTCTGCTCTCTTCTCGTCTCTGCTCTCTCTCCTCTCTCTCTGTCTCTCTGTCTCTCTCTCTCTCTCTCTCTCTCTCTCTCTCTCTCTCTCTCTCTCATACTTGGTATGGTTTCTTGCTCTTGGTAATTGGATCATTATAATTGTTGTTGTCTAGTTGAGGCTATCTTTTTACCTTGATGTTATCCCTGAAAAGGGCGGGGACTGGATGTAAAAAAGCACATGAGTGCTTATCTATTATCCTCGAATAAAAGAATTTTGCCTTGTCTCTCTTTCTCAACCGAGGTTTTTTATATTTTTTTATCCTCGATTAGTGTTCCAAGGTTGACTAATGATAAGTATTTGCCTGTTCTACCGTTTTCACCCACCATTAATTATGTTCATTCCTACCAGCGCACAATGGTCTACTTTTTCGAAAGGCGGAACATAATCTTAACGTGTGTGCAAGATGTTCTGCGTGAGTTCGCGCGCGAGGCCTTGCTTTATAGTCTCATCCGGATGACTTTTGAGGGATCGGGGTAGAGTCACTACTGATGTTAAATCCAGGGAAAATCCCCTAAAACGGGTGCTTCCGTAGTGACTCGATCCACGGCTCGTCAGATTACAAGTGAAACGCTCTAACCACTAGGCTATCACATCCCATTTAACTTCGTTTACCAAATCTCTTTCTTACAGTAGGCATCTGTCAGTCTCGGAAGACTATGGAGTTGTACTCTAGGCACTAGAGCGCAAAGACTGGGTAAGTAAGTATGGAGGACAAGCTGTTACCCATGCAGCACATCCGCCCCCGCTCCCCCTCTCTCCACGTCGCTGGAATGGTCCATTGGAAAGGCAATAGATGATATGCATAGTTCCAGTGCCGTCGCAGGAGTCACCAGAACGTTGCCATATACAGCCCCAAACCGTCCTGGGGACTCCAACTTCCCGATTTTTCCTCAAGAATGGTGTCTAAACACGACACCTGTGTGCATGATGGTTTAAAAAAAAAATGTTTTGTTGTCATCCGCTCCTACCGGCACACAATGGCCTGATTTTCCAAAAGGCGGAACAGGTTTTTAACGTGTGCGCAAGATGTTCTGCGTGTGTTCGTACACGGGACCTTGGTTTATAATCTCATCCAATGACTTTCTTATAACTGACCAAAATGATAATAGTTTATAATTATCATGACGCCAGTTTTGTATTAGTGGGTGCCTTTGTTTTTGTAAAGAATAGATTATTGCTTTTTATTCTTCTTCGAACATTCTAACAGCAACTATTGCTGTCTGTCATAATAAGTGAAAATACGTTGCGCTGCCGTTAAGCGCTTCACAAGTCAGGCGCAAGGCATCCGACTTCGGTGGGAATCATTAGATCTAGCTTACTAGTAGAATACCTTGTTTCTTTTACACGCTTTTGGAAAAAAAAGGTGTTGTTATTCTTGTTATCCTCCACCTCTCCCTCGCCGTCTTCAGTCAATATTGTTTTTGATGCATGGTTGTTGATAAGAACAATTAGAAAAGAGTAGGCTTAGCCTAGTCCTTCATCCTTCGTATTGAAGATCTTTTAATCATTCATTCATTCATTCATCTTCATTCATTCATTCATTCATTCATTCATTCACATTCAACTCTCTCCTTCTCTCTCTCTCATCTCTCTTCTCTCTCTCTCTCTCTCTCTCCTCTCTCTCTCTCACTCTCTCCTGCTTCTCTCTCTCTCTCTCTCTTTGTCTGCTGAATGGCTGATAAAGCTCAAACAGCAATAAATTCACCGTGTCATTTCGACAGTGGATTGATTGATTGATTCATCAGTACATCGCTGTCTACTGGAACCTGCATGAGCTCACATTATTACACAAGCTGATAATTATGTCAGTCATAGACTCATCAATTATTGAAACAAAATCTGATTTTTTAGGGTAAAATTCGGAAATAAGTTTCAGAATACAAGTTCGCAGGACCCAAAAAAACTTTGAAAACTTATATACAAGCCATTTTGGGGTGTTTGTTGGTTTTTTTTTGTTTCTCTGTCTTTGACATTTTTTCTCTTTAAAAAAAAAAGGGAGAGATAGTCTAATAAAAGTGTGGAGGCTGATAGAGGGAAGTTCGGGCGATCAGTGAAGTATGTATGCAGGATGGTGCCGTGCCCTGTTAAAGCCTGGCTAATTATCCAGCTCAGCAGCCCCTCTGACTCCCGCTGATTTATCACTTCATCTCCAGAGGGGCCCTGAAAGCCACCTTCTGTCCAGGCATCCCATTTCGGAATGCAACTCAGGAATGCTCCCTTACTACCCCTCCCTCCCTCACACCCACTAACTTCCCCCTCCCCCCCCCTCCAACCCCCTCCCCTTCTTCTCCTATCCATTTTCTTTGACTTCACGTTTGGTTCAGAAAGTTGACGGAACCGGAAGTGAGCTGTACCGTCTCTGTAGCCGTCATGGCGCACGCGCCGAAACCACGGGAGACAAATCTACCCGATTTCAGCCATGCGTCCCCTAGGGGATCTAGGATCTAGGCTAGGCTAGTCTAGCTAGCGGGACAGTGTGGAGATTGTGACAGAAATTGGGGGTGTGTTTGGAATGTTTGTGTTTGAGAAAGTTAGAGGGGAGACAGAGAGAGAGAGAGACAGGGAGAGAGAGGGGGTGGGGAGAGGAAAGAGAGGGGAAGGAGGGAGGAGGGAGGAGAGAGAGAGAGAGAGAGAGAGAGAGGGAGGGAGAGAGGAGAGAGAGAGAGGAGAGGAGAGAGGAGAAGAGAGAGAGAGAGAGAGAGAGAGAGAGGAGAGAGAGGGAGAGAGAGAGAGAGAGAGAGAGAGAGAGAGGAGAGAGAGGAGAGAGAGAGAGAGAGAGAGAGAGAGAGAAGGAGAGAGAGAGAGTAATGTTTTTATTTATTTAGTTTTATTCTTTATCGAGGATAACAGAATAAGCAATCATGTGCTTTTTCATCGGTCCCGTGTGATGCAGTTTTGAATATTGTATCTGTCCTTGATCTGAGAGAGAGAGAGAGAGGAGAGAGAGAGAGAAGAGAGAGAGAGAAGAGAGAGAGAGAGAGAGAGAGAGAGAGAGAGAGAGAGAGAGAGAGAGAGAGAGAGAGAGAGAGAGAGAGAGAGCGTGATAGAGCATGATAGAGCGTGAGAGAGAGAGATTTAAGAAGTTAGCAATAGAGAGACAGAAACAGACATTCGGACAGATAGTCAGACAGACAGACAGACAGACAGACAGACAGACAGACGACACAACAGACACAACACACACACACACACACACACACACACACACACACACACACACCACACACACACACACCACAACACAGGAAAGACAAGACACAGACAAACAAACACAACCACACAGACAGACACACACACAAATCAGACAGAGAGAGAAAAAGAAAGTAAGAGAGATGAAGTTAGATGTTTGTTCAACAACCTGGCTATCAGTCTGTGGCTATTTGGACAACAAATAGTGGCCCTGCCCACGAATTAGCGAGCTATAATGGAAAGTCTTGGGGGCAGGAACCTCCAGGGAAGCTGGTACAGGACTATAATATAACCCCGGGGCGAGAGGAACAGCCAGCTAGATCTGGCTTATCGGTCAGGTACTGCTGCTGCTGCTGCTGCTGCTGTACTGGAAGCTGGCTGCTGGCCACTTTTTGTCTGTCTGTTTGTCTTTCTGTCGTCTTACTGTCCTGGTCTCGACAACAGCTAATCTCGGTCTGTTTCTTTCTGTGTCTCTCTGTCTCTCTGCGCTGTCTGGACTGCTGTCTGGTCCTGTTTTCTGTCTGTCTGTCTGTCTGTCTGTCTGTCTGTCTCTCTCTCTCTCTCTCTCTCTCTCTCTCTCTCTCTCTCTCTCTCTCTCTCTCTCTCTCTCTCTCTCTTTCCTCTTTCCCTCTCTGTCTCTCTCTGTCTGTCTGTCTCTCTCTCTGGTTGCTATTACTTTTCTTCATTTATTTTTTTAAAACTAATATCTGTTTTTCCTAATCAGGGCAGGGCCGGATGAAAAAAAATGTATGTAACACTTACTCTGTAACTCTTCAAAAAACAAAGATTATTCATTCATCATTCATTCATTCATTTCATGCATTCATTCATTTATTCTCTCTCTCTCTCTCTCTCTCTCTCTCTCTCTCTCTCTCTCTCTCTCTCTCTCTCTCTCTCTCTCTCTCTCCCTCCTCTCTCCCCCCTCCCCCCCCCTCCCCCCTCTCTCACCCTCCCTCGCTCCCCCCTTCCCCCCTCTCCTCCCTCCCCTCCCCCTCCCCCCCTCTCCCCCCTCTCTCTCTGGCATCGATGATGATGCTGTTGTCCATGGGACCTGGCTGAAAGATAGCACAAGGCGATAGGTAGATAAACGAACCACCCGTTCTGTTCCGTTACAGGTGACAGAGAATCCCTGATAAGAATGCACACACACAACACACACCCCCCGCATACTACAGGTTACTTCTAGATCTAGCTCCCATCTGACCATGGGTCCTATCCTATCCACCCTGTTCCTCCATTCAGTGCTGGGGCTTAATCTGAGCTTTTCTAATTACCAGGCGTGTACTGCTGCTGGGAATCTGACACTGCTTTAATTTGCAGGTCAACAACATTCGCCTTTCCCTGAAATGAGTGACTGTGTGGTCAGTGTTGTTGGTCATCAGTGGCCTTGCTTTTAACTGTTCAGTTGGTGTGCGCGTTTATTGGTGATGGAATGGGCAGAGGATGGATGGATGGATGGATGGATGGATAAGGATGGATGGACGGACGAACGAAACGGCTTTTACCTACCATCTGTTCTGGTTGGTTTCGTCCATAATGGGCTCTGTTCTTATTGTATCGATTGGTTTCTAAGATAACTGGTTTTTTTTCACGTAAGACTGTTAAACTTTGTAACGTACTGTCACTCTGGTTATATATATGTGTGTGTGTGTGTTGTGTTGTGTGTGTGGTGTGTGTGTGTATGTGGTGTGTGTGGTGTGTGTGTGTGTCTGTTGGGTGTGTGTTGTGTGTGTGTGTGTGTGGTGTGTCCTGTGTGTACCTTCTCTTCTCTTCTCTCTCTCCCTCTTTTTTCCATCTCTCAGTCTAATTCTGCGTTCGCAACACGCAAGTGAAAGAATGCAATGTTTGTAAAGAGAAACAAATGATGGTGTACATATACACATATTCAAGCATACTGTTAACATTCATAGCAAGAAAAACAAAAACCAATCACATTTTTGTCTCCAATACGACCTCGGATTTTACTACACAATAATTATTCAGCCCCACACTTTATTCAGTTTAGTGCAGTAAGATACAATGCCATGTTCAAACGAAAAGTTTCCCACGAACTGCGCAGTATGAATAGGCCTACTTTACACTGGATCTCCCTCCATTCCAGCCCTATCATGAAGGCGTCCATCGTTTTCAGCTAGGCCTAGTAGGCCTAGATTAGGCTACAACCAACAAAACTTCATCAGCCTGCAGTCAGATTTTGTAGTAAGAAGAAGAAGAAAGAGGAGGAGGAGGAGGGGAGGGAGGAGGAGGAGGAGGAGGAGGAGGAGGGAGGAGGAGGAGGAGGGAGAGAGGAGAGGGAGTGAGAGAGAGAGAGAGAGAGAGATGAGAGAGAGAATGATGAGTGAGAGATGAGAGAGAAGAGAGAGAAGAAGAGAAGAAGAAGAAGAAGAAGAGAAGAGAGTGAGAGAAGAGAGAAGGAAGAAGAAGAAGAGAAGAGAGAGATGATGATGAAGAAGAGAAGAAGAAGAGAGAAGAAGAAGAAGAAGAAGAAGAGAGAAGAAGAAGAAGAAAGAGAGAGAGAAGAGAAGAAGAAGATAGAGAGATGATGATGAGAGGAAGAAGAAGAAGAAGAAGAAGAGAAGAAGAAGAAGAAGAAGAAGAAGAAGAAGAAGAAGAAGGAAGAAGATGATGATGATGATGATGAGAGAAGAAGAAGAAGAAGAAGAAGAAGAAGGAAGAAGAAGAGAAGAAGAAGAAGAAGAAGAAGAAGAGATGATGATGAAGGGAAGAATGGTGATGATGATGAAGAGAAGAAGAAGAAGAAGAAGAAGAAGAAGAGAAGAAGAAGAAGAAGAAGAAGAGAGAAGATGATGATGGTGGTGGTGATGATGATGAAGAAGAAGAAGAAAAAGAAGAAGAAGAAGAAGAAGAAGAAGAAGAGAAGAACAACAACAACAACAACAACGACAAACAATAACACCATCAATAACATCATCAAAAGCAAAAAAAACCCCAAAAGAACAAAACCAACCCCACCACCCCTCCCCCTAATCCCAACAAAACCCAAACCTAACAAACAACAACACAAAAAAAAGCAAAATCAGACCACCCGCGCCACGCCAGCATATGAACACAAGAGCACACAGACAGACAGACACAGACAGACAGACTAGATCTAGACCCCACAAGTCTTCTTCAGATGACAACCGTAAACAGCCTCCTGCCCTTAAAGCTCTTGAAACAACAGAATTTTAACACACAGGCTCCGGTTACAATATACGGGGGCGCGGAACCAGGGCCCCGTAGTAGTCTACCGAAGCAGATTCTCCGGCAAAGCTTCGGCCCCTGCCGCGCAAGAGGCAGCATCCTTGCCATTTGCAATGACTCCCAATTCATTGGCAGACGGGAGACGTCAGTCTTGTTGCCGACTGACGACTGACGCCATCTTCCCCATGATGCACGTGCCAAAACTTCCCATAATACCTTTGTCTGCGCCCGTCGACTTCCGGTCCTGCGGCCTGGTGTTTTAGGAGGGCGCTCATTTTTACGCCATATTCTCCTCCTTCCTCCTTTTCTCTCCTTGTCTTTTTTTTTTTTTTTTTTTTTTTTTTTTTAGCAGGCAACGATTACTACTGCTACTAGGCTACTAGAAGCCCCATTTGTCTGCGAGGAGAAGCAGGGAAAAGGGCAAATGGCTGGGGGTGGGAGGAAACAAACGAACCAAGCTACCTTGCTTAGTCTCGGGTGAGATGCGAGTGTGCGATAAAGCCATCCGCCATCTTTTTTTTTTTTTTTTTTGTTGGTTGCAGAAAGATGCTACATGCAGATAACCAACAAAATGGCGGTTTGGTCGGGGGCTGGCCAAGGTGCGTAATCCTGCGTCTTGTTCCTGACTAATCGTTCATTACGCCCCCCCCCCCCCTCCTTCTGCTTCTTGCCAGTAGAGCTTCCCTAGGGTGCGAGAAGACAAGAGAAGAAGACCAGCTGTCAGAAAATCAGTTTAAAAAAAAAAAACCAATCCCTGGGTGGGTTGTGTGGGTGTGGGGGGGGGTGGAGAGAGAGAGAGAGAGAGAGGAGAGAGAGGAGAGAGAGAGAGAGAGAGAGAGAGAGAGAGAGAGAGAGACAGAGAGACAGAGAGACAGAGAAGAGAGAGAGAGAGAGAGGAGAGAGAGAGAGAGAGAGAGAGAGAGAGGAGAGAGAGAGAGAGAGAATGAATGAATGAATGAATGAATGAATGAATGAATGAATGAATGAATGAACAATCTTTATTTTTCAGTATTACATACTTTGTTTTCATCCGGCCCATCCGAGAGAGAGAGAGAGAGAAGAGAGAGAGGAGAGAGAGAGAGAGAGAGAGAGAGAGAGAGAGAGAGAGAGAGAGTGAGAGAGAGAGAGAGAGAGAGAGAGAAGATGGGCAACAGAAGGAAAAGAGTGGTAGGCCTAAGGCCTCCTCTTATGGTATTAGAAGTTAGACTTAAGAGCTGAAATCAGAGAGAAGAAGGAGAGAAATAAAAGAGTTGGTGGTTGTATAGTAGGCTAAGCCTTTAGTCTTGTATATTGAAGTGTCTAGGAGGGGGGTCTTTACTAGGCAAACACTGAAAGCAGCAGGAAGCTGGAACACCGGAGATGTTGTTTGACTTCTTAGAAGTACTGGCACGTGACTGGACAAATCTCGAAACAAGAGAAATCGGGCGGGTTGGTTTTTGTTTTTGTTTCTAACACAGACACCCCTACCTTACCCTCTACACACACACACACACACACACACACACACACACACACACACACATGTATGCACAGTGTGAGGGCTGACTTCTCATTGCAACAGATTGATTGGTTTATAATAATATGCTTTCGTTAATGATTGTAAGTGATACTAGGGGATAGGATAGGCCTAGCTCAGTGGTCAGAGCACTCGCTTCCCTAAGCCAATATTAAGCAACATCCAGTTTACAGTCTCATCCGAAGGACTTTTGGGGAGAGTGGAGTCTGCACTGATCCTGAGTCGTAAGATTGCGAGCACAATGTTCTGACAACTTACAGCCAGCCAGCCAGCTAACTAACCAAAGGAATTGACAGAAAAGACAGAGGGATCGACAGACAAGAGACAGAGACACACAAACACAGGTTTATTTAATTAATGCAGT
>CM060329.1:46351156-46363656 GCA_030674155.1 Stramonita haemastoma
AATACAATACAATAAAATAAAAAAATAAATACAAAAATACAATAACCACCCCACAACAGAAAACCCTCCCCCCCCCACCACACCATAACCACAACCCCCAACACCCCCCCCACCACCACCCCACCTTCACCACCACCCAAACCACCCCCCCACCCACCTACCCCACCACCACCAAACCACAACGACTACCACCGGCACCATCATTTTCCCCCCCACCCCACTACCATCCCATCACCCCCACCACCACCATCACCACCACCATCACCACCACAACCATCATCATCATCACATTAGGGCAGGAACTTCTCTATTATCAGCAGCTCATTAAAACGGTAGGCTTTTTGATTGTTGATTCGCCCCTCATAAAAAACCTTTTTCGCAGGGGAAAGCCAATGAGGTGTTGGGATCGTATATCACCAGGGGTTTTTTTAGCCTAGTGGGGGGTGCGGGGTTTGCTCAGTGGTCACAGCGCTGTTTTCCCCCAACCAAGGAAAAGGTTATAAGCAGAATCGAGCGTGGTTAGCCCTACCAACGGATGGGGACCTTTTTACCACCTTGGCTTCATACAGTCCCCCAGTTCACCCATTTTAATTTGGGTACTGTCCTCTTTAGGGCAGGGAAGGAAAACACGGGGGAGAGGAGAGGGGCGCTGCCCCCCTCAATTGCTGGTTCCTGGAAACTGAGGCTCTGATGCCTCGGCTTCCTTACGAAAAACAATTATTTATTTATTTTTTTTTTTTATTTTATTTTTTTAAATCGAGATAAGGGATAAGTACTCATCTTTTTTTAATCCAGTCCCCTTGTTATGCATTTTGTAAATTCTGTCCCGTTCCCACCGGACGCTTGGCCTATCTTACGAAAGCGGAAAGGATTAACGTGTGCGCAAGATGCGTTCCTGCGTTTCGCACACGGGGTCTCGGTTTTCAGTCCATCCGAAGGACTTTTGGGGAAGTGGGGTCGCATGATGTTAACTCCGGGGGGGAAAACTCAACGGGAATGAGTGTGGTTTCCCCAGTGGAACAAAATCAGAAACAAAAACTTTATTGCCATTAAGTCAGAACGAGATTATTTAACCCAAAAGTAAAAGTATTTAAAAATTCTTAAAAGATTTTTAGATTCTTGATATATTAAAGTATCTTTCTTGTCTTCTGGGAAAAAAAATCAGCACATTTTGATCAACTAGCAGACAGTCCTCGTTTTGAAAAACTTACTCAGATTCTTGATTTTCAATTATTATTTCCTTAATATTTACATTGAAGAAGTTTTTTTCTTTAATCATCATATAATTACAAACATCAAATAGTGATACCCCTTCTATTTGTTACACCATTGCATTTTCTTTCTTCTTTCGGTCATTCTTATCCCTTCTTATCATTTAAAACATGGAGCTGGTGCGAAATCTGCGAAAGCGCCAAATTTTCATTTCCGCATATCAAAAGATACGGCTCCCAAACTGTAAAATATTGAAACGAGTTGTAAAAATTCCCGCTTGAAAATAACTTTTTTGTTGATTCCAAAACAGTCTGTAGAATTCTTCAAGTTTTGTTTTTATAGCATAGCATAATCTTTTCATATTTAATGTACTATGATTATTCCACACATGCTTGAATCCAATCTTATGAATTATTGTTTTGATTATATAAATCCAGTGATCTTTTTCATTGTTTTGGTGCATTTCATTATATAACAATTTCAAATAGCTATTTTCTTTTGAATCTATTATGTGAATCCAAAAATTGATTAAATGACTAATAACTTTTAACGTTAATGGGTATCTGCCTAAGCCTCCGAAAACTGGCAAGATCATTGTTTTTTTGTGAACTCCTAATATTTGTCTGCAAAATTTTGCGTGGGTGCTTTCAAAAGGAAACTGACTGGTTAAGCACATTTTAAGTAAATCATCTATTTTGAAGTTATCTTTTACATTACAACCATAAGGAAACCATATTTCACTTCCATACGTTAAAATAGGCATTATTAGGGCATCAAACAACTGCATAACAATATTTATTTTAGTACACCTCCTTGTAGAGCTCTTTTCAGCGAATGAATAGCTTTGTTACTTTGTTTGACTAAGTGTTCCTGGGCCACATCAAACTTTCCTGACTGATGAAAAACTATACCTAGATATTTATACCTATCTGTAGTTTCAATTAGGTTTTGTCCACATTTAAAATGAATAGGAATTGAAATGAATGAGTGGATGGGTGACCGTTTGCGCTCGTTGGCTTCAGTACAGTCCCCTAGTTCACCCAGATGTAAATGGGTACCTGTCCTCTTTAGGGGTCAGGGAAGGTAAACGCAGCGAGGGAGAGGAGATGGGTGCCACCACCCTCAATATGCTGGCCCCCAGAGAAGCTGAGGTCTTTGATGCCTCGGGTTCCCTATGACCACACAGGTTATGGGTGCACCTTTACCTCAAGTTCAGTTAGTAGTTTTTCTCTATAGCTCAAAAGAGTTAATGGGAATAAACTATTGTGAATTGTAAATTGTGCGTTCTGTGACGAGGACACTACTCTACTAACAATCTGCGTAGTCAAACAACAGTGGTGCAGTCCAATGGATCATTTATTCATTTATTTATTTATTTCTCTTTTTTCTGATATAATTTTGTTATGGTTTCTTTTCTTTATTTGGGTAGTGCGTGTGCGTGTGTGTGTATGTGTGTGCGTGCGAGCGTGTGTGTGTGTGTCCCTCTCTCACCCCACTCTCTCTCACACTCTCTCTCTCTCTCTCTCTCTCTCTCTCTCTCTCTCTCTCTCTCCTCTCTCTCTCTCTCTCTCTCTCTCTCTCTCACACACACACACACACACACACACACACATACACACACACACACTCACTCACTCAGTCTGTCTGTCTTTCTCTGTCTGTGTGTCTGTGTGTCTGTGTGTCTGTCTGTGTGTCTGTGTGTCTGTGTGTCTGTGTGTCTGTCTGTGTGTCTGTCTGTGTGTCTGTCTGTGTGTCTGTCTGTGTGTCTGTCTGTGTGTCTGTCTGTCTGTCTCTCTCTCTCTCTCTCTCTCTCTCTCTCTCTCTCTCTCTCTCTCTCTCTCTCTCTCTCTCTCTCTCTCTCTCTCTCTCTCTCTCTCTCTCTCCTCTCTCTCTCTCTCTCTCTCTCTGTGATGCTGAAGGAGGAGGAGGAATGAGTGATGGCGGTGTGAAATGATTACGCTGTCAACAGGCCACACGCTCTCTCCCTTAGCATAAGGGTGTGGAGGAACGTCGACAACTGCTCTTCAGGGACTGGGTTCAACCTACAATCAGGGCTGATTGATAATCGTTAACTCTTTTGGGACTGTTCGTTTTTTTCGGGTTTTTTTTTTGGGTGGTGGTGGTGCTTATTATTATTATTATTATTATTATTATTATTTTTTTTTTTTTTATTTATTTATTTATTTATTTATTTTTTTTTTTTTTAATTATTATTATCATTGTAGTAGTAGTAGTAGTAGTAGTAGTAGTAGTAGTAGCAGCAGCAGCAGCAGCAGCAGCAGCAGCAGCAGCAGCAGCAGCAACAGTAGTAGTAGTAGTAGTAGTAGTAGTAGTAGTAGTAGTAGTAGTAGTAGTAGTAGTAGTAGTAGTAGTAGTAGTAGTAGTAGTAGTAGTAGTAGTAGTATTAATATTATTATTATCATCATCATCATCATCATCATCATCATCATCATCATCATCATCATCATCATCATTATTATTATTCTTTTGCTGTTTATGATTATTGGAATAGTTTTTTTTCATTGATGGTTTGGTTTCTAAATACAATTGGATCTAGGGGGCTTAATTCTTTTATTTTTTGTTCTGTTTGGTTGTCTCTTCCTTTATTTTATTTGATGTGATCTACTAATTTCTTTTTCTTCAAAATGAGTCCAAAGTGCTAAAAGGGTAAATACTTATTGATTTCCCTTTTTCAGGTGGGAAGGGGGTGGGGCAGTCATCGATTTTTTTGTTTATTTCCTTTCTCTTTTGTTTTTTTGTTTTTTGTTTTGCTATCGAGATTTTTGTGGGTTTGATTTTCAGTTTTTATTCTTGTTGTTGTTTTTGGTTGTTGTTGTTGTTGTTGTTGTTGTTGTTGTTGTTGTTGTTGGGTTTTTTGCTATTTCTATGTATATTTGTCTGCTTCTCTGTCGCTGTTTTTGTTCCTCGGTCTGTCAGTCGGTCGATCGGTTGGTCGATCGGTCTGTCGGTCTGTTTGTCTGTCTGTCGGTAGCGCTCTCTCTCTCCTCTCTCTCTCTCTCTCTCTCTCTCTCTCTCTCTCTCTCTCTCTCTCCTCTCTCTCTCTCCTCTCTCTCTCTCTCTCTCTCTCTCTCTCTCTCTCTCTCTCCGAGTCAGGATGAAGTACATTTTGTGTTGCACTGTCCAGTATCAGAGGATGTTAGCCAGAATTGCAGCACTGTAAAGTATAGTAAACAGCCTAATTAAAAATTTATTAAAGACTCTGTTTACTCATGGCGTCAAGTCATCCTGAGGTTATGCCCAACCTCGCTATATACTTGTGTAACGCTTTCAGAATAAGAGATATATTGTTATCTTAAGTCATAATTTTGTAACTGATTAAAAAACAATCAAAAACATTTGTCGTTGCTTGTTGCTTTTCCCCCCAACTAAAATACTAAACAGTTCGGCAACTCCCTTCATGTATGAGCCAATGACCTTTTTTGTGAATAAATCATTCCAGTTCAATCAAGTTCGAGTTCTTTCTCCAAGTCTTTCTTTGTCTCTATGCTGTGTCTAATCCAACCTAGGAGGACAATAACATGCACCCAACCACCGGCTCTCTCTTTCTTAGCGTACGTAACCAGAAACGAAACGAAAGCTATGACAAGACTTAAGTGTCCATCACTACTTAGATAGATATTATTATACCACCTACACGCTATAGCCACTAAGCCACATGCCGTGAACATCATAATAGCTCCACAAGCTGTGACGGACGATTCACACAGATTATTATTAGTATCGCAGGCAACAAGATTTTTTTAGATGGAGTGTGACTGTGATGGTACTTTTTTATATTTTTTTTATCCCTATTGATAGATAATAGCTACTTGTGTGTTGTTCGTTGATGGGAAGGGGAGGGAGGGAGGGATAGATTGATTGATTGCTTTCGCTGATAACGTGTGTGAAGGGGAGGGGGGGGGGAGTGTTAGACTTCTGGTTGTTAAAAGCTTTTTTGGTATGTGTATTTTTGTTGTTTTTTTTTTTTTTGGGGGGGGGTTGTTGTGTTGATTTTGTTTGTTGTTTTTTGGGTTTGTTTTTTGGGGGGGGGGTTTGTTTGTTTTGTTTGGTTGGTTGGTTGGTTTTGGTTGTTTTGTTGTGTGTTTTTTTTGTGTTTTTTTTTTGGGGGGGCGTGTTTTTGTTTTTGATTTTGTTGGTGGGGTTGGGGGTGGTGGGGGTGTTGAGGATGGGGGGAGGGGGGTTCTGTTTTGTTTGTTTTGTTTCTGTTACTAGTGGGGGGGGTTGTCTATCTGTGTTTCTGTTCCTCCATTCCTCTCTCTCACTTTCTCTCTCAGTCTCTCTGTCTCTGTCTGTCTGTTTCTGTTTGTCTCTCGGTCTCGGTCTCCCTCCCCTCCCTCCCTCCCTCTCTCTCCTCTCTCTCTCTCTCCCCCTCTCTCTCTCTCTCTCTCTCTCCTCTCTTCTCCTCTCCTCCTCTGTGACTGACATTAATAGAATCACTCTATCATCATCGATAGAATTCTCCCATCATCACACGTGTAATGCATTAAAAAGATCACATAATCAGTACGATTAGAAGATTTTCCGAAGACAACACAACTGGCTTAAAAAGCGTCTAAAAAACATAACTTGTGTTTTGAAGTGATCGGTACGATAGAATACACACAGATGCTGGCACTACGCATAAAATATGTTACGAAAAAACAATGTAACCTTTTCGACAGATCGAAGACACAGAGACATCGACACAATCATAGGCACACGCACAGAACATATAATCAACACGACATAACAGACAGGACTTACGACGACAGACACACACCACACACACGCACACCACACGCGCGACGCCACCACACTAAACAACATTGCACACGCTCAGGGATGTGCCATACACAACATGCATCGGTCCAAACTTCTAACCATCAAGCAGTAAAAAAAGCAGAGTGAGTACATGCAGGAAAACACTGAGAGAGTAAAAGCAGAGTGAGAGAAGAGAGAGGTGTGTGTGTGTGTGTGTGTGTGTGTGTGTGTGTGTGTGTGTGTGTGTGTGTGTGTGTGTGTGTGTGTGTGTGTGTGTTGTGTGTGTGTGTGTGTGTGTGTGTGTGTGTGTGTGTGTGTGTGTGTGTGTGTGTTTCCAAACTCCACTTAGTCTCCACAAACAAGAAAAGAAAAAAGAAAGAAAAGACGAAAGAAAGACAGAAAGAAAAAAAATGAGAGAAAGAAAAGAAGAAGAAAAAAAGAACGAATAAACAGGAACAAAATAATGTATTGTGTATCATTTTGTTATGACGCTTGACGAATTAAACATGTCCCCTTAAAGCAAACCAAAAAAGAAAGGGGAACAAGAAATAAAGGGAGAGAATAAGGACAATAAACAAAAAGAAGAAAGAAAAGTTGGAAGGAATAAATCAACGGCAAAAATAATAAGACAATAGATCTAGTAAACAATCCAATACAAAACAAATAAGAATACAAAATAGTTAATAGCTAACTTCTGAGCTACAACAATAAAACATTGTTCATAGGGATTGACATTGGAGTTTTTGACAATAGAAACAAAGAAAGAAACATCTCTCCACACACACTTATTTTGTCATTTGTAAGCTCCACCCTTCCCCCTCTGTATCCCCACCCCCACCCCGCCCTCCATCCCCCACCCCCCCCCCCCCCCTCCCTTTCCGCAAAGTTCTACCAAACTAATCGCACAGAAAAAAAAACTTTTTGTTTGAGTTTTTCTTTTCCTCTCCAACACATATCAGAACAAAACAAAAACAAAACAAAAACGAGCCTTTCTTGCGTGACATCTTTTCGTCAGATAAGGACACATCTGACGCATGAGATACCCCAATTATCATCGGAACAAATTGCCCCAGCGAGTAGTAGAGAGATACGACGAAACGCGCGCGGTAGTGATAATAATGCGCGGTAGCAGCACACACTTGTCAGTTTCCCTCAGCATCACAAATCAGTGTCATCAGTGAATCTGACACGCTGATCAACACCGCCAACACCATCACCATCCCACCGCCACCCGCCACCACCACCACCATCATCACCATCACCATCATCATCACCTACCACAACATATCACTACAGCGGGTGGAGAGAGGCTCTGTGTTAGTGTTGTGTGGGGTGTGTGTGTGTGTGTTGTGTGTGTGTGTGTGTGTGTGTGTGGTGGTGTGTGGGTTGTGGTGTGTGTGTAGGGGGGGTATATTAATGACAACCACTCCCAACTGTTGCCATTTTCAAACTGTAAACACAGCTTGGTTTTGAAGGCAGCTGGGGAGGGGAGTGGGGGTAGGGGGGTAGGGGAGAGAGAGGGGGAGAGAGAGAGGAGAGAGAGAGAGAGAGAGAGAGAGAGAGAGAGAGAGAGAGAGAGAGAGAGAGGGGAGAGAGAGAGAGAGAGAGAGAGAGAGAGAAGGGAGAGGAGGAGGGAGGGAGAGAGATATGGGGTGGAGAGTGGAAGAGTGAATTAAGAGGTGCTGCTAAGTGGCATAATGGAGTTAAAACGATTTGTGATTTTTAAAAAAATCCAGGATGATGACTCTCTCTCCTCTCTCTGTCTCTCTGTCTCTCTCTCTCTGTCTCTCTCTGTCTCTCTCTTCTCTCTCCTCTCTCTCTCTCTCTCCATACATTATTTATTATTTCTATAATACTTACAATCACTTTGAAAAACAATATGTAGGTGTACGTAGATTTTTTATTGCTTATATACTCCTTCATTTAAGAGGGACTATATCCTTTAAGAGTATATCCTTTTTGGGGGGGAGGGAAGCAAGATAAATATTGCATATTCAACGGCAAGGACCAGATGGGGGGGAAAAGTTCGTCGATGTTTATAACTGTAATTATTTTCCTAGGCAGAATAAACCTGTGGCTAGAGCATTATGCTAGTTATTATCCATCCGTTTAGATCATAGGTCAGTGGTCAGAGCACTGGCTTTCCCCAAGCGTAGGGTTAAGCAGTATCGAGCGTGGTTACCAGTTGGTTCGGTGACCGTTTTCGCGCCTTGGCTTCAGTATAGTCCCCCAGTTCACCCAGCTGTAAATGGGTACCTGCCCTCTTTCCGGTCAAGGAAGGTAAAGCAGCGAGGGAGAGGAGATGGGCACCGCCCTCAATATGCTGGCCCCTAGAGAAGCTGAAGTCTCTGATGTCTCGCTCCCCTACGACCACATAGGTTCTGGGACACCTTTATTTGACCTTTTAGGTCTTTTAATTCAAAGATAATGGTATGAGCACCCAGGTGGTTTTCTCTTTATCCCCAGTCCCAATGTGCATGCGGTTTTTTGTAAAATTTCTCATCCATTTCCACCTGCACACAATGACCTACTCTTCCAAAATGGCAGAACGGGTGGTTTACGTGTGTGCAAGATACACTACGTACATTCGAACACGGGACTTCAGTGTACAGTCTTATCCAAAACACTTTCGGAGGAATGAAGTAGGTACCCATGTTAACTCCAGGGCAAAAAAAAAATCACCTTATTTATTTTTTTTCTTTAATTTTTAGTGATTTATCCTTTTATATCGAGGATAATGGAATAAGCACTCATGTGTTTTTTACACCCAGTCCCCGTATGTATGCAGTTTTGTCAATTTTGTCATCTCTTCCCACCGGCACACAATGGCCTACTCTTCAGAAAAGCGGAACGAGTTTTAACGTGTGTGCAAGATGTGCTGCGTGCGTTCACACACGTGACCTCGGTTTATAGTCTCATCCGTAGGACTTTTGGGGGAAGTGGAATCGGCACTGATGTTAACTCCAGAGGAAAAATCCTCTTGAACGAGATTCGAACTCGGGTCAGTAATATCACGAGCGCTTCACTCTGGACCACCAGGCATCATCCACTAAAGCTGTCCGGTCGAGGAAAGTTTATCTTCTGGTGTTAATGTTGGTACTGTCTCCACTCCCCGAACAGTCCCGAGGAGACAGTGGATCGGTGGTCTACAGGTAACACACCTGCCTAGAAAGCGAAATGTCCGGGTTGAAGTGTGTGGCGTTCGATCCCCGTTTGTGCCCTAAAACTTTTCCCCATCCACTGACCATGAGTTGGTGTCTCGGTGCTAGTCTTTCGGATGAGATGTTAAACTGAGGTCCCGTGTGTGAACATTCTTTTAATGACGTAAAAGAACCCACGGCAGCAAGAGAGTTGTCTTGCAAAATTTCTGTAAGAAAAAAAGCTAGTCTGATAGTGAAACTAAAACAGTTGCAGACAGGAAAAGATAAATATAAAAAAGTAATGGATGGCGCAACTCTTGTGGTAACGCAATCTCCCCGAGGAGAGTAGCCCGAATTTCATCGACAGGTAAAAGGTAAAGGTAAATATGTCCCATAACCTGTGTGGCGTCGGATGGGCATCAGGCGCCTCAGCTTCTCTAGGGGCCAGCATATTGAGGGCAGCGCCCATCTCCTCTCCCTCACGGCTTTACCTTCCTTGACCCTAAAGAGGGCAGGTTGCCCATTTATAACTGGTGAACTGGGGAATTTTACTGAAAGCCAAGGCGCGCAAACGGTCCCCATATACAATTGGTAACCACGCTCGAGCTGCTTAACCTTGGCTGGGGAAAGCGAGAGCTCTGACCACTGAGCTATCCCGTCCCCATCGACAGACCATATGAAAAATTCAATGCAGCACCCTAATGGATTCCTCAAGGAGTTAAGAGGGAAGTCAAAGCAAGTCAAGTTAAGTCAGGGGCTTAGAACCCTCTCAAGATCTGTTAGAGTATCTTCCCTTGCTCGACAAAAAATGGCGGAGAAAAGTGTCACAAAAAATGGTGTCATCTGTCTGTCGTGTTTGAAAAGCTGGATCCTGACTCAACTTCACGATTATCTTTTTTTTGTGCTGAATAATGCTTCTCATAGTTTTGTCTACATTCCCAGGCCAATTTGTGTTGTGTGTGTGTGTGTGTGTGTGTGTGTGTGTGTGTGTGTGTGTGTGCGTGTGGTGCGTGCGTGTGTGTGTATGTGTGTGTGTGTGCGCGCGCGGCTGTGTGGTGTGTGTGGCGTGTGTGTGTGTGTGTGTTGTGTGTGTGGTGAGTGACTGTGTGTGTGATGAATTTTTTTTTTAATCAGGATATCACCCATGTTTATTATATACTAAATGCTTTTTGACAGTCTTGTCATGTCTACATTCAAAGACAGATTTATTCGTGTTTTAAAGAATAACTCAATTAGATGCGTTTGCCATGATACTCATCAGCGCGAAAGACTGAAGGAAAAAAAGTGAGGGTTGTTGTTAAGTAGTGCTGGTTGTAAAGCAAGGTGTCAACAATCACTTAGCTTATCATAGAGTTTTAGTAGAATGAGGATGGTGCCTGCCTCTTCTTCCTCGTGTGTATGCGATAGGATAAAATATTTTTTTGTCCTTGTCTATTTTTTGTTGTTGTTGTTTTTCTTGTCTGCATCCATGACCCCCCCCCCCCCCAGCTCTCTTTCTCTCTCTCTCATGACTCCACTCCCCCCAAAATCCTTCGATAGACTTTAACGAGCCGTTGGACGCCAATCCCACTAAACGTTCGCTTTCGTAAGTAGGCCATCGTGTGCCAGTGGAACAGATACATTTACAAACTGCATAACAGCGACTGTCTAAAAAAACACAATGCTTTCCATATCTCGATAAAGAATAATCAATCATAAATCTCTCTCTCTCCTCTCTCTCTCTCTCTCCTCTCTCTCTCTCTCTCTCTCTCTCTCTCTCTCTCTCTCTCTCTCTCTTTTCTCTCTCTCTCTCGTCTTTAAAATGTCTTTTTTTAAAAATTGTTTAAACTATCAACCTGAATTGAAATATTACATTTGGACTTGAAACGATTTTGATGTATACTATTATCAATAGCCATGCAGTCTAATATAATCTGTTTTATCAAGCTCAGAGTTCAAGACATGATCACTGCGGTCATGATTCAAAGAATCGGTTGGTGGTTTGCTTGTATGTTTGGTTTCATTTCTTTCATGTTCAATGATATGTTACAATTCAGTATGTTGATTCTCCTCCCTACCCCACAACTCGTGTATTGTGTGTGGCCTAAGGCCAATGTACATATTGAACACGTTCAGAGTTTTTTCTCTCACAGACACACAGACACTCAGACGAGACATCCAATCTAGAAACAAAACGGCATTGCAATGAGACAGTCGGAGCGGAAAGGACGAAAAGACCAATAACCCCCCTCCCCCTCCTCCCCCTCCCCAAACCACCATCACTACCACCCACCATCACCATCACCATAGAATAACAGAAGCAATCTCCCTCACATCAACCTTCTGCTGACAATCAATGAACTCATCAACCACAACTTCCATCACACACAAACTTCTTTTATTTCTCTACTCGTCTGTAAACTATACCACCACTACTAGTAAGTATTCCCAACATATAAACAGCACCGCTTCCGAACCCAAAAGCACTTAAAATTTCACCTTCATCCCACCAACCCATCACCACCACTACCACCAAAACCGCCGCACCTGAACTTTGCGAAAGATAGCGTCAAGAAGATGGAAGAAGAAGACGAAGAAGAAGAAGAGAAAAAAAAAGCATCCATCAAACGAGCGAGAATCGCCTGTCTTGTCTGGCCTTTGAAGCTCCCCGCCTTTTGGCAGGTAACTCCACACCTGAGGTGGTGAAAACGAGCAAGCACCACCCAGCGAAAAGACGACACCCCGATCAGCAGGAAGCCGTCACATGAAAGAGAAGCGAACCATCCCGAGGTGCAGACGAACCCATTACCGGAATCACCCGAAGCGGCGCGTGGCTCTCCGGGCATGCTTGATTTGTACGTAAACGGCTTCGCCGGCACGTTTAAAAACTCGTTAAGGCCGGGTGTTTTCTGTTTTTTTCTTCTAGAGTTTGCCGATTGCATTTACCAGGTTGGTTGTTTACGAGAGAATGTGTTACTGGACTGTAAGGGAGAGGGGAGATGGAGGTTTATAGGGATAGATAGGATCCGGTTTTTATGACATGGGATGGTTTGCTTGTATAAAGTCGGGAGTTGATTGGGAAAAAGTTTTTGTCGATGAGTGACTGGTTGTTAGTTTGTTTATACTGTTTTCAGGCATTAATGGCACTTGGAAAAGAGTGGAGAGCTATCTGTCTGTCTGTGTTGTGTGACAGTCTGACCGTCTGTCTGTTTACCTATAGTTTTCTCTCAACCTGTATAATTATTTGTGGTGTTTTGTGTGTGTGTCGTGTGTGTGTGTGTGTGGTGTGTGTGTGTGTGTGTGTGTGTGTGTGTGTGTGGGGTTTGTGTGTGTGTTGTTGTGTTTTGTATGTGTGTGTAGTTGTATGTATGTATGTATGTATGTCCACCTATCTATTATTAGAGGTAA
>CM060329.1:46371632-46389132 GCA_030674155.1 Stramonita haemastoma
AAAAAAAAAAGAAAAAAAAAAGGGAGGGGGAGGGGGGGGGGGGGGAAAGGGAAGGGGAGGGAAAAGGGGGAGAGCTTTGGGGAGAAAGGGGGGAAAAAGAAGGGAGAAGAAAAAGGATGGAAAGGGGGGAAAGGGAGAAGAAGCAAAAAAAAGAAGAAAGGAAGAAAAGGAGAAGGGGGGAAAAGAAAAAACCCAAAAAATTGGGAAAGGAAGAAAAAAACACCCTTTTTTTGGTTTTTTTGAAAGAAAAAAGCGGGTTGGGAGGTGGTAGGAGTTTTTCCCCCCCCCCTTTTTCGGGGGGGAAGGGGGTTTTTTGAGGGGAAAGGGGAAACGTGGATGGGGAAGGTGGGGAAGGGTGTAAAGGTAAGTAAAAAGGGCCAAACAGGGGATTTTTTTTTTGGGGGGGGGGTGGGGGGCCCAGGGGGAGACAGTGTTTTAAAATCAAGGTAAAGGATGAACTAAAAAAAAAGTGTTCCTTTTACCTCATGTGTGTGTTGTTTTGGTTTTTTTGTGTGTGGTTTTGTGTTGTGTGTGGTGTTGTGTTTTTTGTGCTGCGTGCGGTGAGTTTTGTGGGGGCTTTGTTTTGGTGTGCAAAATTATGCAACAAATTACCCACACATAGCATGAAAAAAGCTTTCTTTTTTTTGATATTGGCACATGCCCACACAGAAATTAAGTGAAAATTTTTAGATCCGTTTAGGGAAAACCACACACACACAAAAAAAAAACGAAAATGTCCTCCCTTCACATCACTCTCTCTTCTGGAGTTAACATCAGTAAAGACTCCACTCCCTCAAAGTCCTTTGCATGGACTATTTACCAAGGCCCTGTGTAAGAACACATGCAGAACACTCTCACTTTTTTTCCTCTAAAAATTTCAGGTCATGGAAGACTGTCATAAAGGAATACATACATGCATAGAATAAAAATAAAAAAAAGGAAAGGGGGGGGGGGGGGGAGCTAATCATATAAAGAAAACTAAGCCTGTGGATGTTTACAGAACAAATAAACTGTAGACATTTCAATGCCCTCTTTCTCAATTCAAAAGAAAAGGGTCAACACCAAACCAGTTCAGACTTCCCTGACATTGAAGACACACACAGAGAGAGACAGTGAAGAAAGGGAACGAAAACGTCAGAAAAGGACAGAAGGAAGAAGGAAGGAGGAGGAAGGGTGTAAGGGAGGAAGAAGGTATGGATGGAGGAGGGCAGAAAAGGGGAAGGAGGAAAAGGAGGGAGGTGGGAAGGAAGGAAGAAGGAGGAGGTATCAAAGATGGATATGGGAGTTGGGTCATGTGTTGTTAGGAGCTGAGACAGTGTGGGATCTGATCGATTTGGTTTTTGTGGGGGGGTATGGGGGATTGGGTGGCAGGTTCTACAGGGTAATGGCATGGCCATTGCAGGCAATTTGTGTTGGGGCTTTACATACTGTTTGGGGGCTTTATTGGTCTGGCTGGCTGCCTAGCTGCTTGGTTGGTTGGTTTCCTCTCTCTCTCTCTGTCTCTGTCTCTGTCTCTGTCTCTCTCTCACTGTATGTGTGTGTGTGTGTGTGTGTGTGTGTGTGTGTGTGTGTGTGTGTGTGTGTGTGTGTGTGGTGTGTGTGTGTGAGTGTGTGTGTGTGTGTGTGTGTGTGTGGTGTGTGTGTGTGTGTGTGTGTGTGTGTGTGTGTGTGTGTGTCTGCCGCGGTGGATCAGTAGTCTAGAGGTAACGGGCCTGCCTAGAAAGCAAAAAGTCTGGGTCAAAGTGTGCCGTGGTGGTTCGAATCCTGTTTGGGCCCCAAATTTCCCACCATCCATTAGACAATGAGTGGTGTTTTGGGTGCTAGTCTTTCGGATGAGATGATAAACCGAGGTCTGGTGTGTTACACATTATTATTTAGCACATGTGTGGGGTGTGTGTGTGTGTGTGTGTGGATCTGCCACGGTGGATCAGTAGTCTAGAGGTAATGGTAACAAGAGAGTTGTCCCTGACAAAATTCTGTAGAAAAAGCCACTCTGTTAGGGAAACAAATACAGTTGCAGATAGGAAAAAATAATGGGTGGCGCAGCACTTATGGCGACACGCTATCCCCGGGACAGCAGCCGAATTTCACGCAGGGAAATCTGCCCTGACTTACAGTGGTGTAAAAATGTAAATGTGTGTGTGTGTGTGTGTGTGTGTGTGTGTGTGTGTGTGTGTGTGTGTGTGTGTGTGTGTGTGTGTGTGTGTGTGTGTGTGTTAGTTAAATATGTGTTTGTTCGTGTTTCTGTCTGTCTGGTCTGTCTGTTCTATCCTCCTCTTCTGTTTCTTTGTGGACCTATTTGTGTGTTAGATGACTGTCTTTTCTATCGGGTCTACTCGTTGATATGATTGTTTGGAAAGTTTTATTTTACTTTTTTCATTTTATTTCTTTCTTTCTGAGGTTTATTCATCCTCTTTTTTCGTTTCTGTTGTTTGTTTTTTTGTATCTGTACACATATTACCATGGGACACACCCCCACACGTGCGCACAGGTTAAATCCTGTTCCGGTTTTCGTAAGAGTAGGCCATCGTGTGCCGGTGGGAAAAGATGACATTTACAAAACTGCATACACATAGGTACTGGATGTAAAAAAGCGCAAGAGTGTCTATCCCATTATCCTTGATATAAAAGAATAAAATACAAAATTAAAATAAATAAATGGGAAGGGGGGAGGGGTTATTGGGTGCATAGAGGTTATCCTGAAAGGAAAAATATTGTGGAGTTTCCCATTCTCTCTCTTCATTGCTTATAGATATGTCACAAAGCTGGTGTTTCTCTCTCTCTCTCTCTCTCTCTCTCTCTCTCTCTCTCTCTCTCTCTCTCTCTCTCTCTCTCTCTCTCTCTCTCTCTCTCTCTCTCTCTCTCTCTCTCTCTCTCTCACACACACACACACATCACACACACACACACACACTCACACACACACACACACACTCACACACACACACACACACACACTCACACACACACACACACACTCACACACACACACTCACACACACACACACACACAAATCCATCCATAAATGTATGACAAGAATATTCACCCCAACCCTCCACCCACCCCAACACAAGCTCCTCCCACTAACCCCTGCCCTATACCTCCCCCACCATCACCCACTCACCCACCCACCCACCTAGCCATCCTCTCCCCCTACCCACCTCCCCACCCCACCCCCCACCCCCACCACACACACACTCACACACACAAACTCCAATACCAGACTTTCTCCAGAGACATAAAGTCACGCCTCCAGTCCCACACTTACACACAGCATCACAGCTTTTCACGCAAATTGCTCAAAAGTCCAACTTTCACAATAACCATCTAGGCAGGCCAAAGTCCCTTGTCGCCATCCCCCCCACTCCCCCCACTCCCCCCCCTCCCGACCCCCACCCATCCACCCCCCACAATACGCCCCTAAAACAAAAGCAATGTTTTTTCTCTCTGTCTCTATGTCTCTGTCTCTATGTCTCTGTCTCTGTCTGTCTTTCTCTGTCTCTGTCTCTCTGTCTCTGTCTTTCTCTCTCTGTGTATTTCTGTCTCTGTCTCTCTGTGCCTGTCTCTCTCTGTCTTTGTCTCTGTCTCTCTGTCTCTGTCTGTCTGTCTCTCTGTCTCTGTCTCTCTGTGTCTGTAGCTCTGTCTGTCTGTCTGTCTCTCTCTCTGTGTCTCTGTCTCTGTCTCTCTCTCTCTGTGTCTCTCTGTGTCTCTCTGTCTCTGTCTCTCTCTGTCTCTCTCTCTCTCACACTCTCCCCCCCCCCTCTCTCTCTCTCTCTGTGTCTGTCTGTCTCTGACTCTCTTTCTCTGTCTCTCTCTCTGTCTCTGTCTCTCCCTCTCTCTCTCTCTCTCCTCTCTCTCTCTCCCTCTCTCTCCCTCCTCCCCCCCCCCTCCTCTCTCTCTCTCTCTCTCTCTCTCTCTCTCTCTCTCACTCTCTCTCTCTGTCCCTCTCAAAAACACCAGGGACCAAACATATTCGCCACAACCGGCACTGCCCAACCTGGACCTTCTCCACAAGGGGAAAACAAAAAAAAAAGCCTGATAAGACACCCTCCCCCTCCCTTACCTCCCCCACACCCACCACCCACCCCCCTACCCCCACTGGCCGAACCAGTATCTCTCTCTGTGGCGCAAGGGGACTTGGGAGGAGTGTGAGTGAGTGGGTGGGTGGTGGGTGGTGGTGGTGGTGGAAGTAGCAGCGATGGCGATGTTGGTGGTGGTTGGTGGTTGTGGTGGGTGGTGGTAGTGGTAGTGGGGGTTGGGGGTTGGGGGAGGGGTGGAGGCGGGCTTATCGCAAGAACGATAACTCTTGCCACACGAATGATAACTTGGATCCAGGCCGCAGAGGCTGACGGGAGACGCAAAGGATGACGGGAGGAGGCCAAGTCTCGCGGGAGGTGTCGCGAGACGGTGCAGGAGTTGGAAGGGGGCAATGGCGCATGAATCTGATAACATGCACGTGCGCGCTTCTGGCTCCCGGAGATCAAGTACATCACCAGTGGCCAGGGAGGATGCGCCGTGTAACATGATGATGATGATAATTGCAAAGCTTTCGCTTCCTGTTTGGTGGTTCTCTTTCGTTTGTTTTCTTCTTCTTGTTCTTGTCTTCGTCGTCTTCCTTCTTTTTCCTCCTGCTTTTTTTTTTCTTCTTTCTTCGTTTCCTTTTCTTTGATTCTCTGTGTCTGTGTCTCTGTCTCTGTTTTTGTGTGTTTCTCTCTGTTTTTCTGTCTCTCTGTTTTTCTGTCTCTCTCTCTCTGTCTCTCTCTGTCTCTCTCTCTCTCTCTCACTGTATTTCTGTCTCTGTCTCTTTGTCTGTCCCTCTCTCTCTCTCTCTCTCTCTCTCTCTCTCTCTCTCTCTCCTCTCTCTCCTCTCTCTCTCTCTGCCTGCCTGTCCTGTCTGTCTGTCTGTCTGCCTGCCTGCCTGTCTGTCTGTCTGCTCTCCTCTCTCTCTCTTCTCTCTCTCTCTCTCTCTCCTTCTCTCTCTCTCTCTCTCTCTCTCTCTCTCTCTCTCTCTCTCTCTCTCTCTCTCTCTCTCTCTCTCTCTCTCTCTCTCTCTCTCTTCTCTCTTGACCTCTCTCTCTCTCTTCTCATCTCACTCTCTCTCCTCATCTCATCTCTCCTCTTCCTTTCTCCTTCCTTCCCACAACACAGCACAACACTACAACCCAACCCAAGTCTGCATCTTCTCACCATCTCGCGATACGTCCGATCAGTTTGCTGGACCCGCCATCCACAATATTAGCAACATGGCGGGAAACACGCTTATCATCACCACTACTGTCACCAGTTATTGCAATGTCCTTGTCCAGCTAGGAGGAAGAAGAGAAAGTTTTGAGGTAGTACCGGTTTGCACTCCCCTCTCCTCCCCCCCTCACCATCACACCCCCACCCCGCCCCCTCCCTCGAAACCCAACCCTACTCCCACCCACCAGCTACCCCCCACCCCTCCCCCAGTCCCGCCCCTTCAATCTGAAGAAAATTAACAATGAAAGGGAAGATTAGTATATTATGGAAATGTTATGCGCATTTGCAACCCTACAACCCCCCCCCCACCCCCCACTTCCAAGCTGAATCCTCACCCCCTTTCCCTCCCCTCACTCTCCCATCCATCCCCCAACTCTATCTCCAACTTGCGAGCCAAACACACGCAGGCACACAGGAAGCACACACAGATGCACACACATACACATTCACACACACACATTCACACATTCACACACACAGACATACACACACAGACACACAGGCACACACAGACACACAGACACACACAGACACAGAGAGAGAGAGAAGAATCAGAGACAGACAGACAGACAGACAGACAGACGATGTACATGGTGGGGGTGTGGAGAGGGGAGAGAGGAGATGGAGAGAGAGGAGAGGAGAGAGAGAGAGAGAGAGAGAGAGAGAGAGAGAGAGAAGAAGAGAGAGAGAGAGAGAGAGAGAGAGAGAGAGAGAGAGAGAGAGAGAGAGAGAAGAGAGAGAGAGAGAAGAGGAGAGAGAAAAGAGAGAACACAAAAACTGAACAAGAAAATGTACAAAACAAGATCACAGAACAAGCGTGGTAAAACAACTGGAATGACCTTAAAAAAAAAAGATTGAAAATAAAATCACGATGACATCAGTAATGGACAGAACACAAGATTATCACTAGTTAATCCAGTAATCTGTGCCTAGCCTGAAATCGCGAGACTGTAATGGGATATGGAAAGAGATTATCACAAGATAGATATTGATATCGCAAGCACCTGCAAATCAGACCGTATACCTGCTTCTCTGTCTTTGGTTTTTTGTCTGTCTCTCTTTGTCTCTGTCTGTCTGTCTGTCTGTCTGTCTGTCTGTCTGTCTGTCTGTCTGTCTGTCTGTCTGTCTGTCTGTCTGTCTGTCTGTCTGTCTGTCTGTCTGTCTCTCTCTCTCTCTCTCTCTCTCTCTCTCTCTCTCTCTCTCTCTCTCTCTCTCTCTCTCTCTCTCTCTCTCTCTCTGTACATGCTTGTTGATGGTTATATAAGCCCCTTTCGGGCTTATCAAGGTTATGCGTATGACACAAATATCATCATCATCATCATCATCATCATCACATCATCATCATCATCATATCATCATATCATCATCATCATCATCATCATCATCATATCATCATCATCATCATCATCATCATCATCATCATCATCATCATCTATCATTATCAGTAGTAGCAGAGCAGCAGAAAGTAGTAGCGTAGTGTAGTAGTAGTAGTAGTGTCGTAGTGGTCGAACTAGAAGTAGCTAGTAGTAGTAGAAGTAGCAGCAGCAGCAGCAGCAGCAGCAGTAGTAGTAGTAGTAGTAGTAGTAGTAGTAGTAGTAGTAGTAGTAGTAGTAGTAGTAGTAGTAGTAGTAGTGTAGTAGTGTATAGTTGTCGTAGTGTCGTAGTAGTTGTTGTTGTGGCTAGAAGACAGATGGCGATAGAGTGTAACAGCTTTTGACAATGCCAATCATCATCGTCTGTTGATCACAATGTCAGAAATGGACTTTCCAAAGCATCTGGTCTCGCTCATAGCAAATTCATAGTCATATCAGAAGGCCACCATTCGATAGAATGCCAGCACTGTGAGGTTTTTATATATTTAGAAAAGGCGCCCTTCAGGGTTGCATAATTATTACCCCCGCATGTTTTCAAAATAATATACAGAAATGATCAGGAGAAAGGCGGACATAAATGACATGGGCATTAATATAGAAGGCATACACACGGGGACTGGATGTAAAAAAAAACACACATGAATGTTTATTCCATTAGCCTCGAAAATAAAGAATAAACAGATAAAATAAATTAAATAAATAAATAAGCATGAGAAGAATTCTCCACAGAGTCGATGCAGAGGGCACCACTGATGGCCTTAAGTTAAATGCCAAAAAGACCAAAGTGTTGCACATTAATGGTACAGACACCGCTTAGAATATCAAAATCAATGGAACAGATCTGGATCATGTTCAATATTTCAAATATCTAGTCTGTTTTTAAAGAGAATAGTGGCTCTTGTCTACAAGACATCAAGGCTAGTATCGGTGTGACCAAGCAAAATATGGTTCAGTTAACATTTCGAAAGTCAGGGGCATACCTAATAAATTACTTAAAATTAAATTGTCAAAACACAAAAACTGAAAGATTATACAGAAAATTAGAATAATCATATATGCCCACACACAACAGCACACGACACACAAAACACACACACACACACACACACACACACACACACACACACACAACACACACAACACACACACACACACACACACACACACAGACAACACACACAACAGACGGTTCAGACAACACACCACAACCACACACACAATGACATACACACACAGAGTAGACGTGGTTGCATTGAGAAGCGTTAGTGGTCCATGAATTCAAAGTCTTTTAAATCGGATTTTCGTCAACATCTAGGAGTGGTGATCTGATGAATAGAATTAATTGCTTGCGGTGTTCTATCTATCTATCTATCTATCTATCTATCTATTATCTATCTATCTATCTATCTATCTATCTATATCTATCTATCTTCTGTCTGTCTGTCTGTCTGTCTGTCTGTCTGTCTGTCTGTCTGTCTGTCTGTCCGTCCGTCCGTCCGTCCGTCCGTCCGTCCGTCCGGTCCGTCCGTCCGCCGTCCGTCCATCCATCCATCCATCCATCCATCCATCCATCCATCCATCTATCTATCTATCTATCTATCTATCTATCTATCTATCTATCTATCTATCTATCTATCTATCTATCTGTCTGTCTGTCTGTCTGTCTGTCTGTCTGTTGTCTCTCTATATTTTTTATTTATTTTTCTTCCTGTTTGTCTGTCTGTATATCTGTCAGTCTGGTTAGACCTATCTTCAGCTAATCTCTGCTTTTTGTACTGTTAAACTTCGGGGGAAAAAAACTGTTGTTCTTTTAACATTAATTGTATCGTGATTTTTTTTTAAACCTTTTTTTGAATTGTGCGTTAAGTGAAAACTAACACATGGGAGTCTCAGTTAATCCATCCCATCGCCACCACAAAATGCTATCACAATAATCAGCACTCAACTCTTAAGTGGCAAAACAGCAGGCTTTAAAACAAAACAAAAAGAAATCAATCTCTTGTAAGTAGAACCAATGACCCGACAAAAAACCCAGAGTGTTGTCAGTCAATATAGCCATCTATCGCATTAACTTCTACTTTACATTGTTGTGGCTCTCTTTACTATATCGCTAGTCACCATGATAGCTATGATTATACTATGGCAACAACTGGTCAGGCCTACTATGTTCGGCTACAAGCTGAGAGATCTGTTGTGTGTCGTTATGTGGCTGTTGTCCTTATGTGGAGGAGTTTAATGGAGATAGAACAAACCTTGGGGGGAAGAGAGAGAGAGAGGGGAGAGAGGAGAGAGGAGGGAGGGAGGGGGGGGGGGGGGGGGGAGGAGGACAGACAGACAGACAGACAGAAAGACAGGCAAACAAACAAACAAAGATAACCAGAAACAAAAAAAAACAGGGACTGGGAGAAAGAGAGAGAGAGAGAGAGAGGGGGGGGGGGGAGAGAGGAGAGAAAGAGAGGGAAGACAGACAGACAGACAGACAGATAAAATAGACAGACAGACAAAACAAACAAAGATACCCAGAAACAAAAAAAACAGGGACTGGAAGAGAGAGAGAGAAAACACTTTGAAACACTTTTGAAACACTTTTATTAAGGGATAAGAATAAGCACCATAATGGCTTTTTTACATCCAGCCCTCAATCAAGGGAAAATGATAAACAATGGAAACAAATCAACTGCAAATTTATGAAAACAACAACAAAAAAGAAAAATAACATAAATAATCGTTGTAACATCATAGAAATGCACGTCAAAATGGAGATTTTGTCCCAAAAAAAAGAAAGAAAAAAAGAGGAAAATTTAATAAGCACAAAGGAAAAAAAAAATGCAATGCCATACAAGAGAAGATATTAAGTGAATGTGCTTGTATATTCATTCATTAGAATAGAATGATACTTATTTTTAAAAGTAAACAGACTAGTATTGACATTAACTGAGGATGAAACATCATTCCATAAAAACCACCAGAGTAAGTAAGGCTAGATTTGAACAGATCAATCCTGGGCAGTGGTAACATTATTTTGTGAAAATAGCGACACTCATTTATCTTAAACTTGTTTATCAATGAAGGTGGAGCAGAGCCAGACATAATTTTAAACATAAAAACTGCCTTATTGTATCTTAACTTCCATTTCAGAGGGAGAATATCAAGCGAGATGTAATCATTACATGACAATGATGATGATTTTAGTAGAAGTACTTTAAGAGCACGTCTGTACATACTTGCCAAAGGTTTTAAAGTGTTTTCGCTTGCCTATCCCAAACTGTTGATACATAATTTATGTGTGGCTCAATAAGAGAGAAGAGAGAAGAGAGAGAGGAGAGAGAGAGAGAGAGAGAGGAGGAGAGGAGAGAGAGAGAGAGAGAGAGAGAGAGAGAGGCAGACAGACAGACAGACAGACAGACAGACAGACAGACAGACAGACAGACAGACAAACAAAACAAAGATAACCCAAAACAAAAACAAAACAAAAAAACACAGAGCCTGACCAATCCAAAGGGAGTATGCAATGGAGTCATCCATGTGGCCAATGTGTCATTTATTCATTTATTTATTTATTTTATTTTTTGGGCACGCAGGGCTCATTAACAGTTATGAAAAGCACGTACACACATTTGCATAGCCTGGGCACAGACACCCCTGCCCGCAGGTGAAAGTGACAGCTGGGAGCAGGCCTTTGATTGGCGTGTGTCAGTCACGTGCTCCATCATGGCAACCAGCTCCCGAATGCGCAAGCGCCATAAGGCTTTTGCAAAAAAGGTGCATACGGCGTAAGGCGGACCTGAAACGAACTGCGCCAGTAAGCCAAGTGAAAAGTGTAGCCCAGTGCAGGCTGGCAAAGCTATTAATCATTCATTTTCCTCTCACTGGAAACATATGCGTTTGGGTTTGTATTTGTATTTGCTCTGTCTGTGTGTTTGTGTCTGTGTCTGTCTGTCTGTCTCTATCTCTGTCTGTGTCTCCTTGTCTCTGTCTGTCTGTCTGTCTGTCTGTCTGTCTGTCTGTCTGTCTGTCTGTCTGTCTGTCTGTCTCTCTCTCTCTCTCTCTCTCTCTCTCTCTCTCTCTCTCTCTCTCTCTCTCTCTCTCTCTCTCTCTCTCTCTCTCTCTCTCTTAGTTTGTACTCTTTTTTTTTTCCTTCTCCTGTTCTCTTTCTAACTCTCTGTCACCATGTCTGCTTGCTTGCTGATTGTTTTCCTGTATGTCTGTTTCTCTTTCACACACACACACACACACACACCACACCACCACACACCAACAACACACACCACACACACACAAACACAACACACACACACACACCACAACACACCACACACACACACCACCACACCACACCACACCACCACCACCACCACCACCATCACGAAAAGACCCCACCCAACGGCATAAAGAAAAGCGAAAAACAACAGCCCCCCCCCCCCCCCCAACAGTATGTAAAACAAGAAAAGAAAAATTAATAATGATAATGAAAATAAATTGTATCTCCCTCCAAACTGTGTTTTTTTTTTCTGGTTTGATAACTTTCAATCCGAAAATGAAATTCGGACAAGCAATGAATGTGTCTTCAGGGAAATATGCTGTCTTGTGTATTCTCAGTGGAGCTTTGGTTTTTGTTGTGATTTTGGTTTTTTTCATATCATTTTTTATTATAATATTACTTTGCTTGTTTGTTCATTTGCTTGTTTCTAGTTTTGCTTTTAGTTTGAGGAGGGAGGGAAGGGGAGTGGGGGAGAGTTGGGGAGGGGGGGGGGGGCGTCACTCTCCAATTTTTTTTTTACTTAGTGAATTGTTGGGTTGTTTTTTTTTTTCAATCCTAGGACTTCGGTGTTTGTTTAATCAAAAAGAATGTCGTTTGTGTCTGCAGTTTTTCCTTTCACTCTTCAATTTTAAAATGTACTGGTGCAAGTAGAAGAACAGTAATCTATGATGACTTTGGTAGTAAGGACTTTTAGGTTTCCGTGCAGACATTGTGTTTTGTTGAAAATATTGGGAGGGGGGGAGGGGGGCGGGCGGGAGGGGAGAAGAGATGTAGGCTTTGGTATGCGATGTAGACCAAGTATATGTAGGCCTGTACAAAACATAGGATGTGCATTTGTAAGATTGCATAAGTCTCCAGCAGACAGCTAGTGAAAAAAAACAAAGTTGGCCAAAATGAGATTTTTCCTGATAGCGGCGGGGGATTAATCTCTCAGCTAGCCAGCCAGCCAGCCAGCCAGCCAGGCAGCCAGACTGATCTGTGGCCCTGATGATGCTGGCATTCAGCTCTCCATCATTACTATACTGTATGGCAGATAGATAGATAATCAGGAAAACCTCCATGTGCTGCTGTCAGCACTAGGCCTTATTACTTCAGGGTTGTTGGGGGTTTGGGTTTTTTTTTGTAGGAGTGTGTGGGGGGTGGGGTGGGGGGGGGGGGTGGTGTTCGTCATTTTTTGTATTTTATCTTCTTTTTTGTTTTGATACCATGTGCGCCTTATCTTCTTTTTGTATCTGTCTGTAGGCTTAAACTTTACCGTTTTTAAATTTTTTAAATTTTTTTTAGTATGCACTTTAAAGCCGTGTTGAACTGCGAATGTAGCGTGCTTCAAAACACAATGGAGGGGGTGGGTGGGGCGGGGGTAGCTTTTCCAATCAATGAGATTACTTCCCATCTAGATCTAGAAAGTTTTGTGAAACAGATGTCTTTCCAGTTGAAATCGTTGTCGATAAGAAAACAAAATTCCTGATTTTTTCAGTGCAAATTCCACAAGCTGCTTGCCCTTGTGTAGGTGTTAACAATATTGTGATTCGACTTGTCTTCTTCATTAAAAAAAAAAATTCGTTTCCTCGGAAAGAGCTCCGAGGCTTACGAATGGTGATGAGATTGTTTTGCATTTTGGACCGTTTTTGCTTTTTGTTTTGGGGATGTTGTTTTTGACCCACTATTAAGGTTGCAGCATTCAGATCTCCGGGACGAGATCTAAACATAATACCACTGTGCATACATGTTTGTTTTAAACATCAATTTGTTTGTCATACGTTCTTACTGACACGAATGACCTATTGCTGTGAAATGCAGAACAGGTTTTAACGTGTGTGCGCAAGATGTCCTGCATGCGTTCTCATCTGGGACTCGGTTTATAGTTTCATTCGAAGGACTTTTGGGGAAGTGGATTCAACACTGATGTTGTTCTCAAGTTTGAGACGGCCTCTTCTGGACTTGTGTTTATGTTCACAGTTGTATTGCTTCGTTCTTTTACTTTGATAATAATTATGATTTGCTAAAGTTGTTTCTTGTGTTTTATGAGGGGGTTTTGGGTGTTTTTTTTTGGGGGGGCGGGGGCTTTTGTGTGTGTGTGTGTGTGTGTGTGTGTGTGTGTGTGTGTGTGTGTGTGAGAGAGAGAGAGAGAGAGAGAGAGAGAGAGAGAGAGAGGGGGGGGGGGGGGCAGGATGGAAAAAAAAGCTTGTAAGCTTACTCTAGGGGGGGAAATTCCCCATGATCTGGCGTCTGGGTAGTGAGTGGCGTGCATTTGGGCTCGATCCCCGTCAAATCGTGATCATTACGCTTTAACCACTAGGCTAGCCAAGGCGCGCAAACCGTCACCAGTCCACTTGGTAACCACGCTGGATGCTGCCTAACCATAGTTGGGGGAAAGCGAGTGCTCTGACTACTGATATATTCCGTCCTCAAACAAAGCTACCTGTTCCATTTAGGTGGATGGTGGTCTAGACGTTACGCACCTGCCTAGAAAACGAAAAGTCCAGGTCGGAAGTGTGCTGTGGTTCGATCCCCGTTTGGGCCCCAAACTTTTCCCCCATCCGTTAGACCATAAGTGGTGGTCTGGGTGCCAAGTCTTTCGGATGAGACGATAAACGGACGATAAACAGAAGTCCCGTGTGATAATCATTTAGCGCACGTAAAAGAACCCAGGGCAACAAGAAAGTTGTCCTTAGCAAAGTTCTGTGAACAAAAAAAGACTTTGATGGGGAGGTAAATACAGTTGCAGACAGGAAAAGAAAAAAAATAATGGGTGACGCTGCTCTTGTGGCGACGTGCTCTTCTTTCCCTCGGGGGGAGCAGCCCTAATTTCACGCAGAGAAATATGCCGCGAGTTAAAGAGGTATACAATACAATGCAATACAATACAATGCAATGCAATACAATACAATGCAATGCAATGCAATGCAATGCAATGCAATGCAATACAATACAATACAACTACTTTGTTTTGAGGTTAAGCACTTTGTTGTTGTTGTTGGGGTTTTTTGGGTGTGTTTTTTTTTTACTGTTTTGGGATTTCTCTTGCTGTTAATTTGGTGGTTGTTGTTGCAGCCTTCTTTGGTTGTTGCTGGTTTCGGTTTTTGTTGTTTTTTTAGGTTTGTTTTGGGGGGTTGTTGTTTTTTTGTTGTATTTTTTTTTTGTTTTTTGTTTTTTGGTGCGAGCTATAAACAGTCAAAATGGCGAACTCAAATGAAGACCCTTAGAATACAGTAACAGAACTTTTGAGCGCAAAGAATTCATCCAAGTCTTGTTCCACGCCAGCTTGGGATAAAAATTGAAAAGAAAAAGACACAAACAAAACAAATAAATAAAACAAAAATACTACTCCCCCCCCCAAAAAAAAAAAAGGAAGAACAAAAAAGAGAAAAAAAAGATTTAAAAAAAAAAAAAAAAAGGGGGGCAATCGTAAATTTGCCCAGTCGCATGACGTCAAAGACACGCGCGCAAGATGACGACAACACGAGGCTTGTTACTTGTTGCTGAGGGAGCACGCGCCTTTCGCCCTCGCTTTTTGACACTGGCACGCGCACCCTTATTTGAATAACTCTGGAAAACAGCTTTTAGATTGAAGGATGAAGAGGAGACGAAGGAGAGAGAGAGAGAGAGAGAGAGAGAGATGTGTGTGTGTGTGTGTGTGTGTGTGTGTGTGTGTGTGTGTGTGTGTGAGGGGGTGGGGCGGGAGAGGGGGCGGGGAGAGTAAAGAGGGTTTAAACGTGGAGTGGTGGTGAGGGGGGATTCGCAATATTTTTTGTATTTTATTCTTTAATTGTTTAATAAAAGGAAAAAAGTCTCCCCTGCAAAATCTGTCACAAACGGTACAGTTTGGAAGCAAACACTACCACTATCCCTTTATTCTGATTCCAGAGCTACTTTCCCTTCTGCCTCCTATCCTTTCACCTCTACCCCCCACCCCTCAGACACACACACACACACACACACACACACACACACACACACACACACACACACACACACACACACACACACACACACACGTACGTTTTGTTATTATCCAACCTTTCTTCCAGCTTTGTGTTAAAAAAAACAACAACAAGAACAGAAAAAAAGTTTTAATAACCATGATAATAATACATGGAATTTATATAGTGCTGTATCTTGCAAAAACAAATCAAAGCGCTTGCATTCCACCTTACACAAGCAGCCAAAAACAATTCATAGTTTTAACATATTAGAATGTACACACACACACACACACACACACACACACACACACACACACACACCACACACACACACACACACACACACACACATACACACACACACACACACACACACACACACACACACACACACACACACACACACACACACACACGCATGCGCACGTACACACGCATACACACATAAAGGCTATACAGTATGGCAGGGTGATGGGGATTTCAGATGTTAAAGACAGGGACATACAGGAGAGAAAAATCATAGGTTTGAAATAAGTGTCTTGAGGTTTGATTTTAAAGTGTCATGAGTAGGCTTTTGGCAAAGAGAGAGAGGGAGGTCATTCTAGATCGATGGACCAGAAATAGAGAAAGAGCGGCGGCCAACGGTGGATTTGTTGAATCTAGGTATTTTTTTTTATAGATTTTGCACATATAGGCTTTTTGTTTTTATTGTTGTTGTTGGGGGTTTAGATCTAAATTTTGACAAGTTTGTTGCAGATGACAGGCATTATCGAATTGTTCTCTTACTGGGTTTTTGTTGTTGTTGTTCTTGATGTTGTTCATGTTGTTGTTGCTGCTAATGTTTACTTCTGCTGGTTTTTTCCCTCCTGTTTTCAGATGCTAGTTGTTGTTGCTGTTGTTGTTGTTGCTGGTGCTGCTGTTGTTCCTCCTCCTCCTCCTCCTCCTCCTCCTTCTTCTTCTTCTTCTTCTTCTTCTTCTTCTTCTTCTTCTTCTTCTTCTTCTTCTTCTTCTCTTTGTACAAGAGGATAATGGTAATCTTTGCCATTTGAATTATGTCTTTGCTTTTTCTTTTGTTTTTTCCCTATCTTTTACTTATTGTTTTTTGTTTTTTTTTAAAGAGAGTTTTAAGCTAAGTAAAGACGTAATGAAATGGGCAAAACTGAGTATATGAAAAGATAGAGAAAGAAACAGAGAGATAGAGAGAGAGAGGGGGGGGGGGAGATAGAGAGACAGATAATCAGAGAGAGACAAAAGTAGCCAGCCAGTAAACCAGCTAGTCAAACACCAAAACCACCACCCCCACCATTCCCCCCAAAAACCCCAAAACAAACCAACCAACAAAAACAAAACTAAAAAGTAAAAAATAAAACAAAACAAAAACAAGAGAGAGAGAGAGAGAGGGATAGAAAGAGAGACAGAGACAGAGACAGAGATACAGACAGAGAGACCGACAGACAAACACAGACAAGAGAGAAAGAAACAAACAAAAAAAAGATTGCAACTGTAGCAAGTCTTTTTCTCTTTTTTCTTTCTTTTTGAAGTTTGAATTTAACGGCTTCTGCATTCGGCAGTCTTTTTGTCACTCACTCACTCACGCTCTGTTACCCAGACAAGAGAGGGACCCCCGGGACTTTTGGAATAAAGCCACATACGACCAGTAGGCTAAGGGTCGTATGCACAGCACGCGCGTATCGCCACGTGGCGGGTTTCCATTGGACGTTTTGCTCCATAAAGAGGCCACGTGACCGGAACAGGTCAGTACTGGCGACACCTTGGCACACAACTGTTTCCTTCTCTCTCTCTTAGTTCTCTCCCTTTCCATTTCTCTCTCTCCCCACCTCCCTTTGTTTTTTTTCTCTAACTCCCTTCCCTTTCTTCTTTTCTCTCTTCTGCTTCCTCTGTTCTTCTCTTTTCTGTTCGTTTGTTTTAGTTGTGTGTGCGTTTTGCTCTTTTCGTTTTCATCTTTCCCTTTTTTCTTTCTTCTTTCTTCTTCTTTCTTCTTCTTCTTCTTCTTCTTCTTCTTCTTCTTCTTCTTCTTCTTCTCCTCTCTCTCTCTCTTCTCTCTCTCTCTTCTCTCCTCTCTCTCTCTCTCTCTCTCTCTCTCTCTCTCTCTCTCTCTCTCTCTCTTTGCCTGTCTTTCGGTTTGTTGTTGTGAGTGTTTTTCTCCTTTTTTTCTTTTCTTTTAGAGTTTCATACTTTGTCTCTGGTCTGTTTTTCTGTTTTCTTGTCTCGGTCTGTCTCTGTGTCCTAGGGTTTTTTTTTTTTTTTTGGGGGGGGGGGGGGGGGGGGGGGGGGGTTCGTCACCCTGAATTTGTTGTTTTTGTTATTGTTGTTGATTTTTTTAGTTTTTTGTTGGGTTTTGACATCTGGTGGGTTATTCAAGGTCAGTTGAAAACACTCATGTTTCTTTCTTTTATACTTAAATTGGCTTTGTACCAGGGTTTTTTCCCCTTCTTTTTCCTGTTTACTATTTCTTTGTTTTTACCCCCCACTCCCCCCCCCCCCCCCCCCCTTATCATCTGTTGTCATATTATCTTTTTTTTCATTCTTTTATCAATTGAACATATCTCCCATTTTTTCTTTTTTTTAATATTTTGTTGTTGTTGATTTTAGTTTGTTTTATCAGAATTTCAGGGGTGGTCCCCTTATTATTATTTTTCTTTAGAGTGGGGTGGGGGTTAAATAAGAGAGAGAGAGA
>CM060329.1:46396632-46401632 GCA_030674155.1 Stramonita haemastoma
AAGAAATCAATCAATCAATAAATCAATGAAATAGTTAACGAAAAGGCGTAAAAAATACGATAAACATAAATAAAGAAATCAGTCACTCAATAAATAAAATAATAAACGAAAAAGCGTTAAAAATATGATAAACGTATAACCAGATAGAAAAAGAATAAATTGTTTTCTAAAAGCAGAAATAGAAAGACCATAATCACAAGCAAATAACGCAGCAGAATGAACATCTCCTGCCCATTCTTTGCTTTTCCTATTATCTTTTATACTTGATCATCTTTCAGTATCCTGTCTGTGAATATTATACTTGCTTTTTGTATGTATATGAAAAACTGCATCTCATAATGTATAAGAACATACAATATGATAAAACTGAATAAAAATGGGTTTTTAAAAAATCTCTGCCTTTTCCAGTGTGTGTTTACCATGCCTCTTACCCCACTGTTAGTACCCTGAAACAGCAGGATCTAATGTTATAAACTAAGGAGAGGTGTAAGACAAGAAAAGCAACAAAACCAACAAACAAAAACAAAAAACATGCAAAAAACAAAACATGCTTAAAAAACACACTAACTAATGGGTTTTTTTTTAAACAGATGGCAAGGGAGCTTACTTGAAGAAAGGGAATTTAGTTTTTGCTTTTTATAATGGACAGGAAAGTAGGGGGGGGGGGGGGGAAGCAAGCAAGAAAGAGAAAGCTCCAAAAAGGGGGAAAACACACAGAAAAGGTATCCAAAAAAACCCAACCAAACCCTGTAAGCACAGATATAGCCCGTAAAATAGGCTTCAGCGACTGGGCATAATCACAGTTTGTTGTTGTTGTTTTTAAATTAAACCTTTGATACTGAGAGCAACAGCAAAGTGAGAGGCTGTATGATCAGTGGCTTCCCCAACCACGGAATTCCACTTTACAGCTTAGTCTTTAGTGATAGACTATGACTCTGACTAGGAGGCTTGACTTGCACAGTCCTTATGTGCTGCAGCCCTGGGGGCTAGTTAGCCTTTGGAGAACATCTCCAACGCTGACTGTCCTTATGCCCTCTTGGCCGAGAGAGTGGGGGTGTGCTGTAGGCAAGGCATCTCCACTATAATCAAATTTCTGCCTAGGTTATTAAACAACAACTGCCTCTTCTGCTGTTTTGGAAGTCATCGTGGAACACAAAGGACAAACATATAACCCTTAAAATCTCCACAACAAGGGAAGGAGGGAAGGACAAGGGGGTAAACAACAATAGCAACAGCAATAAGGACTACAACAAATGAGCTATGAATAAGATATGTATACATTTCTTCGATAGAGATGTCAATGGAATAAAAGTGGTTAACGGTACTGATGAAAAGTGTTAAGGCTATCAGCTGGTGTACAAAGGTGTTACTTTGACCAAAGCAGAATTTTAAAATAGTTTTGATATAGAGCTCTCTGAGCTTCTCTTGTGACATAACTTATTTAACTCTCTCTCTCTCTCTCTCTCTCTCTCTCTCTCCTCTCTCTCTCTCTCTCTCTCTCTCTCTCTTCTCTCTCTCTCTCTCTCTCTCTCTCTCTCTCTCTCTCTCCCCTGTGTCTCTTATGCACACAAGGGAATGTGTGTCCTAGACACAGATCCTATTTGTTTGTTTGTGTGTTTGCTTATATAAGTCTGATATCACCAAACATGGGAAGACTTTAATTGAAGAAGTAGGAGAGGAACAACAGAACAACACACACACAGACACAGATCAAAGCCACACACACACACACACACACACACACACACACACACACACACACACACACACACACACACACACACACACACACACACACACACACACACACACAAACAGCAGAGCACTGACCACACAAGAGAGAGACGTTATCAACTACCGATCCGAAACATTGATACGAAAATGGAATTCCCAAATCGCTAGTACACGACCCACGTTGTACAAACGAAATCTCTCTGCTCATTATTCCAACACTGAATTGTTTACACGTGCTGTCAAAGTCATGGTTTGTAGCTTTCAAACAGATTTGTCGCGTGTCTTTCCTATTATCGTTAATTGAAAAGAAAGAGGCCGTCATTTTTTTCCGTTTTATATTATATCGTAAATACAACACGTATAGTGTTCTTTTTGATAAAGGCAATAAGCGCTAGGCTATCGTATTTGTTTTTTATTTCATGTGAGAAGGTTGTCGACCTAAACTTGTTTGAAGGAGAAATGTGTTATTTATGTTGTTGCTTTTGAAGGAACGTTCAAGGACTTTGGTGATTTAGTAATAGTATTTCTTTGGGTTCATTTCTCTCTCTCTCTCTCTCTCTCTCTCTCTCTCTCTCTCTCTCTCTCTCTCTCTCTCTCTCTCTCTCTCTCTCTCTCTCTCTCTCTCTCTCTCTCTCTCTCTCTCTAAGATTTTGGTGTGTTAATTTGTGTGCAGCGTTGCGGAAGATTAGGTTAAGTGTGTCCCTTGTTGTTTCCTTTAGTCATTCATTCATTTTATTTTGATTTCTTCTTTATTGTGATGATAATGCTGCTGCTGATGATGATCATGATGGTGGTGGTGGTGTGGTGGTGGGTGGTGGTAGTAGTGATAATGATGATGATGACCACCACACCATCATCATCATCATCATCATCATCATCATCATCATCATCATCATCATCATTATTATTATATTATTATTATTATTATTATTATTATTATTATTATTATTATTATTATTATTATTATTATTATTATTGTTATTATTATTATTATTATTATTATTGCTGTTGTTGTTGTTGTTATCATCATCATTATTACCATCATTATTGTTGTTCTTGTTACTGTCATCATCATCATCATCATCATCATCATCATCATCATCATCATCATCATCATCATCATCATCATCATCATCATCATCATTACGTTTGCTACAGATGGGATCAGTGAGTGGGTGGGCGTCAGATTTTTGCACAATATAGTGTTAAGATTCTCAGGTGTATCATTCTTTGTTTACTAACCTGTCACCTGACTAGTTGATAACTTTGCTTGTGTATTTGATAATCTGATTTACTTGTCAATTTTCGTTGCTTTTTGTTATTCATGGAATGACTGACTAATGGTCTGCACTAGGGTGTGATTAATATCAAAACAGTTCCTCGTGGGGAGTGCCAGGGGCCTGTCAGTATAAACAGCATCCCCACTTTCTGGAAATTCTGCGCTAGGAATCCCTCTTTTCTATCCCTCTCTTTGTTTCTGTCTTGTCCCTTTTCTTTCTGTCACCACCACCTTGTCTATTTTCTACCTTCTTGAATATTTTCTCCTGCCTTTTTTTTTATACCAGAAAGTCTTAAAGGATAATAATTCTCCCCCATGGTGAAGTTGGATGCGCTATGGGCCTGACTTGTCAAGCCCTTAAAGGCACTGCCACGCATTTTTGCTCATACGCCAGACAACAATAGATGCTGTCTGAATGTTCAATGAAGAAGAAGAACAAATGAAAATAGGAACTGGTCTAGATTTCTGGACTTCTTTAATTTTTTTTTTTTTTTAAAGATTAATGCATACTTTATATGGGCTTTTTTGTTGTTAGAACGGGAAACAAAAAAGTATGCCCGAACTTTTTTTTCTTCTAGAATTACACACACACAAAATCGACAACCACACAGAAAAAGAACAACACAGACACAAAAATACAGAAATAACAAAAATATACTACCACACACTAAAGTAAAAAGGACAACAAATATCCACAAAATGAGTCTGTAACAGAAGAATTGAAGAACACATTGAAAGTGTATGTAAGGAGATAATCTAATCGAATTGATTACTATCACCAAAGAAAAAAGGCAAGACAATCAAAGAAGTCTCCAAGCAACCTAAAACAGAAGAAGCAATGATATAATTGATTGATAATTTGATCATGCACATGTGTGTATGTGAGCGCGCACGCGCCCACGTACACACTCACACACGCGCGCGCGTGCCCGCTGGTGCACAGATAGCCTGGTGGTTTGAGTGATGCGCATTGCGCTCACGATCTGCTGACCCGGGTTCGAATCGCGTTCAAGAGGATTTTTCCTGTGGAGTTAACATCAGTGCCCCAAAAGTCCTTCGGATGAGACTACAAACCGAGTTCCCGTGTGCGAACGCATGCAGAACATCTTGAGTGGTGGTCTGTGTGCTAATCTTTTGGATGAGACGATAAACCGAGGTCCCGTGTGCAAAACTTATTTAGTGCTTGTTAAAGAACCCACGGCAACAAGACAGTTATCCTTGGAAAAATTCTGTGGAAAAAAGCCACTCTGATAGGAAGCCAAACACATGTGCAGACAGAAAAAGAAAAAGAAAACAAACTAATGGGTGGCGATGCTCTTGTGGCGACACGCTCTACATGGGGAAACCAGCCCGAAATTCAAGCAGAGAAATCTGCTGTGACTTACAGTGGAATACAATACAATACAATACAATACAATACAATACAATACAATACAATACAATACAATACAAAAATCTGCATCTGAATCACACACTGTTACACTTACATACATGATATATGCATGTACACATGCCCTAAATACAGTCACTCATCTTGTTCAATTTGAGCCCATCTCTGCAAAATTTCATACTGCTTCGTCTTCTTCGTCACCGTCGTCGTCTTCGTCGTCGTCGTCTTTGAACGCTCAGATGGCAACTATTGTTGTCTGTCATAATAGCGAAAATGCCTTGCACTACCGTTAAGCGCCTTTTTTTTAAGTCAAGCCCAGCACATTCGACTTCGGGGTAGATGATAATTATAATGTTTTATGTCTTTATGCTTTCTTAACCTGTACTTTCACCTCTATCTACTAACAACACACACACACACACACACACACACACACACACACACACACACACACACACACACACACACAGAGACAGAGACAGAGACAGAGACAGACAGACAGACAGACAGACAGAGACAGACAGACAGACAGACAGACAGAGAGATTATTCAATGTCCCATCTGAAAATAAATGTTTGACTCTCTCTCTCTCTCTCT
>CM060329.1:46406029-46411029 GCA_030674155.1 Stramonita haemastoma
CGCACCTTTATTTAAAAAAAAATCGGGGGAAAACAGTTTTTTGATTAAAGGGGAATGGGGGGGAGACGAAGGGGGAGAGGGAGGGGGGGGGGGGGTGTTGTGCTTGTTTTGTTTTGGGGTGGGGTGCTTTCTTTTGTGTGTGGGTTTGTGTTTTTGGTGTGGGTGTGTGTGGTGGTGTTCTGTGTGTTTTGTTTGTGTGTTTTGTGGGGGTGTAAGGGGGGGGGGGGGAGGGGCCCAGGGTTGGGGTAAAGGGGTTTTTTTTTAAAACGGGGAATTTTGGGTGGTGAGGGGGGGGGGGGGGGTTGAAAATTTTTTTTTTTTTATTTTTTTTCTTTAATTGTTTAAAAAAAGGGAAAAAAAAAAGCCCTCTCCTGAAAAATTCTGTCACAAACCCGGTACGTTCGGATGAAAAAAAACTTTGCAAAATCCCGTCATTCTGATTCCAGAGCTATTTTTCCATTCTCCCTTTTACCCTTTTCCCACCTCTACCCCCCCCCCCCCTCAGGAACACCACACCCCAAAACACAAAAAACACACACACACCACACACCCCAAAACACACACAACACTCACACAAAATACGTTTTGTTTATTACCCAAACCCTTATTCCAGCTTTATTTTTAAAAAAAAAGAAACAGCAAAAAGGCCCCTTTGTTTTAAAAATGACGTAAAAATTTACATTAAAATTTGTTTTTTTAAGCGCTATTTTTTTGGGCAAAAAAAAAAACCAAAGCGTTTTTTCCATTGGGGGCTTATTTTACACATCCCAACCCAAAAACCAATAGTTTTAAAAAATTTTGGGAATTTTAACCCCCACACGCACCCCCGCCCGCCCGCGCCCCCGCAACGCATACACACTTTAAAAGGCTTTTTTATTTTTAGCGGGGTTTGGTTAAGGGATTTCAGATTTTTAAAGGCAAGGGAAAGATAGGAGATAAAAAACAGGGGGGGGGGAAAATAAAAAAGGTTTGAAATAATTTGTGTCTTGGGGTTTGGGTTTTTTTAAAAGTGCCACGAGAGGTTTTGGCAAAAAAAAAGAGGGAGGCTTTTTCTAGATCGTTGGACCAAAAAAATAGAAAAAAGAGGGGCCCGGGCCAAGGGTTTGGTTTTTTTTAAATCTAGGTATTTTTTTTAGATTTTGCAACATACAGGCTTTTTTCTTTTTATTGTTGTTGGTTGGGGGGTTTAGATCTGGATTTAGACAAGTTTGTTGCAGAGGTAGGCATTGTGGAATTGTTTTCTTACTGTTTTTTTTGTTCTTGATGTTGTTCATGTTGTTGTTGTTGCCGTTAGTGTTTACTTCTGCTGGTTTTTTCCCCTCCTATTTTCAGATGTTAGTTGTTGTTGCTGTTGTTGTTGCTGTTGATGTTGTTTTTGTTGTTGTTGTCCTTTTTCTTCTTCTTCGAAGAGGATGATGGTAATCTTTGCCATTTGAATGATGCGTTTGCTTTTTCTCTTGTTTTTTCCCCCTATCAATAGCTTTTGGGGGGGGGTTGTTTATTTTTTATTAAAAGGTCATTTTAAGCTTAGTATGGAGGGTAACGAAAAAGGTCAAAATGAGTATTTGAGAGAGAGAGAGAGGAAGGAGAGAGAGAGAGAGAGAGAGAGGAGAGAGAGAGGAGGAGAGAGTATGAGAGAGAGGAGAGAGGATGAGAGAGAGAGAGAGTTAACAGACAGACGGACAGACAGACAGATAGACACAGACAAACACAGAGACAAACAAACAGGAGACCGACAGACAAACACAGAAAGAGAGAAAGAAACAAACAACAAAAAAAGATAGCAACTGTAGCAAGTCTTTTTCTCTTTTTTCTTTCTTTTTGAAGTTTGAATTTAACGGCTTCTGCATTCGGCAGTCTTTTTGTCACTCACTCAATCACGCTCTGTTACCCAGACCAAGGAGGGACCCCCGGGACTTTTGGAATAAAGCCACAAACGACCAGTAGGCTAAGGGTCGTATGCACAGCACGCGCGTACCCGCCACGTGGCGGGTTTCCATTGGACGTTTTGCTCCATAAAGAGGCCACGTGACCGGAACAGGTCAGTACTGGCGACACCTTGGCACCACAACTGTTTCCTTCTCTCTCTCTTAGTTCTCTCCCCTTTCCATTTCTCTCTCTCCCCACCTCCCTTTGTACTCCCTTCCCTTTCTTCTTTTCTCTCTTCTGCTTCCTCTGTTCTTCTCTTTTCTGTTCGTTTGTTTTAGTTGTGTGTGCGTTTTGCTCTTTTCGTTTTCATCTTTCCCTTTCTTCTTCTTCTTCTTCTTCTTCTTCTTCTTCTTCTTCTTTTTCTTCTTCTCCTCTCTCTCTCTCTCCTCTCTCTCTCTCTCTCTCTCTCTCTCTCTCTCTCCTCTCTCTCTCTCTCTTCTCTCTCTCTCTCTCTCGCTTTGCTGTCTTTCGGTTTGGTTTGTTGTGAGTGTTTTTCTCCTTTTTTTCTTTTCTTTTTAGATTTTCATACTTTGTCTTGGTCTGTTTCTCTGTTTTCTTGTCTCGGTCTGTCTGTGTGTCCTGGGGGGGGGGGGGGGGGGGGGGGGGGGGGGGGGTTGTTGTTTTTTTTTCGGTCACCCTGAATTTGTTTTTTTGTTATTGTTGTTTGTTTTTTTTTTTTTTTTTGTTGGTTTTGACATCTGGTGGGTTATTCAAGGTCAGTTGAAAACACTCATGTTTCTTTGTTTTATACTTAAATTGGCTTTGTACCAGGGTTTTTTCCCCTTCTTTTTCCTGTTTACTATTTCTTTTGTTCTTACCCCCACTCCTCCCCCCCCCCCCCCCCCTTATCATCTGTTGTCATATTATCATTTTTTTCGTTCTTTTATCAATTGAACATATCTCCCTTTTTTTCTTTTTTTTATATTTTGTTGTTGTTGATTTTAGTTGTTTTTATCAGAATTTCGGGGGGTGTGGTCCCTTATTTTATTTATTTTTTTTAGAGTGGGGTTGGGGGGAAATAAAGAGAGAGAGAGAGAGAGAGAGAGGAGAGGAGAGAGGTCATACGCAAAAATCTCAACCCATTAAAGTGGTAGCCGAGAAGCGAAAAAATAAGTCAACTTTCCAGGACACTTTGCTTGAAAGGAATTAAGGTGCAGTGCCCAAACAACTCCTCCTGGGGCTGGGGTAAAGTAAGTCAAGTATGGAAGCAACACTTTGTACGCTTGCTTTCGTCTAATTGGTAGCTCACACACTCACACACGTACACACTAGAATTTGATGGTATGCTGGTGCCATGTAAAGCACGCTCGCATACAATCTCACACAAGCATTTTTCACATCAAGTAATACGCTTCAAACAACAAATTTTCATTTTTTATGTGTTTTTATTGTAAGAAAAACCAACCATCAAACAAAGCAGCCGCTGATTAGCATTGGTCAATGAATAAAAATGGTTAGTCATTCAGAACAGAAAGTCCAAGAGACAGGGTAGAAAGATATATATAAATATATATATATATGATATATATATTATATATATATATATATAATATATTATATATATATATATATATATATATTTATGTGATGTGTGTGTTTGAGTGTGTGTGTGTGGTGTGTGTGTGTGTGTGTGTGTGTTGTGTGTAGTAACTAGTTACTCCCTATTTGGTATCTATCTAGATGCCTTTAGTAGCTTCCATTCCCCATGCTGTTGATAATCTGGCTGTGTTTGTCTTTCAGAAAAAAACCCTCTGATGAAGGTAAATAAAATCGAAACGTTTAGAATCTTAAACTTCGCAACTTGTTGTTTGTTTCTTTCTCATATATATTATATATATATATATATTAGTATATATATATATATATATATAGATATTATATATATATATATATATTACAGAGAGAGAGAGAGAGGAGAGAGAGAGAGAGAGAGGAGGGAGAGGAGAGGAGAGAGAGAGGGAGAGAGAGAGAGAGGAGAGAGAGAGAGAGAGAGAGTGGGGAAAACACGTGCTGGTAACTAGTTACAACTTCATTCTCATCATAAAATGACTTTTGTCAAGGATTCGGAAAAAATCCCACTACAAGATCAAAGTTTAAAGGCAGCATTTGAGGAATTATTGTCCTGACTCAAGTTCAGCTCCTGGTTGAGCACACTTCAGAGGTCCCGGCTGCGATTGATACCTCACTCATCCTCTATGGTGCCAAACAGCAAGACACTTTCCATAATTGAGAGGTGTTCTACTGCGCCTGCAAACAAGAACTGCATTCCTCACAGGACAATTTAACAGATCGAGCGAGCACATACGGCAAGGGAGGTCAGTACAGAGAAATCAAGATCATGGTCAAACAGCGCGAGTAATGACATCACGGAAATAAAGATGAATGGAGAAATACTAGAAGAGGTGAGCCAATTCAAATACTTTGGCTCCATCCTAACAAAAGATGGCACATCAAACAATGAAGTGAAAGCTCGCATTGCAACAGCAACATCTGCTCTAGTCAGACTCGAGAAGATCATCAGAAGCAACAACATCAGCTTCTGCACCAAATACCACCTTTACAAATCCCTCGTGATATCTATCCTCCTATATGGCTGTGAATCATGGACTCTGACAGCAGAGTTAGAGAGGAGAATCCAAGCATTCGAGAACAAGTGCCACAGAAGACTCCTCAAAATATCATACAAAGAACACAAGACCAATAACTATGTGAAAGAAGAAAATCAAAAGCGTGTGGGCCCCAAGAGCCTTTGCTCTCCACCATAAAGAGGAGAAAGCTGATGTGGTTTGGTCACACCACAAGACACAACACCTAGCAAAAACCATCCTGCAAGGAGCAGTCGAGGGCAAGAGAAGAAGAGGTCGCAAAAAGAAATCATGGGTTGACAACATCAAAGACTGGACCGCCCAACCCCTGCAACACCTCCTACTAGCCACACAGGATCGTGAAGCATGGAAAAAGATCTCTGTTGCGTCTTCTCTCATGTCCCCCCTACGTCCTTTGGGACATGGGACTGAGTGATGATGAAAGAGTGACTGCAACCCTAAGAATAAATGGATGTTCTGGTGACC
>CM060329.1:46416029-46423529 GCA_030674155.1 Stramonita haemastoma
TGAAACTAATGTCCGTTTTGAATCACGAACTAAGTAAAAATCAAAACAAAAACAACAAAAACGAAGAAGAAATAGATGAAAGAAATCATCTTTATCAAAATGTTACTCTTATACCTAACTGTATACTGTATTAGGAATCCGAGCTTTTCTGCTTAATCTTTTATATTTGTATTTTAGAAGAAAAAAACTTAGAACATGAATAGATAAAGAAATAAATCAATCAATGAAATAACTAACAAAAAGGCATTAAAAATACGATAAACTTAAATAAAGAAATCAATCACTCAATTGATAAAATAATAAACGAAAAGGCGTTAAAATATGATAAACGTATAACCAGACAGAAAAAGAATAAATTGTTTTCTAAAAGCAGAAATAGAAAGACCATAAACACGGGCAGAAAACACAGCAGAATGAACATTTCCTATCCATTCTTTGTTTTTCCTAATATCTTTTATTCTTGATCATCTTGCATTATCCTGTTTGTGAATATTATGCTTGCTTTTTTATATGTAGATCTATATGAAAAACTGCATCTCACGATATGCAACAATGTACAACATGATAAAACTGAATAGAAATGGTTTAAAAAACCAAACCAAACCATCTCTGCCTTTTCCAGTGTTTGTTTACCATGCCTCTTTACTGTTGGTGCCCTGAAACAGCAGGATCTAATGGTATGAACTAAGGGAAAGTTGTAAGGGGAAAAAAGCAACAAAAATTTACAAACAAAAACAACACATAAAAATACAAAAAGTCCACACACAAAAAAGACTAGATCTATTTTCTTTTCTTATTTTTTAAAAAGGGTGGCCAAGGGAAATACCTTGAAAAAAGGGAGTTTACTTTAAAAAAAAAAACTGGACAGGAAAGGGGGAGGAAAGCAAGCAAGAAAGAGAAGGCCACAAAAAGGGGGACAAGAAAAACAGAAAATATAACCAAAAAAAAACACACACAAAAACCAAAACCTGTAAGCACAGATATAGCGTTTAAATAAGCCTTCAGACCCTGGGCTTTATCACAGTTCTTGATTAATAAACCATCGATGCTGGGGGGCAACAGCAAAATGAGAGGCTGTATGATAAGTGGCTTTCCCACTCATGGAATTCCACTTTACAGCTTAGTCCTTAGTGATCGACTAGGACTCTCTGACTAGGAGGCTTGACTTGCACAGTCCTTATGTGCTGCAGCCCTGGGGGCTAGTTGGCCTTTGGAGAACATCTCCAGCCCTGACTGTCCTTATGCCCTCTTGGCTGAGAGAGTGGGGGTGTGCTGTGGGCAAGGCATCTCCACTAAAAACAAATTTCTGCCTAGGTTCCGAAACAACAGCTGCTTCTTCTGCTGTTTTGGAAGTCAATGTGAACACCACGGACAAACATTTAGCCCTTAAAATCTCCACAGTGAGGAAGGGGGGAAAGGACAAGGGGGTAAACAATAATAGCAACAGCAACAACGACTACAACCAATGAGCAATGAATAAGATATACATTTCTTTGATAGAGATGTCAATGGAGTAAAAGTGGTTAAGGGTACTGATGAATAGTGTTAAGGCTATCTGCTGGTGTACAAAGGTGTTTGATCTATGTTTGACCAAAGCAGAATTTCAAAGTAGTTTTGATATAGACTAGGACTCTCTAAGTTTCTCTTGTGACATAACTTGTGTTTAAATCTCTCTCTCTCTCTCTCTCTCTCTCTCTCTTCTCTCTCTCTCTCTCTCTCTCTCAAATAATTTAAAGAGATTGATTTTTTAGATTATTTGATTCACAGATACAGCCAATAGTCCAGTATGGTGCTGAAATTTGGGCCTTTTGAAGCAAGAAGGGAAATTGAAAAAGTGCATTGTTTTGCCATGAAGCGTTTTTTGTTTGTTGATGGAAGAAACTCCAAATGATTTGATCTATGGTGAACTTGGACGATTTCCAATATATTTAAACTCATATATTAAATGTATTAAATATTGGTTTAAAATTAGTCAGTATGAATGAAGAGAGACTACCTGCCCAAGCTTTAAAGCACTTTATGATTTAGATAGCCGAGGCAAAATAACTTGGGCAACTGGTATCCGTAAATGTTTAGATAGTTATGGGTTTTCGTATGTATGGAACAATCAGGGCGTGGGTTGTATCAAAAGTTTTTGATTTGCTTTAAGCAGCCCATAATAGATTGTAGGTGGCAAGAATGGACCACTCATATCGAGATTAGCGATCGTTGTATAAGTTATTGAAAACGAATAACATTATAGAACCGTATATTGAAATAGATGTGAACAAGTTTATAAGATGTGCGCTGACTAAATTTAGATTTGGTGTCTCTGATATAACAGTTCACAGTCAAAGATATAGGAAAGGAGAGAAAAATGGGATATGCCCTTTATGTAGAATTGATAAAGAGGATGAAGTCCATTTCATTTTTTCTTGTCCAGTGTTAGACGATTTAAGAAAAGAATATATTCCTTAGAAGTATTATCACAGACCAGCTCACTTTAGAATGATTTTGCTCCTGTCTGCAAAAAATGAAAATGTTATGAAAAATCTTGCTACATATATCTATAAGTCTTTGAAAAGGAGAAGTCTTTTGATCTCATAAACCAGAAAATACTGTAATTGTATGGTACATGTTGCATTGTTTTTGGGGTTTTTTCTTTAGTTGCTTGAACATTTTATGTGCTTGTGTATATCATTGTTATATGTGTCTTTTTTGTAACCCCCTTCAAATGGGGCCATGGCCTTTCTGAATAAATATCGTTATCGTTATCGTTATCGTTATCGTTATCGTTATCTCTCTCTCTCTCTCTCTCTCTCTCTCTCTCTCTCTCTCTCTCTCCTCTCTCTCTCTCTCTCTCTCTCTCTCTCTCTCTCTCGTATGCACACAAGGTAGTGTGTGCCTCAGAATGTAATTATGCAAACAGATCCTGTTTGTGTGTCTAGCATCACCAAACATGGATACATTTTTAATTGAAGAAGTAGGAGAGGAAGAAAAAGAACGAACACACACACACACACACACACACACACACACACACACACACACACACACACACCACACACACACACACACACACAACAGCAGAGCACTGACCACACAAGAGAGAGACGTTATCAACTACCGATCCGAAACATTGATACGAAAATGGAATTCCCAAATCGCTAGTACACGACCCACGTTGTACAAACGAAATCTCTATGCTCATTATTCCAACACTGAATTGTTTACACGTGCTGTCAAAGTCATGGTTTGTAGCTTTCAAACAGATTTGTCACGTGTCTTTCCTATTATCGTTAATTGAAAAGAAAGAGGCCGTCATTTTTTTTCGTTTTATATTATATCGTAAAAACAACACGTATAGTGTTCTTTTTGATAAAGGCAATAAGCGCTAGGCTATCGTATTTGTTTTTTTTATTTTATGTGAGAAGGTTGTCGACCTAAACTTGTTTGAAGGAGAAATGTGTTATTTATATTGTTGCTTTTGAAGGAACGTTCAAGGACTTTGGTGATTTAGTAATAGTATTTCTTTGGGTTCATTTCCTCTCTCTCTCTCTCTCTCTCTCTCTCTCTCTCTCTCTCTCTCTCTCTCTCTCTCTCTCTCTCTCTCTCTCTCTCTCTCTCCTCTCTCTCTCTCTCTCTCTCTCTCTCTCTCCTCCCCCTAAGATTTTGGTGTGTTAATTTGTGTGCAGCGTTGCGGAAGATTAGGTTAAGTGTGTCCCTTGTTGTTTCCTTTAGTCATTCATTCATTTTATTTTGATTTCTTCTTTATTGTGATGATAATGCTGCTGCTGATGATGATCATGATGGTGGTGGTGGTGGTGGTGGTGGTAGTGATAATGATGATGATGACCACCACACCATCATCATCATCATTATCATCATTATGATTGTGGTGATGATGATGATGACCCATTAGTAGTAGTAGTATAGTAGTAGTAGTAGTAGTAGTAGTAGTAGTAGTAGTAGTAGTATTGTTGTTGTTGTTGTTGTTATCATCATTATTGCTGTTGTTACTATCATCATCATCATCATCATCATCATCATCATCATCATCATCATCATCATCATCATCATTACGCCTTTGACCACTAGAGACGGGATCAGTGAGTAGGAGGGCGTCAGATTTTTGCACCAAAACAGTGTTTAGATTCTCATGTATATCACTCTTTGTTTGTTTACTAACTTGTCATTTGATTAGTTAACGATTTTGCTTGTGTATTATGATAATCTGATTCATTTGTTAGTTTTCGTTGAGTTTTTTTTTTCACGGAATGACTGACCAATGGTCTGCACTAGGGTGTGATTAATATCAAAATAGTTCCTCGTGGGGGGTGCCAGGGGCCTGTCAGTATAAATAGCATCCCCACCTTCTGGAAATTCTGTGCTAGGAATTCCCTCTTTTTATCCTTCTCCCTGTTTTCGGTCTTGTCCCGTTTCTTTCTGTCACCACCACCACCTTGTCTATTTTCTACCTTCTTGATTTTTTTCTCCTGCCTTTTTTCCCCCCCGGAAAGTCTTACAGGATAATTATTCTCCCCCATGCTGAAGTTGGATGCGCTGGGCCTGACTTGTCATGCTCTTAAAGGCACTTAGAGGCATTGCAACGCATTTTTGCTCACACGCCAGACAATAATAGTTGCTGTTTGAGTGTTCCAAGAAAAAGATGAAATAAAAATAGGAATTGGTCTAGATTTCTGGACTTCTTGTAATATTTTTTAAAGGTTAATGCATACTTTATATGGCTTTTTTGTTGTTAGAATGGGGAACAAAAAGTATGCCCAAACTTCTTTTTTCTAAAATCACAAAACTAAAAAATAAATGACAACCACATAGACAAAACACAGACACAAAAATACAGAAAGAAAACAAAATGCTACCGCACTAAAGTCAAATGAAAAAAAACAACTAAGTCCACAAAATGAAACTGTAACAGAGGAATTGTATAACGTATTCAAAGTGTAAGGAGACGATATAATCGAATCGATTACTATCATCAAAGTAAAAAGGCAAGACAATCAAAGAAGTCTCCAAGCAACCTAAAACAGAAGAAGCAATGCTATAAGTGATTGACAATTTGATCATGCACATGTGTGTATGTGAGCGCGCACGCGCCCATGTACACACACTCACACACACACACACACATACACGCGCGTGACCATGGGTGCACAGATAGCCTGGTGGTTTGAATGATGCGCGTTGCGCTCATGATCTGCTGACCCGGGTTCGAATCACGTTCAAGAGGAATTTTCTTCTGGAGTTAACATCAGTGCCCCAAAAGTCCTTCGGATGAGACTACAAACCGAGTTCCCGTGTGTGAACGCATGCAGAACATCTTGAATGGTGGTCTGGGTTATAGATCTAATCTTTTGGATGAGACGATAAACCGAGGTCCCGTGTGCAATAGGCCTACACATTGTGTGCACTTTTAAAGAACCCATGGCAACAAGAGAGTTGTCCCTGGAAAAATTATGTGGAAAAAAGCCACTTTGATAGGAAACCAAACACATGTGCAGACAGAAAAAGAAAAGAAAAAAACCAAACTAATGGGTGGCGATGCTCTTATGGCGACTGGCTCTCCACGGGAAAAGCAGTTCAAATTTCACGCAGAGAAATCTGCCGTGACTTAAAGTGGTATACAATACAATACAATACAATACAATACAATACAATACAATACAATACAATACAATACCATACCATACCATACCATACAATACAATACAATACAATACAATACAATAATCTGAATCTGATTCACACAACTGATACACTTACATTATGTATGCGTGCACACAAGCCCTAAATACAGTCACTCATTTTGTTCAATTTGAGCCCATATCTGCAAAATTCATACTGCTTCTTCTTCTTCGTTATTGTTGTCTGTCATAATAGCGAAAATGCCTTGCACTACCGTTAAGCGCCTTTTATTTAAGTCAAGCCCAGCACATTTGACTTCGGGGTAGATGATAATTATAATGTTTTATGTCTTTATGCTTTCTTAACCTGTACTTTCACCTCTATCTACTAACACACACACACACACACTCACACACACACACACACACACACACACACACACACACACACACACACACACACACACACACACACACACACACACACAGAGAGAGAGAGAGAGAGAAGAGAGAGAGAGAGAGAGAGAGAGAGAGAGAGAGAGAGAGAGAGAGAGACAGACAGACAGACAGACAGACAGACAGACAGACAGACAGACAGACAGACAGACAGAGACAGACAGACAGACAGACAGACAGACAGACAGACAGAGAGATTATTCAATGTCCCATCTGAAAATAAATGTTTGACTCTCTTCTCTCTCTCTCTCTCTCTCTCTCTCTCTCTCTCTCTCTCTCTCTCTCTCTCTCTCTCTCTCTCTCTCTCTCTCTCTCTCCTCTCACACACACACACACACACACACACACACACACACACACACACACACACAAACACACACACACGCAGCACAAACATCAAACAGCAACAAACATTAATTTTAAAAAGACCCGCCGACTGTTACAAACAATCAAAGTCTGTAAGAGAAAGAGAGAAAGAGAGAGAAAGAGAGAGAAGCAGACGCCGCCGCGAGCCTAGCTTAACTAACAGACGTTCAGGGTGCGGGAAGTAGGTGACAAAGAGATGGCAAGTGATACGTAAAACTTTTCTTCTGTTTAAAAAAATAAAAGTATCCATGGGGGCAATTCGCACTGGTGAGGTGGATCAGTCATGCGGGCCACCGGTACTGATTCTGATCAGAGGAAGAGAGAGTTTGGAGGGTGAGGGAGGTTTGGGGGTGGTGAAGGAGAGGCTGTGTGTGTGTGTATGTGTGAGGGGGGGGGGGGGTGGGTGAGGGGGGGGGCAACACACGTAGTAGGTTTTTTAACGTATCTGATGGAAATATTAAGAGGGAAAAAAAAAACGGCTGGGGGGGGGGGGGGGATATAATTCTTTGTAAACAATAAACACATTGGCACGCGTATGCTTTTAATGTACGCGTGCGTGAGTGTGTGTATGTGCGCGTGGCTATGTGTTGTGTATGCATGCGTGTGCGTGTTTTAATGCGTGTGTGTGTGTGTGTGTGTGTGTGTGTGTGTGTGTGTGTTGTGTGTGTGTGTGTTGTGTCTGCGTGTGCGCGCAACACCTTTTTTCTGTTTTTTGCTTTCTTTCCTGTATGCCCCGTTTTGGGAGTTGGGTTTTTTTCCTTTCGTAACTTGTCAATAACACACGTACACATGCACGTGCATGCGTGTGTGTGTGCGCGCGCACATATAAGCACTTTTGGGATAACACATTTAACGACTTTAAACGGTAAAAAAAATAAGTTTGAAAGACTGTTTCATTCCAAACGATGAATATAAAGAAAGTGGTGCTTTTGTCGCAATAAAATCTTTTTGTGCGGGTAATATACTTGAACAATAAACCTAAACACCAATTACATGTTTGTTGTTTTAAAATACATCAGAATTCAAAACTCCATGCAAAAAAAACAAAAAAAAA
>CM060329.1:46426029-46448529 GCA_030674155.1 Stramonita haemastoma
TGCTGTACTTCACAGTTCATTTTCTCAAGAGGACTTTAAAGTACTATATGAAAAGGCAGCACGAATAATAGGCATAGAATCTATAGCAGCAATTATCATATGCATAATATCTATAGCAACACGAATCGTAGGCATAGAATCTTTATGCTTATAGCTGTTGCCATTCTTTATCTTTTCTTTTCTTTTTGCAAGCAGTTTAAACTGGTTTGGTATGGTGTATCAAAATAGCACACTAAGCTTATTTTAGTGCCAAAACAAAGGAAGAAAGATTAAAAATATGAAGATGAAGAGGGAAGAATTCTTAGACATATCATACATATCTTTCTAAGTCAGTTAGAGCTTGGATCAACCTGGGAAAGATAGTTGATATGGATTTTATAATCAATAATGGGATCACAGTTTCCAACAAGAATGGAGACAGAATGAGAATGAGATTTGATAACATACACCTTCATTTTAAAAAAAGGGGGAAAAGTGAGAGAGAAAAAACAGCTGTCCAATCCAGGGTAGCAGTTTGAAATGAAATCTTTTTTAAAAAAAAAGAAGAAGAAAAACACACTTGGTTCCACACACAAAAAATACTGACCCACCATTTTTGTTCTTAAAAAACACAGCCACGACCAAAAACATTCCAACCACGAAAACAACTCCCCACTGTTTTTCCAGCAGTTTTGAACATGAATATTAAGACCCTCTCCACCACCAAAAATTCGCATACTGATGGTTAGTTAATCCAAAATAAAAAAAAGATCCCCACACATTCAACAAAAGAAAATCCTGTGGATTCAGCAGCAAGGGACTCCATTCCTTCCTGGTTCTTCCAACTTTCATTCCACACACACACAAACACACACACACACATAGCACAGAGTTTCTCTCTCTCTCTCACACTCTTTCTTCTCTCTCACAGGCCGGACTTTGCAAGTAATCTGTGTCGTTCGAACCCCTGGCCTTTTATAAAGGGTTTCGCCCCCCACCCTTCTCTATATCCGCCAGATAAATTGAGAACAGCCCTCAAGCTGCACAAACCTTATTTCTGCCCAGAATTTATAAGGACAGCATGGAAGATAAGCGACTTAGACGCTTGTGAGACGACGGGAGAGAGCCAGAGCTTCCGAGAGATAGCCAGAATGGAGAAAAGAGGACCGGGATTTTTTCCCTCTCTCTCTCCCTCTCTCTCTCTCCCTTTCTCTCTCTCTCTCTCTCTGCCTTTTTGACTGGGAGAAGGGACATTGTTGTAGATAACAGGGCTGAGAAGACAATCCTGGCAGACTCAATCCCTCTATCGGCAAGTTTCTGCCTTCTCTTTAGTGTTGCAGCGGCTTTTTCTAGCAGATAAGCGACCCAGAAGGACGCTGGGAAGCAGACGACATTTTGTATGCTGAAGCATGCGACGGGGACAAGTTCGAACTTATGAGGGGGTAGGGGGGGGGGGGGCGGAGGGAGGAGGAGAAGTGATGTTCTTAGGTTGTGTTGATGTTGTTGGTGAGCTGTGCTATAAATTATTTTGTGTAAGGTAGTGACAGGCAGGGGGATGTATGTGTGTATGTATTCAGGTCACAGTGATTTATGACTGAAAGGTTTTTGAAGCATCAAAGAAAGTTCAGGCTCTCTCTCTCTCTCTCTCTCTCCTCTCTCTCTCTCTCTCTCTCTCTCTCCTCCTCTCTCTCTCTCTCTCTCTCTCTCTCTCTCTCTCTCTGTGTGTTGTGTGTGTGTGTGTGTGTGTGTGTGTGTGTGTGTGTGTGTGTGTGTGTGTGTGTGTGTGTGACCGAAATTTTCAATGAAAAAGAAGTCTGTAACTTGCACTCGTTCCCAGCCGCAAAGGATTTGCATCGATCAGATTCTCTGGGAATATATTGCCCTCCTTTTTGTGTCCTCCTTTTAGTGATGATGATCATCATGATGATCATCATGATGATCATTTTTATCACTATCTCTTTTTGTTGTCGTTGTCATCGTTGTTGTCGTAGTTTTTGTTGCAATCACGGTTAATATTATCATCACCATCTCAACCACCATTCTTTTGTTTTTCTCTTCTCTTTAATCCGTGCATGTGTGCTCTGTGCGTACCTGCGCACATAATTGTGTGTGTGCGTGTGTGTATGTATGTGTGTGTACACGCGTAGGCACACGACAGCACACACTAACACATACACAGATACACGAAATACACACACACACACACACACACACGCACACGCACATACACACACACACACACACACACACACACAACACACACACACACCACCACACACACACACACACACACACACACACACACACACACACCCACACACACACACGACCACACATCAACATCACACAACAACCACACAGACGGTCCTCACATGCTCAAATCTATGGTCGTGACTTCTTTATAAATCCTAACCTTCAGTCTCAGTCATAATTATGTGTAGTGGGTGTTTTCCCTGATAGCTAACACATCCTTAAACACAGCATCCTAACTTTGCGGGGACTGACCTCAAACTCCTCAGATCATTTTATTCAAAGAAGAAGAAGATGAAGAAGCAAAAGAAGAAGAGGAAGAAAAAGGAGAAGAAGAATGCGAAGACGAAGACAAAGAAGAAGAAGACGAAGAAGAAGAAGAAGAATTGCGAAGAAGAAGAAGAAGAAATGCGAACAAGAAGAAGAATTGCGAACAAGAAGAAAAAGAAGAATTGCGAAGAAGAAAAAGAATTGCGAAGAAGAAGAAAAAGAAGAATTGCGAAGAAGAAGAGGAAGAAGAAGAAGAAGAATTGCGAACAAGAAGAAGAAGAAGAATGCGAAGACGAAAAAGAAGAAGAAGAACAACAACAACAACAAGAGAAAGAAGAAAAAGAACAAGAAGAATTCCGAAGAAGAAAAAGAAAAAAGAAATAGAAGAAGAAGAAGAAGAGAAGAAGAAGAAGAAGAAGAAGAACAACAACAACAACAACAACAACAACAACAAGAAAAAGAACAGAAAAAAACACACATAAAAGAAAAACAGCAAAGAGCAAAGAAAGAAGAAGAAGAAAGACTAAACACACACACACACAAAATCTTTATAAAAAAAAAGAAAAAAAGAAAAAAAGGATCGGTAAAGATTGGCAGATCAATTTATTCATGGCACGCTGCATTGGTCCCCCCGTCCCTTTCCCGTCTGGCCCCTGCGGCTTATCAGCAGACGACAGGCCTTGCTCGAGTTAACTCCCTTGCCGGTGTGTCGTCACAACTGTCATGGCGCGCTATGGCGGGATTTAGAACAACCATCAAGCGTACCGCGTCGAACTGAGCGGAGAGACAGAGAGAAGAGAGAAAGAAAGAGGAGAGAGGGAGGAGAGAGAGAGAAAAGAGCATTTCCTCTCCGTATTTAATCACAGAGAGGAAGGAAACCAAGACACACACACTCACAAAAATAGGGAGAGAAAATTACAACCAGAAAAAAAGAAGAAGAAGAAAAAATCGATTTAGAGAAGAGAGAGAGAGAGAGAGAGAGAGAGAGAGAGAGAGAGAGAGAGAGAGAGAGAGAGAGAGAGAGAGAGAGAGAGAGAGAGAGAGAGAAGGGGGGGGGGGGGGGGGCAGCAAAATTGGGTGAGGAAAAGTACAAAAACGAGGTTACTAGTGGAGGAAGAAAATGGATGACACAGTTTTATTTGATTTCTAATTTAGAAACCGATGTTCAATCGAGGTCTGGATGGATTCCGTTTCTGCGTGTTTGTCTTTCTGTCTGTGTATCCTATTATATGCCTTGTTGTCTGTCTTTGTCTATCTGCCTGTCTCTCTGTGTGTTTGTCTCTCTCTGTCTATCTATCTATCTGTCTGTCTGTCTGCCCCTCTCTCTCTCTCCCTCTCTCCTCCCTCTCCTCCCTCTCTCCTCTCTCCTCTCTCTCTCTCCTCTCTCTCTCTCTCCCTCTCTCTCTCTCTCTCTCTCTCTCTCTCTTTCCGTGTCCTTCTTTTGTGCTGTATTTGCTACATTTATGAATAAACTAGATATCAATATGATAATGTAAAAATAACTCCCTCATGAATGTTTAGTATGCCTTCTTGTCTCTGACTTACTGCCTCTCTTGCTCACACATACACGCACGCAACCACACACACACACACAAACACACACAACACACACACACACACACACACACACACACACAACAAACACACAACACACACACACACACACACACACCACACACACACACACACACACCTTTCCATACAAACAAACAAAAATAACACACTGACTCATTTTTGCATCCTTGAAGAAAATTTATCATGCCCCCCTACCCCCCTCCCCCTTATCTAACCCGCTACCCATCCACCCCCCACCCCACCCCAACACCCCACCTAAAAAAAATTCTAACCAACACTACCCCTGTACCCTGGTAGCCTCCCCACCCCTACCTCCACCCCCCCCCCCCCATACTCCTGCATACCCCTCCACCACCACCTCCCACCCCAGCCCCTACCGCTCTTCTTCCTCCTTGCTATAATAGCTCATTGAGGATATTCATTACTGCAAAGTGAAACGGCAAACATGGCGGGGACATCTTGAAGCAGCGTCTCACCCCGCCCCAGGCTTTAGTTAAGGGGGCCTGTCTGTGTTGTGTGTATCCTGAACCCGCATAGAGTTGTTGCTCAACTCACACCCCACACACCCTAACACACACACCCCAACACCCTCCACCCCTGTTTGCTCTGAGTCATAAGAGAGCCTCTTAGGACAAAAGCTCAACTTCCCCCCACCCCCACCACCCTTGCACTTTCACTTTTGCAGCACAATTCTTCTTCTTCGTCTTCTTCCTCCTCTTCCTCACCAGGACTTTTCCCCCACAAAAGACTGGAGGAGGAAAAGGGAACCAATATTAGCCTAGCTCACCCTGCTAGCCCCAAAATCCTCACTTGTGGAGAAGAGTAGTGGACTCATCACCTCCCTAAAAAAAAAAGGTTCCTAACCCTTAAAGTCTTTACCGGAAGTGTGGATTCAAGCCCCCCCCCTCCCTCTCCTCACCTCCCCCTGGCTGGATGGGGGAGGGAGAAGGAGGTCAGAATGAGTTGCTTTCTCTCTCTGAAAACAGACTTCCTCATCCTAGTTCCGGTTCAAGTCTTGTGCGCGAGTAAGGGTGGGTGGGGTGTGAGGTTCGGAAATCCGCTAGAGTTGGCTCTTTTGGGCATCGTTTTGTTGCTGGAGAAAGTCATCAGTGTTGATAGCCTTGGTGTCTTCATATGACAAACGCGTTCCTCGCTGCACGTGTGCTGCTTTGACAAGCACGTGTGTGTGTTGGGGAGAGAGGGAATGAATGAATGAATGAAGGAGAGAGAGAGAGAGAGAGAGGGAGAGAGAGAGAGAGAGAGAGAGAGAGAGAGAGAGAGAGAGAGAGAGAGAGAGAGAGAGAGAGAGAGAGAGAGAGAGAGAGAGAGAGAGAGAGGAGAGAGAGAACTCGAACTCGAACTCGAACTCGAACTCGAAAAGTTTATTCACAAAAAGGCCATTGGCCCATACATGAAGGGGGTTGCCAAACTGCTTAGTGTTTTGGTGGAATAAAAGACAACAGCAAAGAAAACAGCAGAATTGTATAGCAACAAAAACAGTAGCAAAAATATGACTTACGATAATAAAGTATCTCTTATTCTAAAGGCTTTACACAAATATAGAGTGAGGCTGCGCACAACCTCAGGCTGACTTGATGCCATGAGTAAACAGAGTCTAAATGAATTAGGCTGCTTTCTATATTTCACAGGAATGTAACTCTGCCTAACATCCTCTAACACTGGACAGCACAGCACAAAATGCACCTCATTTTCAGGTGCTTGCTTACATAACGGGCATAGTAACCTGAGGTCATCAACATCATATCCTCTGTATCTGAATTTATGAACATTTATATCTGATACACCAAGTCTAAACTTTGACATAATTCTTTTCAAATGTATGTCCATATCAAGCTTTAAATAAGGTTTGATATCATGTGTACTTATAAATTGTCTATACATTTGATACCTATCACTGGTTTGTATATGATCATTCCATTGCTGCCAACGGCAGTCAATCAGTCTTTGTCTGAAAGTGTTTATAAATTCTCTACAATTTCCAAGACCTTGACTGAGCCAAACAAATCCAAAACCGAGTTCACATAAACAGGTGCGTATTTGTGTAGCCCAGTTGTTTTTCCCTTTCACATCTAGATCATAAAGCATCTTGTAAGATTTAAAAGGTAGCCTGTTCTCATCCATATGTAGAATCTTAATCCAGTATCTAATACATCTTACAGCAGCATTAACAGAGAGAGGATATCTATTAGTTTCACTATACACAAGATCATTGGGCGTTCGTCTATCTAAGCCTAAGAACTGCTTTAAAGCAAAGAGGTGCACTGATTCACAATGCGTTACAGCTGCATCCAAACCCCAAATTTCTGCACCATATAGCACAGTGGGTTGTATTTGGGCATCAAATATTTTAATGAACAAGTCAAATGAGTTATTATTCAATATTCGCAATTTTCTCAAAACCAATAACAAGCTTCGTTTACCTCGACTTGCCAGATCTTTACATGCAGTTGTGAAACTAAGTTTTGTAGAAAAACAGATTCCTAAGTATTTATATACATTAATCACAGGCAAGACTTTTCCATTGTACAACCATTTTTCATGAACAGCTAAATGACCACCTTTTCTGAATACAACGATATTGCTCTTATTCAGATTAACCTTAAGATCAAGAGCCGATGCAGCACTGCTCAAGCTATTTAACTGCTTTTGTAAGCCAACAACTGTTTCAGATAGCAGGATAACATCATCAGCAAGAAGAAGAATAAACAATTCTGTGACATCTTGGGAGAAAGAAGCACCATGCTTACCATTATTGATGACTTCTCTGGCTAACTCATTAATGAAAACAGAAAACAATAAAGGGCTACATACGAGAGAGAGAGAGAGAGAGAGAGAGAGAGAGAGAGAGAGAGAGAGAGAAGAGAGAGGAGGAGGAGGAGAGAGAGAGAGAGAGGAGAGAGAGAGAGGGAGAGAGAGGAGGAGAGAGAGAGAGAGAAGAGAGAGAGAGAGAGAGAGAGAGAGAGAGAGAGAGAGAGAGAGAGAGAGAGAGAGAGAGAGAGAGAGAGGAGAGAGAGAGAGAGAAAAGAGGGATGGATGGTTGGTTGGTTGATTGTCTGGAATATGTCTGCGGGTAGAGAAAAGAAGAGGATGAGGAAGAGAGAGAGGGGAGAGAGAGAAGAGAGAGAGAGAGAGAGAGAGAGAGAGAGAGAGAGAGAGAGAGAAGAGGAGAGAGAGAGAGAGAGAGAGAGAGAGAGAGAGAGAGAGAGAGAGAATTACAAATCTTTATTTTTGAAGGGTTACAGAGTAAGCATTACATATTTATTTTCATCCAGCCCTTGCCCTGATCAGAGAGAGAGAGAGACGGAGAGAGAGACAGAGACAGAGAGAACAGTAGGCCTATAGCAGAAGCTTGAGGTCCTTTAAAGGGGAAGAATGACAAGGACATCAGAACAATCCTGCCCAGTAGCTTGAATAATAATAAAGGAAAAAAAAAGAAGAGGGACGAACCCCTTCCCTCCCTCTTCCAAAATGGGATGCGAGACCCTTGTGGAGCAGCATCCCTAAGTGTTAGTAAAGGAGGTCGGGGAAAGGAAATAAGGGTCAGTGATGATGACGTTCTGATGAGACAGTCTCTTGTCAGTTAATCTACTGCCTGCCCCCCCTCCTCCCCCCCTCCCCCTCCCCCCCCCCCCCCCCCCCCCCCCCCCCCCCCCCCCCCCCCCCCCCCCCCTCTTCCCCTGCCCCTGCCTGTTCCTTTCTGCCCACAAGGAGGATGGGGGTTGTGGAGGTTGTGGAGGTTGGGGTGAGGTTAGGGCATGTCAATATTTGCCCCTGTTCGCTCTCTGGCTTCTGTCGGTGATTGTCTGTCTTGTCTGTCTGTCTGTCTGTCTGTCTGTCTGTCTGTCTCTGTCTCTGAATCTGTCTCTGTCTCTGTCTGTCTCTCCGTCTCTCTGTCTCTGTCTCTGTCTCTCTCCCTCTCTCTCTCCTCTCTCTCTCTCTCTCTCTCTCTCTCTCTCTCTCTCTCTCTCTCTCTCTCTCTCTCCTCTCTCTCTCTCTCTCTCTCTCTCTCTCTCTCTCTCTCTCTCTCTCTCTTCTCTCTCTCTCTCTCTCTGTGTCCTTCTTTTGTGTTGTATTTGCTACATTTATAAATAAACTAGATATCATTATGATAATGTGATAATAACTCCTTCATGAATGTTTAGTATGCCTTCTTCTTCTTCTTCTTCTTCTTCTCTTCTTCTTCTTCTTCTTCTTCTTCTTCTCTCTCTCTCTCTCTCTCTCTCTCTCTCTCTCTCTCTCTCCTCTCTCTCTCTCCTCTCTCTCTCTCTCTCTCTCTCTCTCTCTCTCCACACACACAAAAAATATCACACTGACTGTACTAAGATTCAGGGTTTGGGTGGTGGTGGTGGTGGTGGTGGGGGATGGTGGGGTTTAGGGTTGGGGTGGGGTGTGTGTGTGAGGTGGGGTTAGGGGTCGGGTCGGGTCGGGTAGGGGTAGGGCAGTTTCTATTGAGAGACCCCCTGCTCCCAGATTGTTGGGTACATGCGTGTGTGTAGGGAGGGGGGGATGGGGAAAGTGGGGGGTTGTGGTCAGTAGATTTGGACAATTATCGTGCAAAAATGAGGTCAGAAGAACTTAATTTAGGTTTGGTCTTTCAATTTGTAGATATAGTCTTTTCTTGTATAATATAATCCTTTTGGGGATGTATTTGTTGGTTTTTTTTGTGTGTATGTACTTGGGAGGGGGGGGGGTCGTCCTCTTGTCTGTCTGTCTGTCCGAACACATACATCCCTCTTTGTGAGAGACAGAGTGTGCACACAACTTGGGGTGCAGGAGGTTGCAAGGATGCTTCAAGATTCCAGACAGAAATTAATAAGAAGACAGGAGCAGACAGAGGCAAGCCGCTATTCTTATTTATTATATTCATTCTTTTTTTCCCCCTTTTCTTTCGAGGATAATGGAATAAAAACTCATGGGCTTTTTTTTTTTTTTTACATCCAGTCCTCGTGTGTATGCAAATGTTTTAATTTTGTCATTCGTTCCTACCGGCACACAATGGCCTACTATTCCGACAAGGGGAACGGGTTTTAACGTGTGCGCAAGATGTTCTGCATGCGTGCGTTCGCACACAGGGCCTCGGTTTATAGTCTCACCCGAAGGACTATTGGAGGGAGTAGTGTCGGCACTGATGTTAACTCCAGAGAAAAAAAAAACTTCTTGAACGAGATTCGAACCCCGGTCAGCAGATCACGAGGGCATCACTCTAACCACCAGGCTATTCCGTTCCCCTTATTGCCTCATTCCGTGGACTGGGACATACAGTTCAACACAAGTCAATGGAAACTTCAGTCACAGCCTCGACACTGACACATGAAGGACATGACAGTGACATCTGTTGACCTGTCAGTAATGACATCAGACACTGACAAACAGGAAATGGACATGAGCTGAAGAAGATGGCTTTGGGATGATATTATTATGCTTTTGTATTATGGATTCTTTGCTACTGCCGGGCTCTCTTGACAGGTGTGTGTGTAAGGTATTTTTTTAAAGTTTTTTTTTTAACATTTCATCAAAATTTGTTCAGAAAAAGTTTGGAGGGTGTCAAAGGTCATCATCACAGGAATTGGTATTTTTTTGCGTTCAGGGTCTAACTCCATTTGTGACTGAAAAAGTTACTTTCTTCAAAACTCTGTCTCCCTGTGTCTAAGTCAACTCTGTCTTTCTGTCTCTGTGTCTATGTCAACTCTGTCTGTCTCTCTGTGTTTTATTTTTATTTTATTTTTTTTAATTAAAAAAAAAAAAAAAAAAAAAACCTTCTTCAAAACTGTCCCTGTGTCTATGTCAACGCTGTCTTTCTGTCTCTGTGTCTATGTCACCTCTGTCTGTCTGTCTCTCTGTGTCTATAGATCTGTCTCTGTCCCTAAGAACAAGGTTGTTTTAGGGAATCTGGATTTTGGTTTTACCTCACTTTATGTGTGGTTGATGTGGGGGGGGGGGGGGGGGGGTTCCACAACGTAGCGCCAGTTCAGGGTTGGCCCTTACGGTTGACCAGGGTGTTGATACAAGGAACGACAGTAGAGTTGAGTTTATACCATGTTTTATTCTGTATATAGTTGCACAGCTGTATTCTGAGATTTAAAATGGTACGACGTGACATCCCCAATATGGCCCCTGTGGTCGACGGAACTGTAAATAGCATGATTGGATTGGTCTATGTCTCTGTGTCACTGTCTCTTTCTGTCTCTGTCTGTCGGTCTGTCTGTCTCCCTCTTTTTCTTTGTCTCATCCTCTCTCCTTCCCTCCCCCTCTCCCCTCCCTCTCTCTCTCTCTCTCTCTCTCTCTCTCTCTCTCTCTCTCTCTCTCTCTCCCTCTCTGTTTGCCTCACACACACACACACACACACACACACACGCACACACACACCCCACCACCACCACCACCACCTATAGCCTCTCTATGTTCCTTTTTTTTAGCAAAAGATATCACATAAAACATGGCACCTTGGCAAGTCCCAGTTTTCCTTAAGAGAGGGTAACCTCTGTTCCTTCCCAGATCCATACACCCCTAACTCTTGCCTTTACTGCCCATACACAACAACTTGACAGCAGCAAGAGAGAAAAAAAACAAAAACCTTCCCCCCCAAAAATAGGATTTATCGTAAAAGGAAAGGTCTGGGAGCTAAGGGTTTAAAAGAAGGCGCTAGCATATCATCCTATATATCTTCCTTGCCCTGTTATAAAGGTTGTAATATAGATAAGGGGGTGACGAAACGAAATGATTATGGTATAAGAGGGATCCTCCGGATATTATCAACATTTGGTTACAAACTGCAAGCATGTTGTAACTGTGGCATTGTTCTAGCGAGGAAGGTTTATTTTTTTTGTTCTTCTTTGTATGCAATGGATATTGGACTTTGCTTGTAATGAGAGAAATGGTCAATTGCGTATTGATCTTTTTTTCTGGTAAGGATATAGGGGGGGGGGGGGGGGGGCAGTCAGCTCTTTTTGTGCATTTTTTTTTGTTGTGTGTTCTGTTTTACATGCTTTCGGCTTCTTTGGGTTTGGTTCAGTTTGGGTTGGCTGTTTTTTGTTCCTTGTTTAACTTAGTTTTATTGTCTTTTGTCTGTTTTTTTTTTTATTGTTTGTTTGGTTGGTTGGTTTTTTATTGATCTGATGGTGTTAGTTTCGTTTTGTTCGCTAGTTTCTTTCATAATTTGTGCTTAAGGGGTATTCTTTCTTTTTGTTGTTCTATTTTAGAAGCACTTTTTTTTTGGTGATGGAGGACAGAGTTGTTAGTCTGGTTGTATTTTTGTCTTATTTACTTTTTTGTTCTAGTTTAGACAAGGTGATGGGTGGGATGGCAAGCTTTACATAGCATACTTTGCTTTTATCCTCTCTGTTTCCTCTCTCTTAGTATCAGTTGCAGTGAAGCTATTCCATATTTAAAGATCACAACTGTTAGTTGCAGTTTTGCACAAAGAAATAAAACAGATACACACACATACACACGCACACACGCACGCACGCACGCACACACACACGCGCAAGCACGCACGCACACACCACACACAAGTATATAGATATATAGAGATATAGAGAGAGATATATAGGTAGATATATAGAGATATAGAGATAGATAGATAGATACATACATAGATACATAGATACATAGATAGATAGATAGATATGCCTTGAATGGAACTGCCCAGGGCCTGTATTTTACCATGGAAATTTCAGACGAATGTCAATATAATTATGTTAGAATTGCAGTTATCCCGGTGCATTTCTAATCTATGTTCTTACTAATCAAGCTAGTATGACGACCCCACCCACCCAACAAAGTTTGACAAAAAAAAAAAAAAAAACAGTCACAAATCTCAATCTGGCAATTAATTAATTAATTAATACATGGAATTAGAACTATGTCCGGCAAATATTCATTTATTAATTTGTTTGTTTGTTATTTTGTTTGTTCACTTGTTTGTTCGGGGTTTTTTTGTTTTGTTTGCCGGGTTTTTTTGTTTTAGTTTCATAAAAATGAAAGCCAGATGATTGAGAATTTAAAACACAACCACGAATCAGAATCAGAATCAGAAAACTTTATTGCCATTAAGTCAGAACGAGACTTATTTGACACCAAACGTAAACGTATTTAACATTCTTAAAAGATGTAGATACTTAGATATATGTAATGTGTCTATGTTCTTGCTCTTCTGGAAAAAGAATCATGCACATATTTGATCATATCTAGCAGACAGTCCTCAGTTGTTGAAAAACTTGCTCAGATTCTTGTAGTTATTCATTTTATTCATGTCCTTAACATTAACATTAGATAGAAAGTTTTTTCTTAAATCATCATATAATGCACAAACATCAAGTAAGCGTCTTCTATTTTGTTACACCATTTGTATTTTCTTTCTTCTTTCGGTATATTCATATATCTCCCTTGCTCTATCATTAAATCATGGGAGCTGGTGCGAAATCTGCTGAATAGCTGTGTTGTTCAACCTAACCCTCTTAGTTCTACACTCTGCTATTGTCACTTGTGTTTTTAGAGATGGCAGATATGGCACTCAGTTTTGAATCTGACAAGACAAATATCTACTACGCCAGGGCAGCAGCTGTCAGCAGTCTCCATCAGTTCAAAAGTTTTGTATCAGGCTAAGTAGTACTAGTACTGAGGGGACGGGACGGGATAGCTCAGTGGTCAGAGCACTCGCTTTTCCCAGGCTAAGGTTAAGCAGCATCGAGTGTGGTTACCAAATGGATTTGTGCGCCTTGGCTTCAGTAGGGTTCCCCAGTTCACCTCGCTGTAATTGAGTACTACCCTCTTTAGGGTCAGGGAAGGTAAAGCAGCGAGGGAAAGGAGATGGGCGCCACCCTCAATATGCTGGCCCCTAGAGAAGCTGATGTCTCTGATGCCTCACTACCCTACGACATGAGTGCTTATTCCATTATCCTGGAAATAAAAGAATAGATATAAATAAATGACCACATAGGTTATGGGACACCTTTACCTGTTACTTTTTTTTTTTAATTAATACTGTAACAACCAGCTTCTGACTTTTCACTCTGACATTAATTTTAAACATGAATGCCAATACCAATACCGATACTTTATTATCTAAATAAGCAGAGAAATTCATTGGAATTCACAACTTCACAAGCTATTGTTCTGTTCAGGTTAACAGTCGGAACCAATAATACCTACTTTAAAGCTGTTAGGTCTCACCAATGGCCACTTTCTCTTGACACTGGCAACTAAGCCATTATCTGCCTAAGAACTAGGACTGTACCAGACCCTGTTCATCCCACCCCTTGCTTTCATTCCTTTATCGGTGTCACAGTTCTGGCATCCAATGTACGACAGCAGCCAAAAGACATGATCACATTTTTCCCCTTCTTTTTCTTCTCAATGCTCAAGAGACGAGCGCAAGTTTTCCGGAATGGTAACGATTGTAGTCATCCCCAATGCATGGAAGATTTCTGTGATAATTTCCATGGCAACCTAGGAGACTGCAGATGAGAAAACGGCTGCGGAGGGAAGAGGGTTAATTCCAAGAAAATGGCGTTACAGGCAGGAAGGTCGCCCACGACTGGGTGTCTTGCAGGGAGATTTACTATTTCCTTCACTGTTTTCCATTATTTTGGTCATTTCTGGGAGAGAAAAAAAAATTAGGTAGAAGTTGTGTGCAGACTTTTTTTTGTTATGTTTGGTGTGAAAAAAGTTTCAAGTCAGAAAGAAATATACATTATGTATGAGTTGATGTCAAGTCAAAACAAAACTACTCTAATCGTTCCAAAAAGGGAAATCACAATATGTCAGGGGTAACAACAAGCAGATAGTTTGCGACATGCCCTAACCTAGAAAACATAAAACTCAATAAACCTTTGTCAGCTAGTAGGCATGTGTTCAGATTACAACAAAAGATGTTTGGTTATCTAAAGAAATGTGAAACTCACACTGAATATGTGTGGTATCATTATGATGTAGACTATATAGGGATGGATGGATGTAATTGTATGTATGTATGTATGTATGTATGTATGTATGTATGTATGTATGTATGTATGTATGTATGTATGTATGTATGTATGTATGTATGTATGTATGTATGTATGTATGTATGTATGTATGTATGTATGTATGTATGTAAAGTAGGTAGGTAGGTAATGGTAGGTAGGTAGGTATTTAGTAGTATGTATGTAGTATGTATGTATGTATGTATGTATGTAGTATGTATGTATGTATGTATGTATGTATGTATGTATGTATGTATGTATGTATGTAGTATGTGTATGTATGTATGTAGTTGTATGTATGTATGTATGTATGTTTTATGTATTTCCACAGGTGGATTCTCGATAGCGCTGGAAAGCTGTGTAGATTCTCTGGGATGGCCATAACCATAGACAAGACTGAGGGCTGAAAGAGACCTATGGTCATTCTATGGCAGCCAAAAATGAGAAATCTGGGCGAGAGAGCAGGAGAATGATACTGAGAAAATGAGAGTACAGGCCTGAAGGTCACTGGCCAATTTGGTCTTGTTGATTAGATATTCATATAATTATATCCATTCCCTGTGTGTGTGGCGTGTGTGTGTGGTGTGTGTGTGTGTGTGTGTGTGTGTGTGTGTGTGTGTGTTGTCTGTCTGTCTGTCTGTCTGTCTGTCTGTCTTCTGTCTGTCTGTCTGTCTGTCTGTACATACGCATGCATCTACATTATATGGGGGAAGGGTGAGGGTATCTCTCTCTCAATAAAATGTCCACACAGCAATTGGTTCCATTGTCATTTCTACTTGCAGATCCATATGACTTTTCTAGATGATCATAGTCTTGTGCTTAGATGGTTTGGTTATTGGTATAAAAAGCCAGACTGACTATGGACGAATTCATCTTCTTTTATCTGTTTGAGCTGTGACAGTGGTCACAAATTTCCACCACAGCTACTTTGATAGTGGGATAAAAACTGTGCATATGAAAAATCTCCCAAATGGTGAACCTCGGAGCTCTAGCTCAGAGACGAAAAGAAAATCAACCCCCCAAAAACCCCTACTTTTAATCAGACAAAAATAACTATTCCCAAAGCTCAACATGTTCAAAATGCCCACGACATCACCAATTTAGTTTATGTTGTTGGTTTAAAAATCTGTGAAAAGAGCATAACAACTACAACCAGATGTTCAAACTCCTCTTTCAAACGCTATTTTATAAAAGAATCGTGCTCAACCATTACCTCAGACTAATATTTGCTTCCAAACACAGATCTCCATAAAGATTTTGATTACCACTTTCAAATAATTAATCCCCATCATTTTTGCATTAAGATAACTTTTTTCTAGTTTTCCCAAGTACGTAATCTTTTTCCATGCAGAATATCTCATTTGCAACACACCCTTTCTGTCATAACTTTGACCTTATAGAAGCTGTACAAACTGCATAAAAGCAATGAAAAAACCACCACTTCTCCTCAAGGGCTGTTTATCTAATACTTGCAGTCAAGCTGATACCAACTTCAGAACCATAACTAACAATTACCATTCCCCCCACCCCCATACATTTACACAGAGACCCATATATGTAACCTAAAGCCACGGTTCTCCTTAACAACCGTTTTATTCAAACACTTGCATTCAGGACAAGAGCCCCCATATAAGCACAGTACTCTCCTCTCACAAAAAAAACAAACTAGCCATTTGTGTCCCTACTATACTTCTGACCACAAACCAACTATCTACATAACAGCCCTGACAATGACCAAACTTGCCGCTTAATACCAACACTTGTATTCAGACCAAACACTTTCCCCTTGCGCTGTGGGCGCAGTGCAATGACCATAGCATCAAAGAGTCATGGTGCCATAGCCAGAGGCTTGAGAGATGGCGAGTGCCCTTTCTGGAAGGAATGGTAATGATTCCTGTTAGCCCGGCGCATGGCAGACCTGTGATAATTCCCATGGCAACCAAGGAGTCTCCAGATAGAATAATATAAAAAAAAAGTGTCTGGATGTCGAGGAAGAGAGAGAGAGAGAGAGAGAGAGAGAGAGAGAGAGAGAGAGAGAGAGAGAGAGAGAGAGAGAGAGAGAGAGAGAGAGAGAGAGAGAGAAGTCTGGAATGAGAGAGAGACAGAGACAGAGACAGAGAGAATTCTGGAATGGAAGAGAGGGAGGGAGGAGGAGAGAGAGAGAGAGAGAGAGAGAGAGAGGAGAGAGGAGAGAGAGAGAGAGAGAGAGAGAGAGAAGAGAGAGAGAGAGAGAGAGAGAAGAGAGAGAGAGAGAGAGAGAGAGAGAGAGAGGCAGACAGACAGACATACAGACATACAGACAGAGAAGTCTGAAGGGACAGAGAAGAGAAGAGAGAGAGAGAGAGGAGAGAGAGAGAGAGAGAGAGAGAGAGAGAGAGAGGAGAGAGAGAGAGATGAAGGGGGTTAATTCTAAGGATATGGTGATACTAACTCCAAGGTTGCTGGGTCGATTTGGGCTTTCCATGAAATTTATGTTTCTCTCTCTTTAGGGAAAGCTTTTTTTTCCTTTTTTTTCTGCCATATGAAATTTGTGAGGATGGGAAAGAAGAGGAAAAGGGGAACGAATCAGAGGGAAAAGAGTCCTTTTTTGGAGAGAAATATCTTGGGGAAAACTCCTTTTCTCCCGCCTTTAACCATCTTCATTTTTTTTTTTAATTCCAAAGCCTGCTTTTAAACTATTTTTTTCTGTTTTAATTTTTTTTTTGTAAGTGAACACAAAGTATAATTTTTTTTAATTATTATGACGATAATTTGTTAGCACAGAGATAATACAAAAAAAGTAACAGGAGTATATTCTCTCTCTCTCTCTCTCTCTCTCTCTCTCTCTCTCTCTCTCTCTCTCTCTCTCTCTCTCTCTCTCTCTCTCTCTCTCTCTCTCTCTCTCTCTCTCGGAGTTGGTCACGAGACGCGAAGCGGACAGGGCATACATTTTCTGTGAGCTACAGTAAAACTCGTAATTCATACAAAAATGCCAGTTACTGGACTTCCAGCCGCTGTGGAGAGGACCTTAGGCGCCCTGCTGACTGACAATGCAGTCTCCAGCTGGAAAGTGGCAGGAGAAGGGGACAGCCTGGTTTTTGTCTTGCGACTTAAACCAGTGGACACAGCAGTGTCAACCAACATGGCGGATCCAACAGTGAATGGCAGCACACAAGTACAATACTATAGGAAAAAAATCCTACTCCCAAACCCGCAGGGATTTGGAACCTCTCGAAAGCATAAAGAGAAGCAGGCAAGTGTTGTGTGTGAAAGTGACTGTGTCTTCAGTGCCTCGAGTCCACCTGACAAAAGTGTAGAACAGCAGAATGCAGCATGCGCAGATACGCATAGAGTAGACCTACCAACAGCACACACACAGGACATCAACACAAAAACATCAGTTAAGTTGCTATCATCGGTTGATTTAGAACCTCCCTGTATGTCTGATTGTAGTGACTGTGCTGATATGTGTGTTTTGCAGCCTGAGGTGAACGATGATAATATTGTTGGTGCATTCACAAAGGAAATGTCAAACAGTATGTGGCTACTCTAACTGATAGATCGGTACAGAAAAGGCTGAGAGACAGACAAAGAAATACACACTTTAGAAAATCTGTCCTACATCATTCAGATGGTGAAGATATTGTGACCTGTGAGTCAGATGACATTGTGATCCAGCTCGCATGCCAACCAGACACTGAGCCAGTATGTGTGTACTGGTTTGTCAAACAGCAAGAGAAAAACATGTTAAAAGAGGAACGTGTCAAACTGGCCAGTTTGCGGAATGGGAAGCGAATCCAGAACACACTACACACGGAGACCCTTTCGCGTGCTTCAAGGGACTTGGCGACACTTAGAGAACTATTACATCGCTATCTTGGCTAGCGCGTGTGACAGAGGGTGTGCTAGAGGGTGTGTGACAATGACTGGACGAAAGAAAGGCTGGAATGCCGTAACATATCCGGACTGTAAAGAGTGTGTGTGACAGAGGGTGTGCTAGAGGGTGTGTGACAATGACTGGACGAAAGAAAGGCTGGAATGCCGTAACATATCCGGACTGTAAAGAGTGTCCTCTCGATGTACATTACAAATCAATGCTGTGGTTTCCATGGCATGGAATGGTGTTGTGTGTCAGCTTAAAGCAATTATCCTTATCGTTATTTGGCAACCCCCTTCATGTATGGGCCAGTGGCCTTTTTTCATGAATAAACCTTTCGAGTTCGAGTTCGAGTTCGAGTTCGAGTTCTCTCTCTCTCTTCCTCTCTCTCTCTCTTTCACACACACACACTCAAAATGTAAGCTACCTAATGGACCACAATTAATCAGTTTATCCTAACATTTCCAGTTTGTTTAAAAGGCCAGGTGACTGCTAGCCATTAAAAAAACAACCCTGACCACTTTCTACAAAAACAGTCACAAATCATACCAACAACTGTTCCCCCAACATTTACTGTCAAAATGTTACCTACTTAATATATGAGGAAGGACGGTGGCAGGATGGTTAAGACGTTCGCCTGCCAATATGTAAACCGTGAGTTTCCTAGTTCGTACCCAGCCTCGCCCTTTCTTCCCAGTTTGACGAAAAAATCGAACTGAATGTCAAAGTCATTGGATGAGACTCAAAACCGAGGCCCCGTGTGCATTCCGCAGAACATCTTGCGCACACGTTAAAACCCCGTTCCACCTTTCGGAAGAGTAGGCCATCGTGTGCCGGTAGGAGCGGATGACAAAATTATAACAAACTAGCATGCACACAGGTGTCGTGTTTAGACACCATCCCTGAGGAAAAATCGGGGAGTTGGAGTCCCAGAGTGGCTCGGGGCTGTAGGTATATGGCAACGTTCTGGTGGCTCCTGCGACGGTACTGGAACCATTCGTATCGGTCATTGCCTTTCCAGTGGATCATTCCAGTGCCGTGGAGAGGGGGGGTCTGCTGCATGGGTAACAGCTTGCCCTCCATACATACTTGCCCAGGCTTTGCGCTCTAAAGACTAGAGCGCAACTCCATAGCCTTCCGAGACTGATGGGTGCCTACTACTACTACTACTACTATACTACTACTACTACTACTACTATATAATATATGAAATAAAACTTACACCACAGAATTCCAGCTCTTGTGTTCAGACGGATATCTGATTAGAAACAACCACAACAATATGAACAGACATCCTCGAAGTCGGAATGCGGTTACCTTCAGGGTGTGCAAAAACGATTGCATACGCAAAATCTTACCATTAGTGAACCTCAGAGCTGAGGAATTGTTTTAAAAAGTCCAATATCTGCTTATAAACAACCACAACTACAAACAGACCAATATCTTTAAAAAACAACAACAAAAACCAACTACAAGGACAAACCAAAGTTATCTGCTTATAAATAACCACAACAACAACAACAACGTGCCAGTATATGCTTACAAACAACTACAACATCAATAAACCAAAATTATCTGCTGATAAAACAACCACAACAACAACAAACAAACATCTGCTCATTCTTATTCGAAGCCTCAGACAACAACTATTGTTGTCTGTCATAATAATAAGCCAAAATGCCTTACGCTGCCGTTAAGCGCCTGACAAATCAGGCCCAGCCCAGCGCATACGGCGCGATAGGCCTATCTACTTATAAACAACGACAACAAGAACAGCCACTGAGGCTCTGGGCGATCGGCATAAAAGAAACATGGATGTCTGAAATAGGTTTGGGGGGGGGGGGGGGGGAGGGGGGAGGGGGATGATCATAACTCCAGCTCTAATGGATGGCGGGTTTGTGATCATTTCCATGGCAACCATGAGCGTCTTTCTGTGAATGAGAAGTAGTCTTTGGAGGGACTGAGAATGGGGAAAGAAAGATGGAGAAGGAGAAGGTTAATTCTGAGAAAATAGCATCATGGGTGGAGAGATCACTTGTGGATCTGGACATTCAGCGGCCGGATTGGTTTCGTGCTTGTCGCAGCAGATTTGCTTGTGTTATATATTCCATCTGCCTTCTGTGGGGTAGTGGTGTGTGTGTGTGTGTGTGTGTGTGTGTGTGTGTGTGTGTGTGTGTGTGTGTGTGTGTGTGTGTGTGTCTGTGTGTGTGTGTGTGTGTGTGTGTGGTAGTAGTGTGTGTGTGTATGAGAGAGAGCTGTCCAAAGACATTCATAAACGCAATAGAGGCCGAAAAACTGACAGCAACAACAACAGCACTTAAGGGTTTGCACACTTTTAATATTCCCGTTTTGATGGTAAATTCTCCATCAGCTATCTTTAACAATCTGTCACTTATGTATGACTTTTTTAGATCGCTGATTCATAGTCCAGTTGGTTTGTTATTGTGATTGATTTGGACTCTAAAGATGCTCTAATCGGATGTTTTTTGTTGTTGGTGGTGGTTTTTTTTGTTTGTTTTCTTGTTTGTTTGTAAGGGTGTTTTTTTTTGTTTTTTTTTTTTTTTCCCCTGTACTGGGTATTTGTATTCTTATTGTTGTTTATCTTTGTTTGGTTTTGGGGGGCGAGGGCTAGGAGATGTTGCTGATTGTAGCTGATTTTTCGCAGTTATTTTTGGGTATTCCCGTTCTTTTTCTGGGAGGGGTATTTTGTGTTTTCTTATGTGAAATTAAGTAACTATTTAGTTATATTTTTCATTGGAATTACTGATTTTGTTAGAGTTTGTTAGAACTGCATTTCCGTTTTTGCTTACTGTAGTTCAATAGGTTAGTGACAAAAAGGTGGGGGGGGGGGTTGTTTGTTTGTTTTTTTTTTGTTTTTTTTTTTAAATTTACTTAGCAAGTATTGACCCCTGAAATTCTTTATCCCATACATTGCCAACCACACCCTCTTTTTCTGACACTCATACACCCACCTACTCCCCCCCCCCCCTTCCCGTCTAATATCACAATTTGTGAAAAGACGTTAAATGAATTTGAACACTTTTAATCCTTTTCTAAGCCCATTTCAGTTATGACCTGCTTTTGTTTTTTAATCCTTACACCTGCAACCTCCAAACACATTCAATTTTGCTGGTTTTTTCATATTATTTTTATCTAACTTCTTAAAATATATTTCAAAGAACTAGACTCTATCACATGCACAAAAAGACCATCGATAATAAATCTCTTCCTACATCCATGGTGGGCAAAAACGGCCCCATACGCAAAAATTCACCATTTATTTTGTAAACGTTAGAATTCTATTCAAGGAATGAAAAATGAAATCACCAAACCTCATACCTAAGTAAGCACTTTATCAAACAGAAATCGTCCTAACTTAACTTAGAAATAGGTAAATGTAAAGGTGTTCCATAACCTATGTGGTGTAGGGGAGCGAGGCATCATAGACCTCAGCTTATCTAGGGGCCAGCATATTGAGGGCGGCGCCCATCTCCTCTCCCTCGCTGCTTTACCTTTCCTGACCTTAAAGAAGCACCTAGGTACTCATTGACATCTAGGTGAAGTGGGAGACTGTATTGAAGCCAAAGCACGCAAATGGTCACCAATCCAACTGGTAACCACGCTGGATGCTGCTTAACCTTGGCTGGGGGAAAGCGAGTGCTCTGGCCACTGAGCTATCCTGTCCCCAACTTAGAATTGCCTACCTAATAAGAATTACAGTCTAGTAGCCATAACCATAATAACCACATGCTACTACTAATCCTTACACAGATGCATTTAGATATATACCTATATATCAGCAGTAAAATTCGGTGCCCAATAACTTGACTGCTGGTGGAACAGATTTGGTCTGAGAGTTGCAGAGACGTATACGCGTACGGCCCATTCCGCAGAAAAAGTAATAACTCAAAGACCAGCCAGCCCAATGCGGGGAAGACGTACGTGATAGATTCCATGGCAATCCCGCTTTCTTTATCCCGGATGAGGAAAGAATGGGCGGGAGAAAAAGGGTTAATTTCTACAGAAATGGCGCTACTGGCAGGAAGATCGCCCATTGGTTGTGGGATTTCTGTAGGGTGTTTTGTCTTAGATTGTGTTTTTGTTTGTTTTTCTTTTGTTCGTTTGATGTTTGTTCTTTTCTTTTTTTAGTTTTTTTCCTGTTCTTCCTCGAACACCCAGAAAGCAAATACTGAGGCCCTGACAAATGCAGCCGTGCGCTGAAGACCCTCTAGGGGTCCAGAAAGCTTGTCCCTCATCGACAGGTCAGTAGGCCAGATATCAGCCCTCAGGTTTTGATGTGTTGGACAGGTCTGGAGGAAGTGTTCCACTGTTATGGGAGAAATGCCGCAGGAGCACGCCTCAGAATCTCCAGTGTGGAACTCGGTGAACATGTGATGTCTGAGTCTTCTGTGTCCAGTCCTCAGCTTCACAATTGTTACTTGGTCTTTTCTGTGCAGGAGGACGTAGGGATTTTTGCTCTTGTTTTTTGTATTTGTTGTTGTATATAATATGGTCGGTTGGTCCAGTAGTCCAACAGCTGCGTTAGTTATTGATGTAAGCGAAGTGTCAAGGCCTACATTAACA
>CM060329.1:46453529-46456029 GCA_030674155.1 Stramonita haemastoma
TCCCACCCACCCAGGCCTTCAAACTTGCCGCAGACAGAAAGCGTCTTTCTCCCCTCGATGCCCTAGATGGTACAAGAGAGGATAGGGTAAAGTAAGTAAGATCATCAGTGGTGAGGAGGAGGATGTAATGCTGTTGCTGTGGAAGTGCATTTGTTTGAGACTGCTTGGCAGGGTAGCACTCTAGGCTTATTGTCAGAGAATATCCCGGCGTCAACCGGACCCAAGAGATACAGACACCTGCAGCGTTGGTCAGGTAATTATTTTGAGCAACACTCTCAAACACGCATCCCTAAAAGTGGATGAAGCTCGGACTGTGTGGTTCCAATCTTCCCAATGTGCCCATAGGCCCAGCATTTTCTGCGGAGGAGCCTGCCAGAATTCTTGATTTTGATGAAAAATAGACAAGCACTGATGTGCTTCTTTTTTTTATCACTCCAGTCCTTATAAGCAATTTATACTCAAAACCTGAATAAATTACTTATCTAAACCGATTTCTTTCTTTTTTCCCTCTAAATAAAGTTCAGGTGCTTTCATCTCTGAACTAACTAACCATTGTACAGTCAACCACGACCATTGCTAAAGAATGAGCTTGAAATATCACGCATCGTTTTTTTTTTTTACAAGGAAAAACCCAAGCTGTGGTATTCTGGGTGGTCCCAACAATTATTGATTCTCCTTGTATGCTTTCTTCCCTTTTTCTTCATTCTTTATTTCTCCTTTTTTGTATTATTTATTAATCCATTTCCAACTCTGAACAATGTCCATCAGAATCAGTTTCCTTGGGAAACGTCGCTTCTATGTTCTAATCGACAAAAGCTAAGGCTTGTCGTATCCAACAATATTTTACATGCTTGATCGGCAAACTTTCATCACAAGAGAGAAAGAAAAAAAACCCCACACCTCTCCTTACTCCCTTCCCACCCAGTCCTCCTCCTCCCCTCTGTCTCCTCCACCTCTCTCCTCCTCCTCCTCCTCCCTCCTCCCAAGTTGCTTTCTGTCTCCTGTGTTTGTGCATTTGCTTTTCATTGGCTGACTAGAATGACATGCAAATAAACCTCTCCACAGTCGATCCCCGTCTTAATTAACCCTTAGTCACCCCACCCCCTCCCCCCTTCTCTGAACGGCGCTGGTTACCCCCCCCCCCACCCCCCCCCCCCCCCCCCCCCCCCCTCCATCCCAAACAGTCAAGCGAGAGCGCGGCTACTGCCGTCGCCGTTTCGGTCATTTCCGGAATCTGTCGGAACTGATACGATTGTAGCCGATTCCCTATCGGAAACGACACGCGCGACAGTCGTGAAAAGACGGAGCGAGAGAGAGCAGAGTGTAAAAATTCCACCAGAGGATTTTCCTCTCTCTGCCTCCTTGGCCTGGTTCAATGCGTCACTGCTGATGGTTTTAATTGAAAGCCAGAGATAAGCGCATCTTCCCCTTTTGCGCTAGGCCTAGGCCTGTCGTAAAATCGCCTGGCACTTGCTTGCTATCAGATCCTTCCTTCCTTCCCTTCTTCTACTACTTTCTCTCCCTTCTTCGCCCGCGAGTCGAGTGGAGTGCGCGCCAGAGATAAGCAGAGATGGTTCCATTTCTAAAGACCCACTTCCAGACTGCTGTTCCTCCTCCTACTAGAGTCTCACAGAGAGAGAGAGAGAGAGAGAGAGAGAGAGAGAGAGAGAGAGAGAGAGAGAGAGAGAGAGAGAGAGAGGAGAGAGAGAGAGAGAGAGAGAGAGATCTGAACCCTGAAATGGTTTAATTGCTTGCACATCGGCTTTAAGCCACGATACAATATAGAAAGGAAAAAATTAATAGGAAAAAAATATTGAGAGAGAGAGAGACAGACAGACAGAGACAGAGAGAGACAGAGAGAGACAGAGACAGAGTTTTGGAAACAGAAACGAAAACGAGAAGAAAGGGACAGACAAGGAGAGGGGTGGGTATAAAGAGAAATGTAAAGAGGCGGCTGAATGGAAGCAAGGTAGAATTCTATGAAGAGAATAACAGTGTGTGCGAAAGATGACAAGCTTCATAACACAATTAGGTTTGGCTGCGATAAGAAGAACAAGACAGTACATGAATGAAAACTGGAAACACACACAGACAGATAACTTCTATATTAAAAAAAAAAACTGTCGGTAACTGGGGCCCTCTATGGGATAAGAAAAAGAAAAGAAAGGGTTGAAAGAAGTACCACAAAAGCCAAACAAAGGCCACACAGATGTTTAAATGAGCCTCTATTTTTTTTTTAATTGTTTTTAATTTCGAGCATGAAATATCTTCACTGTTAGAAGTCTTGGACTTGCATTGATCACGATGAACAAGCAACAGAAGGAAAAATATTACACGCACACACGCACACGCACGCACGCTCGCACGCACGCACCCACGCGCACACACACGCGCACGCACGAAAGCAGACAGACAGACAGACACAGAAATAGGCAGAGAGGCACTGATGAACACACACACACAGAGAAAGACAGAGAAAAAAATATAGATCCTCACGGTT
>CM060329.1:46461029-46463529 GCA_030674155.1 Stramonita haemastoma
ACATTCAAAAACAAAACAAACAGAAAAACGTGCAAGTAACCTCAACAACAATCAGCCAACAACTAAATAGAACCAGCACACACACACACACACACACACACACACACACACACACACACACACACACACACACACACACACACACACACACACACACGACAGGTTCCTTATAGCTTGCAGGAGTACTTAAATTGAGCCACTATCTAATCATGCCTAAGACCAAAATAGTTCTGCACCTGCACAAGATCTTACTCATCTGCCTTAGTAGTCACGTCATCGTCTAAAAATATCTCACATGATCTCTTGGTTTGAATATTTACTGAGATCAATGATGCTACTCCGTGAGAAGGGGGGGGGGGTGGAGGGGGGCCAGTAAGTATAAATAGCACCCCCACCTTCTGGAAATTCTTTGCTAGGAGTCCCCTCTTTTCTATTCCTCTCTTTCTTTCTTTCTGCGTTGTTCCTTTTCGTCCAGTCACCATCTTGTCTATTTTTCTGTCTTATGGGTCCAGTCTCCTGCCTTTGTTTTTTTCTCTCCAGAAAGACTTCAAAGATAGCAAACAATTCTCTCCCACGCAAAGTTAGAAACGCTGGGCCTGACTTGGCAGGCGCTTAACTGCAGCGCAACACATTTTCGCTCATAACTATGATAGTCCAACAATAGTTGCTGTCTGAGCGTTTGAAGAAAGAAAAAAATAGAGAACAAACGAAGAACAAACCTATTCCAGAGAAAACTATCTTATGTTTTGGAAGCTGCAGACATCCTATCTGTAGCTCCAACTTATTGTCAAACCATTCTCATTACAAATCAGATTGTTGGAGAGGAAAGGAAAACTCCACCTATGTGCACTAAGCATCTGCCATTCCACCTAATAGGCCAACATAAACATGGATCAAATCCTTAACATCGCAAACGTAATGTTTTAGGGTTCAACAGGAGAACCATCTCGTTAACTTCAGCCCATTTCTCTGGGTAGGTGACAAATGTCTTCTATCAGGGAAAAAGTGAGGAAGCTGTATCCATCACTCCACAAATAAACATAGAAAAAGGAAAGTTTCAGAACAAGAAACAACAAACTTAACCCCTCCACTTCCATTACCCTTCTGCCCACACAAGGATTTTTTTTAGACAGGGATCATATATAGGGAAGAAGTCTTAAAAACATTGCTTGATATCCTTGCATAGAGAAAAAAGAAAGCAGAAGAAACTGGGGCTATGCTCTTAAATTACATAAACTGTTTGGTAGATGTATGGGTTGGGAGTGAGCCAAGGACAGGCACTGTTCATAAAAACCAGCTTTATCTTGTCAGGAGGGAAGGGGGGTAGAGAGGAGAGGGGAGAGGTCAGTTGATGACCTGCGGTGACTGACCATCGTAAGAGGATCAAGGTGGCAGGGTTGCCGCTGCTGCTGCTGCTGCCTCCCCATCTCTCAGACATCAGTTGATGCTGGCTGTTTGTTGTGGTCGCCTGATATACTGCTGCTTCAGAGGGTGAATAGAGAGGGAGAGGTAGAGAAGGAGGGGGTAAAAAAAAGAAAAAAAAAGAAAAGGGTGATAGATTATGTAACTGTGGATGACATCAGGAGGAATAATGGTCTGCTGATCACAGAAGTCAAGTCTCTTCTTCTCTCTTTCTTTCTTTTTCTTTCTTCTTCTTCTTCTTTCTTCTTCTTCTTCTTCTTTTCTTCTTCTTCTTCTTTTTTTCTTCTTCTTCTTCTTCTTCTTCTTCTTCTTCTTCTCTTCTTCTCTTCTTCTCTTTCTTCTTCTCCTCCTCCTCCCCTCTTCTTTCTTTTTGTTGTTGTTTTTTTCTTCTTCTTCTTCTTCTTCTTCTTTTCTTCTTCTTTTTTTCTTCTTCTTCTTCTTCTTTCTTCTTCTTCTCTCCTCTTCTCTTCTTCTTTCTTCTTCTTCTTCTTCTTCTTCTTCTTCTTCTTCTTCTTCTTCTTCTTCTTCTTCTTCTTCTTCTCCTCCTCCTCCTCCTCCTCCTCTCCCCTTCCTCCTCCTTCTTCTTCTTCTTTGATCAGACAGCAGCTACTAGATTCTACTCTTCGACTTGTGTTGAGCTGCTGGTAAACGCCTGACAAGTCAGCCCTAGTGAATCCGACTTCCAGCGTGGGAGAAAAATTATCTTTTCAGTCTTTCTGTATAACAAAAAAAAAAAACAAAAAAAAAAAACCCAGAAGCAGGAGAACGGACCAAGAAGACAGAAAATGTACAAAGAAGGTGACAGACTGAAAAGAAACGAGGCAGAAACAAAGAGAGGGATAGAAAAGGGTATATGAATAAGCGCATCCGTGGTCCAGTTTCCATTCTCTCTTAATACTCCATTAATTTTGACATTTACATTATCTTTAACCTCTAGCTTCGTTATAGGAAGATAGATTAACAAAAAATGATATTATTGAAGACAGAAGACGACAGACAGACACAGACAGACAAGAGAGACACACAGAGAGAGAGAGAGAGAGAGAGAGAGAGAGAGAGAGAGAGAGAGAGAGAGAGA
>CM060329.1:46471029-46481029 GCA_030674155.1 Stramonita haemastoma
TTGTGCTACCGTTATGCACCTGACAAGCTAGACCTACGCAGCCATCCGATTTTGATGTAGGAGAGAATTGTTATATTTTAAACACCATATACTATGTTGAGGGAGAGAAACCCCTCTTTCCCTGACACGTGCACTGTGTGCACATTTGTATGCTTCTGTAACCCAGTAGGTAGGGTTGATACACTAGGGAAGGTTAGTAGCTGGTTGGTTGCCCTATAGCGGTTATCCGTAGGAAAAGGGGGGGGGGGGGGAGTGGAGACAGGAGAATGAACCAAGAAGGCAGAATAATATAGAAAAGGAGGAGGTGACAGGAAGAAAAGGAACAATACGAAACAAAGAGAGGGGTAGAAAAGAGGGAATTCCTAGCACAGAGGTGGGGATGCAATTTATACTGAAAGGACCTGGCATCCCCAAGGGAGAATGGTTATAATGTGATCAACAAAGAAAACATGACTCTGATTCCCTGGTAGCATGATGAACAGTTCTACCAAACACAAGAATGGTGTTGCGTGCGTGTCAATGGAATTTTGTTTGGTATTTTTTTTTTATCAATAATAGCAGTTTAGTATAGTTTTCATCTGTTTTTTTTTCTTTAATGTATCAATCCTTTTATTATATGGAGCAGGTTCATTTAACTTTCCACCTCGAAGTCGGGGTGCTGGGCCTGATTTGTCAGGCGCTTAACGGGGCGCAAGGCATTTTTGTATAGTATACGACAGACAACAATAGTTGCTGTCTGAGCTTCGAGGAGGAAAAAAATCAAGTTTGCATGTGCTTTTTATATTCATATTTTTGTTTAGTAATAAACGTTTTACTTGTGATGGGGCGTAATTAGATTACCTCCCATGCGACATTCACAGCATCGTGTTCTAAATCGGGATACACCTGCGAATTGTGCGTGCTCTGTTTCCTTGGACGTTCAGTGAAAGGTCGCTGGTACAACATACATCAGAACGCGTGGTAGGATAATTATGAAACAGCGGTTTTTCTTTGTTTAGTTTAGAAGCATATGATAAGTGTCTGACCGTTGCTGTCGTGATCAAAAGCTTTTATGGAGGTGTGGCAGATCAGTTTTCCCCTTGCGTTGCCTATTGATTTCCAAGTAGATTAACCAAATTTACCATCTGTATTGATACACAGTGGCAATGCTGTCACTATTATTATGAATGACCAGTCTTCGGTTTTTCGTACCTTGTATGTTCATTTGGCGTGCGCATAGCTACTTGCTTTTTATCGCTAAACTTTTGTTAAAAACGCTTTCAGCATCTTGTTTACCCCTAAAATGAAAAGAGGCCATTATGCATGGAATGCATAGATTTACCGCCTGTGCTTGTAACCGAGCCCGAACAGGGCAGACATCAGACATTCATAAAAAATGAAATTTTCAATTTTGGATATAAAAAAAAGGCAGGAGAATGGGCCTAGTCAGGGAGAAAATAAACATAAGAGAGAGGTAAGGTCAGTACAGAAACACTAAAGGAGTGATAGAAAAGGGGAAATTTCTAGTCATAGTTTTACAGTTTGTAGGGGATGCTTATTTTATCCTGAAAAGGGCCCACTGACATCCCCAGGGAGGAGGGGGGGAGGGGGAACAAAACTAAATAAGATTAAATCATATTTCTAAGCTTGGCTATTGTTTTTGATAAGGGGCTCAAAGGAGAGAAATAACAACAAACAAACAAAACAATTCATGGTCACCCCAAAAAAAAATACAGCCTGATTTTTTTGGCTGCCTCATCTTTGTGAGCCACAGATTCAGAGACATATTATTTTCTTTTATTGCATGATAATAATGACGATGAGGATGGTGTAATTATGCTGCTGTATGGAAGTGCATCTGCTTTGAGACTAACTTGTGACAGGACCGTACTGGACGCTTACTATCATGATATATCTAAAGTCAGTTGGGGCTCAGAGAGATACAACACCTGCAGTGATGATCAGATAATTGGAGCAACACTTTCAAAATCGCATTCATAAAGTGAGATGAAGCTCGACTGTGTGGTTCCAGTCTTACCAATCAGCCTACAGCACACTCACTCTGGGTAGACCAGAGCTAGAGGCTAAGCTCCTATGGGGTTCGAACCCGTGACTTAACAGCCGTAACCCAAGGCTTTAACCACTGCGCCAAGGTGGGCTAGTTGATTGATGCATGCAGCAAGATTCAGTTCACGGTACATTGTTAACGCTGTAGGCGTTAAGAGTAATGTGTTTAATTCGACAATTTTCAGCGATGTATCAACGCAGATTAATATTCAGACTGTGTATCTAGGACTATAGAATAATGTGTTGTATCAGGATCGAAATCTCTTAGATAATTTTCTTTAAAAAGAGGTGAAGGGGGGGGGGGGGGGGGGGTGGGGGGTTATCAGCGGCCGTAGCGCACTGGCTAGAGCGAGTGTTGGATTCCAAGGTTCGAAGGTTGTAGGTTGTTGTTGTTGTTGTTGTTGTTGTTGTTCTTCTTCTTCTTCTTCTTCTTCTTCTTCTTCTTCTTCTTCTTCTTCTCTTCTTCTTCTCTTTCTTTCTTTCTTTCTTTCTTTCTTTCTTCTTTCTTTCTTCTTCTTCTTCTTCTTCTTCTTCTTCTTCTCCTCCTTCTTCTTTGTAGAACACTCAGAGAACAACTATTGTTGTTTGTCATAGGACGAAAATGCGTTGCGCTGCCATTATTATTAAGCACCTGACAAGTCAGGCCCAGCGCATCCGACTTCGGCATAAGGGAGAATTGTTATCTTTAAAGTCTTTCTGGAGGGAGAAAAAAAAGGCAGGAGAATAAACCAAGAGGGCAGAAAATAGACAAGAAGGAGGCGACAGGAAGAAAAGAAACAAGGCAGAAACGCAGAGAGTGACAGAAAAGAGGAAAGTCCGAGTACAGAATTTCTAGAAGGTAGGGGATGCTTTTATACTGACAGGTCTCCGGCATCCCCATTTGGGGAGGGGGGGGGGAGACCGTTTCAGTTCGAATAGCAGCAGACATAGATCTATTTGCATGCGCGACTGCTGTTGTTATTGTGGTTATATTTGCGCGACAGCTGTTGTTATTGTTATTGTGGTTATAATTACGTCCCAGAGGAGATCGGTGGTCTAGAGGTAACGCGCCTGCCTAGAAAGCGAAAAGAAAGCAAAAATTCCAATTCGGCGTGTGCGGTGGTTCGAAATCCGTAGGGGCTCAAAACTTCCCCCCATCCATTTGACTATGAGTAGTGGTCTGGGTGCTAGTCTTTGGGATGAGACGATAAACAGAGGACCCGTATGTTATACATAATAATTTAACGCAAGTAAAAGCACCTACGGCAACAAGAGGGTTGTCCTAGGCAAAATTCTGTAGGAAAAAAAAGCCACTCTGATAGGGAAACAAATACAGTTGCAGACAGAAAAAGAAAAAAAAATAACGTACACCTCTGAAGGATGTAATCGCCTGTCTGGTTTTCTTTACCACAGACACAGAGGGGAGAAGGAGCGAATTTCAGAAATGTGAACATATGGTGATTTAGTCTGTTGTGCCCAGCGCGGAGTCTTGGAATTATTTTTTGTATTTTGTACCACTTTATGTCACAGCAGATTTCTCTGCGTGAAATTCGGGCTGCTCTCCCCGGGGAGAGCGTGTCGCCACAAGCGCAACGCCTACCCATTTTTTTTTCTTTTTCCTGTCTGCAACTGTATTTGTTTCCCTGTCAGAGTGGCTTTTTACTGCAGAATTTTGCCAGGGTCAGCCCCCTTGAAGCCGTAGGTTCTTTTTCGTGCGCTAAATAGTGATGTGTAACACACGGGACCTCGGTTTATCGTCTCATCCAAAAGACTATGACTTGTTCTTCTCCTCTTCTTGTCTCCTCTGCAAGGAAGGCAGCTAGTTATACGTAAACTGCAGGTTCTCCATGGATCCGAACCGCCTGGAGAATTTCTTTCTTGGCCACTGATTTGATTGATTGATTGATTCTTTTATATCGAGGATAATGGAATAAGCACTCTTGTGCTTTTTTTACATCCACTCCCCGTGTGTATGCAGTTTTGTAAATGTCATCTCTTCCCACCGGCACACGATGGCCTACTCTTACGAAAAGCTGAACAGGATTTAACGTGTGCGCAAGATGTTCTGCGTGCGTTCGCACACGGGACCTCGGTTTAAAGTCTCATCCGAAGAACTTTTGGGGAGAGTGGAGTCAGCACTGATGTTAACTCCAGGAGAAAAAATCTCCTCGACCGGACTCGGACCTGGGTCGTCAAATTGCGAGCGCAATGTTCTGACCACTAGGCTATCCGTCCCCCCCTGGGCCTGGTATGGGTGGTGGTGGTGGTGGTGGGGGGGGGGGGTCAGGTCAGGCAGGCCAGATCTGGATGCAGAGTGCCTGCCTCCTGTAGCGAGCAGGACTACAAGCCCAGTGTTCTGTAACAAGTCTGTTTAAGGTCTTCTTGCACGAACGAGCACAGTCGTGCTCTTGTGTGGTGGTGGCCTATGTATAATAATTATATCACGCGAGAAGTTGGTGTAATGTTTATTGATGGAGGCGGTGGTGATCTCTGTCTCTGTCTCTCAATCTCTGTCTGTCTTCTGTCTGTCTGTCTGTCTGTCTGTCTGTCTGTCTGTCTGTCTGTCTGTCTGTCTGTCTGTCTGTCTGTCTGTCTGTCTGTCTGTCTGTCTGTCTGTCTGTCTCTCTCTCTCTCTCTCTCTCATCTCTCTCTCTCTCTCTCTCTATATATATATATATAATATATATAGATATATATATATATAATATATATATATATATATATATAGACTTGCTTCTGTCACGCAGAGTGCCAGCTCAAGAACAAGTGGTTAGCTGTTGAGGAATGTTCAGGCCTTTTCTGGGTTTTTTCCCTCTCAACTTAATTTTTTTTTAATCCATCCCCGAAGTCGGAATGTGGCTACCTTCAATGGTGAACAAAACAAAACAAACAAACAAACAACAAAATGGTTGCATACGCAAAACATTTTGGCGAGCGAACGTCATGCATGCAGCGAACAAAATGTTTGCTCCTGTCTTTGCTCCTTTTTCCAGTGTTTCCGTGGGTAAGCCAAGAAGTCAACAGTTTTGTGTGTAAATGCACGCATCCAATATTTTGATCTGGGAAAAAACCCTGTCGTATATGAAACGTCTTACTAATGGTGAATCGTGCGCGCAGCTTTAGCGGAGGGACGCAAGAAAATAAATAAATAAATAAATAAAATAAAATAAAATAATGATAATCTACCACTTGCAGAGGGATGAACTCGGCAAAGTTCAACTTTCCTGTGACACACTGTGTCTAAAACAAAATCCAATGCAGTCTCCCTACCAACTCTTCAAGAAGTTCAGGGAGAAGTCAAAAGAGTCTTTGAGGGGACTGATGTCATAACTACGAAGTGGCACATTATGATTATATAGTAGCGTATCCGATCCCATTCGCTGTGATATCTCACCTTGGGAAGAAAACACACACAGACATACACGCACGCACGCATGACGCACGCACACACACACCACACACGCGCGCACGCACGCACGCACACACACAAAATCATGCACGCGTAAGTAACACACACACACACACACACACACACACACACACACACACACACACACACACACACACACACACACAACCAAAACCGAACCCAAACTATAGATCTAGATATAATAGCTCGCAAAACGTACAGAAAATGCGAAACGATAAAAAAGAAAAAAAAGAAACATGATTTATGCAAATGGGCTTTGGAGATGTCCCTGGCACACAAAAAAAAGTTCCACAAAAAATATTCCATAATATTCGATTGTTCGCCATTAAACCAGGATTATGGTAGACGTGTGTGAAATATATTAATCATGTCGTAAAATAAAATTCACGCACAAGAAAGTTAATGTGTATATTAAAAACTAGTGCATGCCACGTAGTTGTACTGTTTTTCATTACTTTGAATGAACTTCCACAAAAGTGTGCGTATATGTGTTTGTATGTGTGTGTTTTCTTTATTTCTTTATTTCTTTATTTCTTTATCTATCTATCTATATCTATCTATCTATCTATCTATCTATCTATCTATCTATCTATCTATCTATCTATCTATCTATCTATCTATCTATTCATTTAATTATTTCGAGGAGACCTGAATAAGTACTTATACGCTTTTAAAAAAATTTTTTACATCCACTCCTCGTGTGTATGCAGTTTTGTAAATTTTGTCATCCGTTCCCACCGTCACACAATGGCCTACTCTTCCGAAAAGCGAAACTGGTTTTAACATGTGGGCAAGGTGTTCTGCGTGCGTGTGTGTGTGTATGGCGGAGGGGGGGGGGTGCGTACCTGAGGGTGGTGGTGCGTGCGTGGGCGTACGTGCGTGCGTGCGTGCGTGGTGTTGTGTGTGTGTGTGGTGTGTGTGTGTGTGTTGTGTGAGTGTGTGTGTGTGTTCCTCTCACCTTTTTTCTTGATGTAGATCTAGATCTATATCTTCTTTGCACTTACGTCGTGATTGTTTTTTTCAGTCAGTCACCATGTAAGGTGCTCTGTTAAGTTTTTGATTTTCTCCACAGGCAGAGAGAGAGAGAGAGAGAGAGAGAGAGAGAGAGAGAGAGAGAGAGGAGAGAGAGAGACGACAGAAGAAGAAGAGAGAAGAAGAAAAGAGAAACAGACAAATAGAGAGAAACACAGACACAGACATACAGACAAATAACCCCCCAGATTTTCTTGCTTTGTGTAAGCCTAACTTAAACCAAAAAAAAAACAATTCTGACAGAGAAGAGACAAAAACAAGACACAAACATAAGCACTTAGACAAATACACACACACACACAAACACACACACACATGTCCATCTGGAAATAAAAATTGACTGACTTCAACACACACACACACACACACACACACACACCACACACACACACACACACACACACACACACACACACACACAACACAACACATTCAAACAGACAGACAGAACAATCTTTCCCTCCATTTCATCCTGTTGTCCTCATCTCCCCCCCCCCTAACCCAACCTCCTACCGCCCCCCCCCCTCCCCTCCCCCCCCCCCTTCCATTCTCTCTGACACCTCATTTATATGCAGAAAAGGTTCCCTTGGCCGTAGCATGCGCCGAGGGCAAAACGTTTAATGGCTTCGATCTCTTTCTTTCCAGCCCACTGCGTTCCATCTAGAGCTCCTCTTCTGCCCCCATAAGAGAGAGAGAGAGAGAGAGAGAGAGAGAGAGAGAGAGAGAGAGAGAGAGAGAGAGAGAGAGAGAGAGATGTTTTCCTCGCGCGTTTTGTATTAAATTTCATAAGCTTTCCGTTTCGTTGGTTGGTAGATTTGACTCAGTCTGTATATACAATGGGTTCAATATCTATATTATTGTAAAAAATGTATTAGCTTATAATAGGTCTTCATGATTTGTTGTTGTTACTGTTATGCTTGTTTAGTTGGGAGAGAGAGAGAGAGAGAGAGAGAGAGAGAGAGAGAGAGAGAGAGAGAGAGAGAGAGAGAGAGAGAGAGAGAGAGTTTTTCCTCCCGCGTTTTGTATTTCATATAAGTCTGTCAGTTTCCGTGGTAGATTCATAGTATCTTGAATCCCGTCTTTGTTGTATACAATGGTAGTTCAATATCATATAATTATTGTAAGAAATTATTGGCTTATAATGTAAGTTTCAGATTTGTTTGTTGTTATTGTTATTGTTTGTGTTAGATGAGAGAGAGAGAGAGAGAGAGAGAGAGAGAGAGAGAGGAGAGAGAGAGAGAGAGAGAGAGAGAGAGAGAGAGAGACGTTTTTCCCCGCGTTTTGTATTTCAATAATTGTCAGTTTGCCAGTATGGTAGATTTCACTCACCTGTGTACCGTACTTATGACTTCTAATTATGAATCTTCAATCCCCAAGAAGTCTTGGCCAATTCTTTTTTGCGATGAAGAAGGTTTGAAATAAAACGCAGGAAAAGAGTCCGACAGAAGACACTTCTGGTTGTTTTTCATTTTAATTTCGCTAGACTAGCGATAGATTTGACTCAGTCTGTCAATACAGTTGGTATTGGTTTTGGGTTTTTTTGTAAGATTGTTGTTTTTTGTGCTGTGTGTTGCTGTTGGGTGTGTGTGTGTGTGTGTGTGTGTGTGTGTGTGTGTGTGTTGTGTGTGTGTGTGTGTGTGTGTGTGTGTGTGTGTGTGTGGTTTTGCTTGTTTTGTCATCACACACTCATTGCCCATTGTGTCCACATTGTGTTGTGATCACACTTATTACATGAGATATCAACTGATAAGACAAATTCCATCTTTTGTTTAACGAAAAAGGACAAGACCACGAATTTTTGTTATCGCAGTTGTGCTGTTGTTGTAGTTGTTGCTTCTGTACGTTATTGTTTTGTAGTTGATGTGATTTACTGTATCTATTGGTATTGTGTTGTATCGTATTGTATACCACTTCAAGTCACGGTATAGTAGATTTCTCTGCGAGAAATTCATGCTATCCTTCCCAAGGGAGAGCGCGTCGTCACAAGAGCAGCGCCACCCAATACTTTTCTGTTCCTGTCTGCAACTGTTTTTGTTTCCCTATCAGAATGGTTGTTATTTTCCAACATAATTTTGTCAGGATCTCTTGTTTGCAGCGGGTTCTTTTACGTGCGCTACATGAGTATTCCACACGGGACATCGGTGTTTCGTCTCATCCAAAAGACTCATATACCTTGCAAGACCACCACTCTGGTCTATAGTGGATAGGGGGAAAAGTTTTAGTTGTTTTTGTTTTGCTTTGTTTTATTTGATTTTGTGGGAAACATGATTTTTCATACAGCATCGTTTGGCTAGTTTGACTGTTACAACTACTGCTAGTACTAGGTCTATGGCCTTTGACAACGAGATATTACTATGATAGGAAATATGGAGTCAAGTGGTTGGTTTCAAGTGATGCACTTCCTTATACTTATAGCGTTCTCTTTGGTCCTTTAGATCTTTCTTTCTTCCGTCCTTCGAGCGTTCTTGCTCTTTCGTTGTTTTTCTTTTGGGCTTTTTTGTTGTTCTTTTCTTTCGTTTTTTTTTTTTTCTTCTTTCCTTGCTTTTCTTTTTTTTCTTGTCTTGTCTTGTCTTGTCTTGTTCTTGTCTTTCTTGTCTTGTCTTTGTCTTGTCTTTCTTTCTTTCTTTTTCTTTCTTTCTTTCATTTTTCTTTTTCATCTTTATTGCATATATTTAGTCATTCTCATTCATTTTCTGGTTTGTTTTGTTGTTTTATTCTTCTTTCGTCGCTTTTTTCCTTTCGTTTTCTTGTTTTCTATCTTTTCATTCATTCATTCATTCATTCATTCATCATTCATTCATTTATTCTTCATTCATTGATCATTCATTCAATCTCTCTCTCTCTCTCTCTCTCTCTCTCTCTCTCTTCTCTCTCTCTCTCTCTCTCTCTCTCTCTCTCTTCTCTTGTCCTTTCCAAAAGAAATACACCCATACAAAAAAAAAAAAAAAAAAAAAAAAAAAAAAAATATATATATATATATATATATATATAATATGTATATATATATAAATAAATAAAAGCATCTAAAAACTAACAGCTTATGATTTATAATAGCGTACTCCTACATCACAGAACTTAAGGATACACCATTTTGCAGCTGCGAAACATCTCATTCATTAAATCATCTCGACCATAAATTGGTTGAAATATAGGCCTAGATCTATATTCTTCCATAAGGAAAATGCATGGCATCAAAATGTGCAGGAAATATGCCATACACAAACAAAACCAGTAAAGAGCAAAACTAACTTAACGACTTGCCATGTGCTTCAACGCAGAAGATGAGTATATATATAATTATATTCTTTTCAGTTAATCAAACATCTTAGTAAAATCGCTCCATGGCCCAGGTCAAAAGCTTTGTTCAGTTATCGATGTCACTAATTGCCAAGGCCTACACTAAAATGTTGTTGTGTTGTATAATGCTGTGTGGAGATTGCCTTCAGCCACGACAGCCAACACCTCTCCTTTATAGGAGAAATAATCTCTGAAGTCGGGGTGTGGCTGCGTTAC
>CM060329.1:46488529-46521029 GCA_030674155.1 Stramonita haemastoma
GTTCCGGTCTATTAAGCAAGCCGCAGACTAGCAGCCTCCTGAAGCATAAGGCCGGAACGTAACTGCAAGGTGGGAACAGATAGTTCAAAAGGATCGTTTATCGCATACAGTCCCCAAGTTCACCCAGCTGTAAATGGGTACCTGCCCTCTTAAGTGGACAGGGAAGGTAAAGCAGCGAGGGAGAGGAGATGGGCGCCGCCATCAATATGCTGTCCCTTAGAGAAGCTGAGGTCTCTGATGCCTCGCCGCTCTCTAACGACCACTTAGGTTATGGGACATCTTTACCTCGAACCCGCGCCTACAGTTTCTTTCAGATGACGAAGGCAACGGTTCTAATCACTAGGCCATATTCCCGCCTTGGGGGCTGGAAGATTGATGTAGATCTAGTTTAAGATCAACAGTTTGATTTGTCTGTCAGGCACAAAATCTTTGGTCAGAGTAAAGAAAAAAAAGGTAACGGTAAAGGTGTCTCATAACCTATGCAGTCGTAGGGGAGCGAGGCGTCAGAGACTTCAGCTTCTCTAGGGGCCAGCATATTGAGGGCGGCGCCCATCTCCTCTTCCTCATTGCTTTACTTTCCGTGACCCTAAAGAGGCGGTTACCCATTTACAGCTGGGTGAGCTTGGGGACTGTACTGTAGCCAAGAAGCGCAAACGGTCACCCCTCCACTTGGTAACCACGCTTGATGCTGCTTAACTTTGGCTGGGGGAAAGTGAGTGCTCTGACCACTGAGCTATCTGGTCCGCTTAGCAGCTTTTTCGTTTTTGTTGTTGTTTGAGGGGGAGGGGATATGAACTTTTATATGGTATTTAAGAGATGGGGATGTTTAGATGTGGATTTGAAAGTTATCAGTATAGCGTGTATGTAATACTCTGTGTCCTCTGCTTGTGTATGTCTCTGTCTCTCATGCGCGCGCGCAAAACACACACACACACACACACACACACACACACACACACACACACACACACAAAATCACACACACACACTCACTCACTCACTCACTCACTCACTCACTCACTCACTCACTCACACACACACACACACACACACACACACACACACACACACACACACACACACACACACACACACACACACACACAACATTCTAAGACATAACAGCCTTGATATGGCTTCTGTGGTCGATTGGTGCTAAAAACCACAAGATTCAATGGAGGCCTTGGTGCACTTTGCTTACAGCAGTTAACTCCTTGATTAAGCTGTGTGATATATAGTCAAGCCAAGTCAAGTCAAAGTCAATATATAGGCCTGGACTAACGTTGATGGGCTCCCTGTGGACTCTTGACCCAGGTGATGAGACACAACGAATCTGGGTATGGCTGTGGTGGGGAGATTGAAATGAGCGGCGTGGGAACAACAGGACGGGGACGTCACGGAAGACAAGGCAGCGATATATATATATATATATATATATGCCTGGGCTAAGATCATCTTCTTCTTCTATCCCATAGTCTGTTTAGACCGTACGGGCGCCACGGAAGACCTCGCAACCAGCTCTCTCCATTTCCCTCTGTCCTCGACCTTTCTCGGGGTGTCACTCAGCCTGAGGCCTGTCCACTCTCGGATGTTGTCCTCCCATCTCTTTCTCTGCCTGCCTCTCCTCCCGCCTTGCACATTCCTGCAGAATCGTCTTGGCAAGCCCTATTGATCTTGCGACGTGCCCATACCACTTCAGTTTGCGTGTTTGTGTGTGTGTGTGTGTGTGTGTGTGTGTGTGTGTGTGTGTGTGTGTGTGTGTGTGTGTGTGTGTGTTTTTACTGTGGTCAGATTTTCAAAGGGCCCGATGGCTTGACCGATTCTGATTCTCACTTCCTCGTTAGTAATGTGGTCTTTGTAAGAAATGCCAGCTGGTTGAACAATAAACTAAAAGCCTGTTCACCCGCTGTTTCCAAGTGTCCAAACAAATAATTAATAATTCTATCATGCATCACCGGCCTCATGCTGCATCAAACCACAGTCACACACATCAACCACCAGTCACCCCACATCAAACACATCACCAACATCAACATCACCATAAACCAATAGTCGTCACCACCCATACCATAGTCCACCAATCAACCACCAGTCACCACCACATCAAACACATCACCACCACATCAAACACAGTCACCGCACATCAACCACCAGTCACCACCACATCAAACCACCAGTCACCACCACATCAACCACATCACCACACATCAAACCACCAGTCACCACCACATCAAACCAACAGTCACCGCCACATCAAACCACCACCAACATCAAACAACAGTCACCCCACATCAAACCACCAGTCACCACCACATCAAACCACCAGTCACCACACATCAAACAAGTCCCACCACATCAAACCAACAGTCACCACAAACAGTACTGTCATCATCCTAATCTGGTGGTGATGGTGGTGAAGAGTTGTTCTGACACAGTTCGACGTAGCAACGCAGTTCGATGAACTGCGTTAGAACCCCCCATTTAAAACAACAACAACAACATATCTTTAATCAATGTAAGTTCAATATAATGCACTACTTCAGCAGTTTAGAAGCTCCTCATACATTTTTGTCAACTTTCTGACTTCAGTTCCAAGTTGTGACAAAGTGCGTCGATGCAAGTTCTTAGTATAAAAAAGAAATGATTATTAAATACTAAGAACTTTTGCCATTGCATGTTTTTGGTGCTGAAAAAGTTGTGACAAACGGCATAGTTAGAAAGTTGACAAAAGTGTATGAAGAGCTTCTAAAATGCTGAAGTAGTGCAATATTTGGGGGGGGGGGGTCTCACGCAGTGCGTCGCAAATTGCAAACGTCGATTCCCCCGCGCGCGCGCGCACCACACCACACACACACACACACACACACACACACACACACACACACACACACACACACACACACACACCTCTCTCATTCTCTCTCTCTCTCTCTCTCTCTCTCACATACAGACACAGACACAGACACACACACACACACACGCACGCACGCATGCACGCACGCACACACACATCAGTTAACGCGCCACAACCACACCAATAGCAACACCACATCACCACCGCTACCACAACACCACCACCGTTAACACCACCACCACTACCACCACCATCACAAACACAACAACTACAACAACAAAGAATGGTATCGTACTATTGCGACTCGACAACAACAAAAAATGGTATCGTACTATTGCGACTCGCTCTCTCCCTCCGGGAGAGTAGCCCCAAAAAGTTGATACCAGATAAATGGATTGTAACAATACAATACGATACAACACAATACAACACAACACAACATAGCACAAACAGACAATACACACTACGTTACTCCAACCAAACACAAACACAAACAATACAAACAAATATTGTATTACGCAGATCAGATAATTCTCTGAGTCTCAACTTTTTATTAAAAGTTTAGTATGCTTGTTGCACACAAACTTCTTTGTATAGTTTAAGTTGTGATTTAATACCGTCTGTTCAAAAATTAAACAGTCATGCCACTCTTAACAATAGTTAACCGTGAAGTGTTCAACAATATGTATGTGTGTGTGTGTGTGTGTGTGTGTGTGTGTGTGTGTGTGTGTGTGTGTGTGTGTGTGCGGCGCGCGCGCGCGCGCGACATAAGTTCACCAAGTACAGTTTCTTTTTTGTCATAAGCTAACTAGGTCAATTTTATTGTTAAGTTTAAACTTGTGTGTAGCCATAATCTTTGTTGTACAAGTTACAATACCGTGCAGTTTTGGGTTTTTTTTTCAAGGAGTAAATTCATTTTGTGTTCAAAGCGATAGCATACGTAAGGCTACAACAGAATGTGCGACTTCTTAAAATGTATAATTATGTTATCCGTTCTTTAAGTAGGCTTAATGCGGTCTAGTATGTAAACAGTTCTTTGTGCGCATATGTTTACTTGCTTTTTAAATGTTGCTGTAATTATCTAGACTAATGATTCGTGTGTTTTCATGTAGCAAGCACAAAATCGCTATCATCAAAATAGTTTTCAGTGTTATGACAAATTCATAACACTATGACCAATATGCGTAGTATACCTTTCTTTGCTTATAGGCACCATAGATACACTAATATTTTCACGTACGCACACACACACACACCACACACACACACACACACACACACACACACACACCACACACACACACACACCAACATTAACATATAAGTGAAATAATTTTGAGCACAGTAAAAGCTTGTTGTTGCTCTATTCTATATGTTTGATTTGTTCGAATAAAATACTGTTGTTGTTTTTTTTTAGTGAAAGAATGAATAATTAATAAAGAAACAAAAAAGAAACAAACAAATGAAAGCATGCATAATGGTCCTCCGTCTTCAGAATAACTGTCGCACGCACTGCTTTACAACAAACAAACAAACAACAACAAAAAACAACAAAACAGCAGCAGAAGAGCTTGTCAATTTCTATGACAAGGCTGGTCTGTTACGTTCCTTTACAACGTTTACTAGGATCATCTTCGTCTTGTCAGAAGAAAGAAGACATAACTGCAACACCAAACGGCGATTATCGGATCCTACAATCAGCTTAGGCAAGCTGTTTAGCTATAGCCTAGATCTAGCTATACTCACACCCAACCCTACAATTACCCAGCAACTGCGATCGCTACTTTAGTTCCGATTCCTGTTTTTTGTGTGTGTGTGGGTATATTGAACTAATCCTTTGCGCAGACATTTGCAATTTAACCTACCACTCTACGTTTAAAACAGCGATTTTCTTGTTTGCGAAACTGGCCTAGCATCTCTCCCTGTCTCTCTCTCCACTCTCTCTGTGCAAGTTTACCCTGGTAACATTCCTGGCATTTTGCATAACAAACACGCACCGTCCACGTGGGCGGGGCTTCGACCAATCAACAGAGCCGTTGGCCCGTGACGTTTTCTCCCTATTCTTTTTCCTTAAGCTCCGCCTACTTTTTTCCCTAACCAATCAAGAATGAGTAAGTCGGGGCCAGCCTCTTGGTAGGCAGACAGAGTCCCGTGCGCTTTCCTACCAAGCGGGCGCAGCGAAAGAGGGAATGATTGACAAGGCGACCAATTGTTGAATCATTCAGCGCAGAGGAGGCTCAGCCAATCAGAGACGAGATCTCGGTAGGCCGCGCCGCCATTATGTCAGTATCAACAATGTAATACGCTCCATGATTGGCCATTAATTCGTTTGTCGCGCCGTAAGTGTCTGGGCTGTGGAGCCGACTGGCGCCAGGAAAGAAAGAGAGAGAGAGAGAGAGGGGGCGGAAAGAGCAGGGAGTGGGAAGAGAGAGAGGGAGAGTTCAGAGTACGCTTGTTTCAGGGAACTTGCAGGAAGGTTTTGACGGGCAGCTTCGCAAGATGAGAGAGAGAGAGAAAGAGAGCGAGAGAGAGAAAGAGAGAGAAAAGCGACAACCAGTCTCTCTCTTCCTACTACTATACCACCCTCCCTCTCCTTTTTTTTCTCTTTTTTTTACTCTTGGTGTGTGTGAATCGAGGAGGAGGGGGGGTTTCTGCTCCGACTGCTCTTCACTCTCATGCCTGTGTTTCAGGCAGCCGGGTTTGCTGGTTGGTGTGTGGTGGTGGTGTGGTGGTAGTAGTAGTAGTCGTGAGTGAGTGAGTGAGGTCTGTCTGTTTGCTTTGAGGCTAGCCTAGCCTAGCCTAGCCAAGCCGAGCTGCCTGTGCCAGCCTGCCTCTAGGACTCAAAAGCCCCAGCCAACATTTACGGCTCGTTGGGGGGAAGAACTGTCAGATATAGGACGTGGTGTAGCTGTCTCCGCTTGCTGATTCTTCTTCAGAACTGGTGCCAGAAGAACTGGACTGACTGCTTCGACCTGTTTGTTCGGTTCCAGAATCTTCACAATGATGATGATGATGATGATGATGATAATGTTTAGTTCATGATTTAAAAAAAAAAAAAAGATTATCACTTCAAGAGTTGTTTGACCGTTCAAGCTTTTGGAGGAAGTTGTTGATTTATGGGGCTTCGATAAATAAAAATATCGCTGATAAATTATCATCCCCACTTCCCAGATTTTTTGTGTTTGTTGTCGGTTAATAAGTGGAGACTATAATTTATAGTGGTAGTAGTAGCATCATTGACTTTGTGTGTGTGGGGAAAAAAAAACGTTGCTGGAATTGGATACTACGATTTGGTTTGGTTCTGGAGAGGCGGAGAGGAATTGATATATCGACGTTGATACTGTTTGTTTATATATAACGTCATCGTCTCTTTGAAGCGGGTGTCACGCGTTTTGGTTATTATCAGGTGGGTGGTACTTATTATTAGTATATGGTTTGTGGTTGTGTGGTGTTGTGTGTTTATTTTATATACATATGTATATATATATTATATATATTATAATATATGTATGTGTGTGTGTATGTTTGTATGTTTGTAAAGCTTGTACGCAAGCACTCGTACATATCTTCACTTGTGCAACTTTGCCGGCTAAATTGCTCACACACACTCGCGGCGCGCGCGCGCCACCACAACACACACACACACACACACACACACACACACACACACACACACACGCACACAACACACACACACACACACCACACACACACAAAACACAGTGAGAGGGGGAGACAGGTAGAGTTAAGAGACGGACTGAGAGTTTCATGATATTTTCATCAGCGATACAAACTTTAAAAATCCTACTTAAGATTTGCAAAATGTATATGTATATTATAATAATATAATATATATAATATATTATATATATAATATATATAATATATCGTGCACGACTCTAGTCTATCAGTATCATAACCAAGTTATTTAATCAACTGCCAGAAGTGTCATCTACTTAACCTTGATGATTATAGATGTTTAATGACGGGGCATTTTTCTGAACTTGTTAGTTATCTCAGAATTACAAACATACATAATTATCAAGAGAGAGAGAGAGAGAGAGCGAGAGAGAGAGAGAGAGAGAGAGAGAGAGAGAGAGAGAGAGAGAGAGGAGAGAGAGAGAGAGAACTTCTTAAGAAAAGAAGCTGAAGTAATTTTTTTCCCCTCAGTGGCTGTCATTTATAACGGTTTGATCTGCTTGAATGAAGTGTGTGTGTGTGTGTGTGTGTGTGTGTGTGTGTGTGTGTGTGTGTGTGTGTGTGTGTGTGTGTGTGTACGCGGGCGTACGTGCGATTATTAGTATCATTATTATCATTATCAGTATATTTTATGCGTTGAATTTGGAGTTTTTGTTTTCAATTAATATATATCAATTCTTGGTGTTGTTTTTTCCCCATAACGTCAAAGTTTTTTGTTGTTGTTGGTTTTGGGTTTGGGTTGTTTTGTTGTTTGTTGTTTGTTTGTTGTTGTTGCTGCTGCTTTGGGTGGGTTACATATTGCTTCTTTCACCATTAAAAATTTTGAAATCATCATCATGTTTATGAGCATCATCACCCCATTTATTCTCCTTACCTCATAACCATCATCATATTCATACATCATAGTGATACTTAAAACTCAGATAGAAGTAATGAAATCTAATATAATAGGGGCCTAAAGTCTCTATTGAATTTTTTAAAAAACCTGCTATAATGGCTATAATATAATGAGGTGTGTATAATAGTTGGGTTGTTTTGTTTTGTTTTGCTGTTGTTTTGGCTTTTAAATTTTCGCAATAGTATGAAGGTAGGCTTAAAACAAAACAAACAAAAAAAAAAAAGGAAAACAAAGTGGGAAAAACGTTTTGTTAGATTGGGAAAAAAGAAACAATAAATAGATACTTAGAATCTATAAACTAATATGCTTTTTTCCCCCCTAGACTCTAAATAGTTTTAATTTTGATTATCACTTGGCTGACTGCAGAGGCCAGGTAAATTATGACAAGAGCTGATATTTTGTTGCTATATCTAGCTGTTTTTTTTTCTTTCATTTAAATTAATGGGATGCGTCAATCTTGCATTTTCATCTTTAACAAATTGTTATATTTTATTTTGACTTGTGTTCTGAACAAGTGCTATTTATTTTACTGTTTGAAGAAAGGGGATTTACATTTATAAACCTAAAATGAAATATCATAGTATTTCTTCTATTTATCATTGAAATAGAAAAGGGAATAGAAAAAATAATAGTGTAGACATTGAAAACGATACAGTTGACACAAACATTGTATACGCAACATGTAGCATTCAAGAACTTTGGAATCAAATAAAAAAAAAAGACATGCATGTATAGAGATGCGTTAAAATGCATGCATGGATATCGTACGATTTCACAAACACACATTCACTCATTCTTACACACACACACACACACACACACACACACACACACACACACACACACACACACACACACACACACACTCCCTCTCTCTCTCTCTCTCTCTCTCTCTCTCTCTCATATCCATATAAATGAATGATATAATTCTTGTCCAACCCACATCCCTTTCCTTCCCTTCACAGCCCCCCCCCCCCCCCCCCCCCCCCCCCCTACAAAAAAAAGTAATAAAAAAAGCATTCAATAAGCATAATGATTAAAAAATAAAAGCTCACCATTGCAACCAAATCACCACTTTAAGGACCGTATCTACGACTACCTATCCTAATGAAGACTACGTACATCGAGTATCGCTGAGATTATCAAGAAAAAACACTACGGTGGGACTCAGAAACAAATGTAGATATCTAGGCAACAGGGCTTACCTAGCCTACAGGTCTTCATTCATTCCACATGCATTCATTTTGTGGTGAGAGCTTATAGTTACTCCAGTAACTGTCTATAGGCTCTAGATATTCAGTAAGACTTTTAATTATGAGCGAGCTGTATGGAAGGTACGAGGGGAGGACAGGAAGGAAGGTAGGGAGATAGATAGACAGACGATAGATAGATAGATATAGATTGAAGTAGTAGATAGATAGAAGAAGATAGAGAGAGAGAGAGAGAGAGAGAGAGAGAGAGAGAGAGAGAGAGAGAGAGAGAGAGAGAGAGACAGACAGACAGACAGACAGACAGACAGACAGACAGACAGACAGACAGACAGACAAAGACAGACAGACAGACAGACAGACAGACAGAGGTTGGTTGATTGTATGCTAGACGCTTTTATGATAAAGCCTATTATAGTATTAACCAGTATTGTTATTGTCACTTTCATCATCATTCTTCTTCTTCTCTTCTTCTTCTTCTTCTTCTTCTTCTTCTTTTCTTCTTCTTCTCGTCATCATTCATTCATTCATTCATTCATTCATTCATTCATTCATTCATTTTTTCTGTCTTTTTTCTCTCCAAAAATGATGTTGAATGTTTCTTTCATCATCGCCGTCATCGTTATCATCATTATTGTTATTGTCATCAATTCATCATCCTCATAATTTTCATGATTACCGTAGTTATTGTTATTATTATTATTACCATTATTAATATTATATTATTATTATTATTATTATTATTATTATTATTATTATTATTCATTCATATAGTCTGTGAACCACACCGCAAGGTTTTTTAAGGGGGGTGTGTGTTAAAAGTGGAAATACTGATTAAATTATACGTAGTTTTTTGTGTGCATATAGGTCTAGTAATAGACGATTTTTCTTCTTATTAATTTATTATATTATATAAATTAAATAATAATATAATATATATATTATTTAATCTGCTCCATAATGCCCAACGCATGTTAAATGTCTAATAGTATACACGTTTACCACCATCTTGTGACCATTAAAAAAAAAAATAAAGCCCACATAGGCATACAGGCATGCATGCATGCATATGGCTTCAGCAGGGTAACATTGTGGTTTTTTTATTTTTATAATCATTCTATTTCTCAAAAGCAAGTTGTTTGTTTCTGTGAATTAAAAATACCCAAAACCACATGTGTCATAATAATGTAAGTGATTCAATTGAACTAGACTTCTTCGAATTAGCAAACCACTTCAGTGTGCATGCAGTTTGCTATATCACATCCGTGTGCCTTTGTTAGTTTGCGCGTGCGCGCGCCCGCGCAAGTGCGTACATGTGTGCGTATGTACTTGCTGCCTTTTGTTCATTTGTTTTAGTTTTTGGTATCTCTCTTTTTTGGGTTTTTTATTTCTTTGACGGGGATGAGAGGTAGACTAGTTCTCTTTTCTGTTTATTTTTGTGTGTGTGTGTGTGTGTTGTGTGTGGTGTGTGTGGTGTGGTGTGTGTGCGTGTGGGTGTGTGTGTGTGTGTGTGTGTGTGTGTGTGTGTGTGTGTAAAATCCGCTTAAATTATTTTTAGAAACTTTTTTGTTCTCTATCCTGAAGAACCTCAGCCAGAGATAGATCTAGTCTACACTTACTCAGCCCTCTTAACAAAGCTGATATAATAATAGAACAATCAGTAATGACACACTTTCCGAGTGGGGCTCAGAAAAATACATCCTTTATTTATATATAACACAGACTGCTGCTTCCATTATCTTCCAACAAGACAGTTCCGCCGGACTCTGCCTGACAGGAACTAAATGTAGTTGTGTGTGTGTGTGTGTGTGTGTGTGTGTGTGTGTGTGTGTGTGTGTGTGTGTGTGTGTGTGTGATTGTGCGCGCGTGCGCTGCGCACGTGTTTGTGTGCGAGCAAACGCCACATGCATGCATGTGTGTGTGTACTTTAAAGTTTATGAAGTCACACACACTACAGAACTAAAACCGGATGCATGCACTGTTTGGAGCTAAGAGATACCAAAAATAATGTCGAACAAAAATGAAAAAAAAAAAAACCCAACCTCAAACTACTACTGAAATTGGATGATAACCGCACTGATTACGCATATATATAATTTAGAGCGTAACCTGCATTCTCTGGGGTTGTAGATTTTGCACTGAAGTTATGAAATAACAAACGTAATGGATAAGACATAATTATCTGAATAACAATTCCAACCAAAAAAAAAAAAAAAAAAAGAAAAAACCCTAAAGAGACTAAGAGAGCTCAGTGGGTAAAGCAACAGACTTGCGTAACACCGCAAGTTCAAATCCTCTTAGTAGACCTAGGGTTTTGAAGAACGCAGGTTTTTACTGTCTTTAACAAAGTTTTGTCCAGGTAGTAGGGCCTACACTACAGTGTCCACTTAGTTAAGTCTTGTCTCTCTAAGAAGATAATTATATAGATCTATAAAGAAACAAAGCAAATGAATAAAAGTAATTTTTTAAAATCCATAGGAAAAGACATACACAACACACATTTTATATTATAAAAAAAATTATGATATAATAAATAAATTGCACATAATAATTCTTACATACATGCATATATTAGATCTATATTCATACAACACACAAAATTATACATAAAGAAAACAAACAACAGCAGCAAAAACTTCATAGAAAAAGATTATCATAATCGGCGACCACATCACACCGATACACTTTAATTTACGGGTTTTTATTTTTAAGAACACACAGAGAGAGACAGACACAGACAGACAGACAACAGGAGATTTGCACCTCAAATACATGCCACCACCTACCAGCCCACCCACACACACCCACTAACCTCCACACACGTCTTCTTCCCCCCCCCCCTACCCCTAAACACACACACACCACCACCACCAATACACACACAACCCCCAACAATTACAAAACGAAAACAAAAACAACACATGATGACAAGATGGTCTTAAGGGAGGGGGGTGGGGGGAGGAGGAAGGGTTGGACTTATTAATTTGAGGTTTCTTCTCTTATATTAGTGCAGTTTTCCTGATAATTTGATTGTGTGTGTTTTTTTTATCTTTGTTTGTTTGTTTGTCTTTCTTTCTTCTTCTTCTTTTCTTTTCTCCTTCTTCTTCTTTTTCTTCTTCTCCTTCTCTTCTTTTTCCTTCTCTTCTCTTCTTCTTCTCTTCTTCTTCTCTTTTCTTTCCTTTTCTTTTCTTTTTCTTCTTCTTTTTTTTTTTTTTTTTTAGTTTTGCTTTGGGCTTAGGCTGTGTGGCTTTGGCGTGATGTCGTTTGAGTGAACTAAATAAGTCAGTCAGAAGGGACCGGGTCGAGCTGTGGGGAAACTCTTCAATTAATCATGGCCCTGGTTAGCCTAGCGACACAACGCGCTCTCTCTCTCTCTCTCTCTCGGCTTGCTTGCCACGCACATCCTCACTTTATAACATGAGGCCTATAGGCCTACTAGGCCTAGCCTAGCCTGGCCCGTCTAGGCTACTAGGGCCTAACTAGTCCTAGTCTTCTTTGTTAGTTGCGTTTAAAGAGAGTGGTTAGGCCTAGTAGTGGGTGGATGTCTTCTTGTAATTGTGTTTTGGGTGTATTTTTTAAATATTTTTTTATTTTTTTTTAAAGAAGGTGCTTGTGTGTGGGAGGATTCGGGAGGGTTGATGTGTGTGTGTGTGTGTGTGTGTGTGTGTGTGTGTGTGTGTGTGTGTGTGTGTTGTGTTGTGTGTTGTTGTTGTTTTGTGTTGTTGTTGTTGTTGTTGTTGTTGTTCACGGGGTTGTTTATACGGTTTTCACCTTTGCTCTGAATTGATTTTTTATTAATATAATACAAAGTACAAAATTGATCAATAAAAATGTGTACCGTGGTGGGGTGTGTGTGTGTGTGTGTGTGTGTTGTTCGCGCGCGCCGCGCGTGTGTGTGTGTGTGCGCCTGTGTGCCTGTGCGTGTATGCGCGCGTGTGTGTGTGACTGTGCGTGCCTATGTTAGTATACATGTATACATTTTTACATGCATATAGCGTGTGTGTATGCGCTCGTGCTCTCTTGTACACACACACACACAAGCACCAGCACAAGAAAGTTAGTTACACTGACTGTTAGCCTAGTTGAAGTCAGGGCCAAAGAAAATCCCGTTAATTTCCCGACAGCTAATTTGTGTTGTAGACAAAATAAATCTATCAAGTGGAGAGGTAATTTGCTCCAGGGATAAATGACATTCGTGCGTTATACTACAAGCTGAAAGGACTCCAACAAGAAGTAGGCTACAGAAGAAACTAGAGGGCCTAACTGACAGAGAGAGGAGAACGTGTGTGTGGAGAATGAGAGAGAGAGAGAGAGAGAGAGAGAGAGAGAGAGAGAGAGAGAGAGAGAGAGAGAGAGAGAGAGAGAGAGAGAGAGAGATTAATATGAGAGAGACAGAAAAGAAGAAATACTCAAGACAGAAAGAGAAAGGGAGACGGACAGAGTGACACACAACACACACATCACACATACACACTCACACACCACACACAACACACACCACACACACAACACACACAACACACACAACACTACACACGAGAGAGAGAGAGAGAGAGAGAGAGAGAGAGAGAGAGAGAGAGAGAGAGAGAGAGAGAGAAGAGAGAGATTAGAGACAAACAAAAGGAGATCAATAGAATGCGCGCACGCGCGCGCGTGTGTGTGTGTGTGTGTGTGTGTGTAAGAAAGAGAGAGAGAAGACCACCGACCGACCGAGACAGAGACAGACAGAGAGAGAGAGAGGAGAAAGAGAGAGAGAAAGAGATCGAAAAAAACGACAACCAAAGTGATTGCACCAGTAAACCCCAACAACAACAGCTGTGTCCTTAACACAACAAATCTGTAACAAATGCGCAGGAGGCGCCGAAAGGAGCAGGGACAATAGTAAAGCCGGCACACTACACTACCACCACCACCACTGGGTCATCAGTGTATTGATTCCTTAACTATAACATACATAACCCACACACCGCTTAACACTAAGTCATGGGTAGGAGGAGGAGAAAGCGGTGGTATAAGTGTGGGTGGTGGTGTGGGTAAAATTATGGTAGAAAACACCTAAGGAAGAAGAAAGAAAAAAAAAAGAGAAGCACGGAAGGCGGTGCCCAGAATTAGTAACCGATTAAAACGTATTTATCTAAAAACGTCGAAATCAACTTGAAAACAATTATTCAAAGCGAAAGCCCACTCCGCTTTTTATTTATCATTTTTTTTTTTTTAATTAAAAAAAAAAAAAAGATGATGATGATTAAAACGAATATTTCCTAAATTGACACAGAAAGGTTTGGTGGTAAATTTGTGGTAAACCGTTTTTCGGTGTTTTTTGTTGTTGTTTTAAATGGGTTTCTTTTTTTCCCATCACCCATCACCCTTTTTTTCAATTATTTATTTTCTATACATTTTACTCGTGGACATATTGCTTTCTCTTTCTTTTTTTCTTAATCCTTTTCTTTGTTTTGTCTTGTTTGGTTTTATTTTTCATTAAGTTAACAGGCTGTTAGTTTTGTTTGTTGATGATATGTTGATGTTGCGAGGGTGTACATATGTAATTTACTTACTTCGTTTTGATTTTTAAATATTCAATGTGTTGTAGGGTGGTTTACAATTTCTTTACACTGCGGAGCTGTCAGAGAGATTAGCTGAAAAAAAAACACCCTGCTGCAGGTTTCAGTTATAACTAGAGTCTACACTTTTCTTCGCTCGATTGCTTCTTTTAATTGGTGACTTGGAGAAATTTTTTTCCCAGTGCCCCCCAAAGAGGGATTTTTTTTTTTTTAACTGTTGTTTTTGTTCTTTCTTTTTTTTTTTTTTGCAAAGGGAGGGGTAATGGCATCTTTTATTTTAGGGTGGTGGTGGATTGTTTGTGATTTTTGGACGAAAATTGTAAATAATTTCTTAGATATAAATGAAGTGGATTTGATTTTTTTTTGTTAGACAATGCTACGTTCGATCAATTTTAGGACTAAACCTATTAGCTATTAGAGCCACCCATCAAGTTCTGTGCAATGTTGTTTGTCAAACTTGCATAAGTTAATTAAATTTTGCATTTTGTCATTTTAAGCTTATAAGTTAATTTAGTCATACACGAACGAAAACTCATTGCGCTGAAATCCGAAGCGTTAATCCACCATGATTATAGGCTCTATAGTCTAGATTGATCAGTTACGATTTGTGAGGTCTAAAAAAAACAACACCAAAACCCGACGCCAGCTAGTTATGTTACCAATAATTAGTTAAGTCTAGTATAGGTTCGGTTAGGTAAGGTTAGTTTGGGGTGGTTTAGGTGACTTAGTTTGTGTAGTTGCAGTTTTGCGTTCTTAACTTTTCAAGTCACTAGATTAACCTTTCACTTGCCGTATTGTCTTCAACCAGAAGATTTTGCAACCAGCTTTCTCTAGTAAATGTGGCTATAATATTTTTGTATAAATGTCACTTTCAAAAATCAAAGTGCGTGGCAATGTGTTTCTTTGCGAACATTACTATTCGCGCGTTTTCATTTCAGCATTAGATTCGAAGAAGTCCAAACAAGGTAATATAGTAGATATAACCGTTTGAAATAATTGTAATGCCATTCGTAGCTTAACCTTTTAAAATACTTTTTTTTTCTCCATTGCCCGTAGGAATGAATTAGTGAATTTTTTGGCCTTAGTTGTCATTCGTCTTTATCAAATTTCCATTTATTTTTCAGATATATAAAACTACCAAAAGAAATCTAAAACTGACTTAAACTTTTCATTAACAAAACCACAATAACAATAAAACACTGCTGAAATAAAAGCTTCCATACCGTCACATTCTTAAAAATAAAGCCTCAACCATTCTTCTTCTTCTATAAATTCAACTTTTGAATCACCCACCCCAAACCAGCCTTTTTTAAAAAAAACTGACACATACCACATGTCTTTGCTCCCTTAATTCTAACCTTAATACGTACTTAATCAATCCCAATAATAGGAAACTCAAAGACAAACATTTTCCAGTTGGAGGGAGCAAACCCAATCGGCATAACTCGAACGGGTAACGTCACGTCCGCGAAACGCCTGAAACTAATTCGGTCCGAAAGCCCGTTGAAGGCAAAGGCCTCCGTGAAGCGATTCGGGATTCCAACTGGTGATCAAATCGAGCGCGCCCTCCCGAAGAAAAAAAAAAAAAGCGAGCTGAAGAGAGGCGCAAGCAGAGAGAAAGGGGGGGGGGGTGAAGGGCAGAGAGAGAGAGAGAGAGAGAGAGAGAGAGAGAGAGAGAGAGAGAGAGAGAGAGAGAGAGAGAGAGAGAGAAGAGAGACAGAGAGACACACACACACACACACACACACACACACACACACACACACACACACACACACACACAAGAATGGGGGGACTCACAGAGAGAGAGAGAGAGAGGAGAGAGAGAGAGAGAGAGAGAGAGGAGAGAGAGAGGAGAGAGAGAGAGAGAGGACAGAGGACAGAGACAGAGAAACAGACAGATACAGAGACTGGGCGGCCTCTACTAGCCTCACTAGCCCCCGTACTTTTGGGGGCTTGCTCGATGATGCACGGGTAATGAGGCGGCTGATGAGATTTCAATCGGTTCTGCTGATTGCAGCTGGACCGTAGGGCTGTCTCCGCCACTTTAGCGGTCAGAGGAATAGAATGAGGATTAGAGGAAGAGGAGCAGGAGGAAGGGAGTTGTGGCGGCGGAATAGGAAGTCTTTCATTAGCGTTGCAGCAGCAGCAGCAGCAACAGCAGCAGACAGCAGCAGCAGGAGCAGGAGCAGAATCAGAGGCAGTATAGGGGTATAATAGTAGAAGGTAGTTGTAGCCTAGATAGTTAGTGTAGGTGATGCTCCGAGGGTAGTAGCTTTTGTGGTTTTAGAGTTTGACTGCATTTAGATGATGATGGTGGGTTTTCTTAACTGCTTACCATGGATGAGGTTCGGTGGGGGCAAGTGGGTGGGTGGGTGGTGAAGGTGGTGGGGGGAGGACGAGGTGGGATAGAAAGAGAGGATGGTGGGGGGGGGGGGGGGTTAGGACAGGGAAAGAGGTGGGACGTGTGTGTGTGTGTGTGTGTGTTGTGTGTGTGTGTGTCTGTGTCTGTGTTGTGTGTCTGTGTGTCTGTAGGTAGGGGGAAGGAGGGGGAAGGGGTTGCATGTAGCAAGGAAGAAGCCTGAATTGTTTGGATTTGCTTGTCTTATTAATTTCACATTTCTCCCGCTTCTTAGTCAAATTGGGTGCACTTTGTTCCGTAAGTGACGGGAACAAAATAATGGTGGGGGGGTGGGGGGAGGGATATGGGGGGGGGGGGGAGGAGATCAGAGACTGGGGTAGTAGAGTGGGGTGGGAGAGGGGGGGAGTTAAGGGGGAAGTTGTTAGGATTGGGGTATTTGTTCGTTTGTCAGTGCGTGTAAATTATGTGTGATCATTGATAGATAGGCCTTAATGACAGGCTTAAACTGTTATCGAGAAAGTAGAGGAATGGATCATGTTTCCATGTTTTGTTTTGTTTTTTTAATCTCTAAACCGAATAATGACAGTGATTGGCTATTGTGTTCCATCCTTCATTAGATCTACTTCCTTCGTTCTTTCCTTCGTTCTTTCCTTCCTTCCTTCATTTATTCCTTCATTCCTTCCTTCATTTCTTTTTCTGAGCGTTTGCAAAAAAAAATGTTTTCTCCATTCTTTATTTCCTGTGTTTCATTTTACCTTCTTTTTTTTCCTTCCCGATATCATCTTCCAATTCTTTCTTTTTTTGTTTTGTTTTGTATGTTCAAAAACGGAAACAAAAATCATGTGTACATCTAATCTTGTTTCAAAGTGTGTGCACACCCAAAATAAATCAAAGCTGGAAAAAGTTTTGACTTTATTTTATTGTTTTGGATAGTTACACACACACCCAAAAAAAAAAAGTTTCCCACCCACCAATAGAGTGTTTGAACCAGAAACCTTTAGGAATGTGCAGAATGAAACGCCCTTGCCCTGACCACTGGGCTACATGCAATTTACTCACTGAATGACTAATGTACGGACACTGATAGTGGTAAATATTTCACATTCTCTTGCTATTAATTTTTCTTCTTCGTCTTCTCTCTCTCTCTCTCTCTCTCTCTCTCTCTCCTCTCTCTCCTCTCTCTCTCCTCTCTCTCTCTCTCTCTCTCTCTCTCTCTCTCTCTCTCTCTCTCTCTCTCTACCCCTTATTTTTACGTTATAATTTGTCAAGCTCTTCTCTCATTTTATCTTTTGTCTCTTTTGTTATAAATACAATAAAATATTTTCTTTGTTGCTGCTGTTAGTTTTTTTTCTCTCTCCCACTAAAAATATTTCAGCAGTTTGGCAACCTCCATTATGATTCATATATGGTCCAATGGCCTTTTTGTGATAAATATACTCATTTTTTAGTTCTCTCTTTTTGTCTCTCTCTCTCTCTCTCTTCTCTCTTCTCTCTCTTCTTCTCTCTCTCTCTCTTGTCTCTCTCTCTCTCTCTTCTCTCTCTCTTCTCTCTCTCTCTCTCTCTCTCTCTCTCTCTCTCTCTCTCTCTCTCTCTCTCTCTGCCGCCTTCTCCTCCCCCCCCCTCTCTCTTTTCCTAGTTCTATATTATATTTTTTAAAAAATGGACTGGGAGGAGAGGGGGGGAGCAGGGGGTTGCTTGCTGTTGCATAGTTTGTCACTTTCAGTTTTTTACATGTTGCTATCCCTAGCTAGCCAGCTCAGTTGAACTCGGTGCCTGCTGCATAGACTGATCCGTAATGGGCAAGGCATGTCTTTGGGCGTAGCAGCCCATCTGTTATGTAACACAATGAATGCCTTCGATCCACCGACACTGACACAGGCAGGCAAGCAGAGAAGGCCCGTAAAACGTCGGGACGTGTGTGCGCGTGCACAAGAGTGACAGAAGTCGACTCGAGTTTCACGTGCAAGCTTGTCAGTTTCGCTATTAAAGCTATTAATAGATGTGGGAGCGGAAGCTGTTGTGTGGTCTGGTTTGGGGTGGTGTGTGTGGTGGGGGGGAGGGGGTGTTGGTGGTGGTGGTGGTGGTCAACGTGTTTGTGTGTGTGGAGAGAGAGAGAGAAGAGAGAGAGAGAGAGAGAGAGAGAGAGAGAGAGAGAGTTAGCAAAAAACCGCATTAAAAAAAAAATCAAAACCAAGTAAACAGTTTCATTGTTTTCATGAAGTCCAGAGTCTTTAAAAGTTTTGGATTTTGTGTGTGTGTTTAGTTGTTTTTAGGGTGAAATCAGTCTGAGAATTAAAAAAAAGAAAGAAATACAAGTGATGAAAAGTTATGATTTTATTTCTGAACACGAGAAAAAAAAATATTAGGAACAGCAGCAGGGATATGCAGCAGAAGATGAGATTATCATCCTTCAGCAAAAAAAAAAAGTATTTAAAAAGTACATCATTAAAAAACATCCCTCCAATTGTAAAGTATACTTTGCAAAACATCGGTTCGCATTAATGACAAAAATAAGGACGAGAGTGGGCAAAAAAAAAAAAACACCCGAAAAAACCAAACCCAGCAACAAACAAAACAACCTACAAAATCGAGACAGTAAATAAACAACTTGCCTGTTTAATTTAACAATCAGAGTATTTTCTGACCCTGGGGCGAGATATAGGAGAAAGGTGTTTTTTGAAGGGTGTATGGGAAGGAAAAAGAAACTGACATAGTATGGTAATGCCTTAAGAGAACATCATAGCCCCCTTCACCCTCTCTCTCTCTCTCTCTCTCTCTCTCTCTCTCTTTTTTCAAAAAAAAAATTCTCTCTCTCTCTCTCCCTCTTCTCTCTCTCTCTCTCTCTCTCTCTCTCTCTCTCTCTTCTCCCTCTCTCTCTCTCTCCTCTCTCTCTCTCTCTCTCTCTCTCTCTCCTCCCTCTCCTCCCCTCTCTCCTCCCTCCCTACTCCCCCCCCCCCCCCCTTCCTACCACACTCCAACCTTCTATTGACCTTTTCCAATGATGCAGTTCAAGTGCAGTACGATAAAACTCAAACATATTTCTCTGGAAATCAATCACGGCCAAACCAGAAAAGGATGATACTACTGATACTACCCCCACCCAGTAAATAGGTAAGTGTTGACAGACAGCCCCTTAGAATCTGCTCCTAAGTGGACTAGCTACTAGCTCCGACCAGAAAGAAGGAAAAAGGGGAGAGAGAGAGAGAGGAGAAGAGAGAGAGAGAGAGAGAGAGAGAGAGAGAGAGAGAGAGAGAGAGAGAGAGAGAGAGAGAGAGAGTGCAAGGAAGATAAAGGAGAGAGAGATTCTTTTTATATCGAGGATAATGGAATAAGCACTCATAGTCATATGCTTATTTACATCCAGTCCCTTGTGTGTGTGTGTGTGTGTGTGTGTGTTGTGTGTGTGTGTGTGTGTGTGTGTGTGTGGGAGAGAGAGAGAGAGAGAGAGAGAGAGAGAGAAGAGAGAGAGAGAGAGAGAGAGAAGAGAGAGAAGAAACAGACAGACAGACAGACAGACAGACAGACAGACAGAGACAGAGAAGCACAGAAAAGGGGTAGGGAGGGAAGGGGAATTGTTGAGAATCTGACAAGGTGTATAGTAGTCATGATGATAGACAGAAACTGACCAAAGTCCACTCATCATCATCTACTAGGCCTAGGCCTAGCCTATCAAGCAAACCGCGTTTCGTGCTCTGCGCATCACATGGGTCAGGGAGAGAGAGAGATAAGCTGTCTGTTATCACCTACTTGCTTTAAGCAGGTGAAGGTGAAGATGGGTTTGGTTGATAAACTTGTTCCGGTCCGTTTTTCACTTCGGGGCTGCAGTTCAATTCAGCGCCTGTTAGTAGTAGTAGGAGGGTGCTTTAAAACGTGCCTGTGAATTTTGGGGATATAGTAGTGTTGTTGCTGTTGCTGTTGTTGCTGTTGTGTTCCATTGCTTCTGTTGCTGCAAGTCTCTGGTTTTTTTCTGTTAGCTGTTGCTGTTTGTTGCTTGCCGTTGCTAAGCGTCTTTTGCTTCTGTAACTTGTTGCTGTTTGTTGCTGCTGCTGTTGTTGTTGTTGCTGCTGCTGTTCTTGTTGTACACGTTTGGTGTGGTCTGCAGAGTATGAAGATCAGGGGGGGGGGGGGGGGAGGGGGTTTTATGATAGGGTTGTACCTTCTGCGTGTGGTGGTAGAGTGGCTTGGCTGCACTGTTTTGAACGTTCTGATAAGGATTTTAGTCGTGAGGAGAGAACCATCTGTTCCCAGTGAATGGAAAAATTTTAAGCTGTCTGTTTGTCTGTATGTCTCTTCTCTCTTTATTTCTTATCCTTTTATTCTGTTTATTTTCTATTTATTTTTCTTTTATATCAAGATTGTAGCACCATGTGCATATTCATTTTTTTTCGAGTTTTCGTGTCTCTCTCTGTCTCTGTCTCTATCTCTCTCCTCTACTCCTTCTCTCTCTCCTCATTTACAAAATACATACCCGGCCGGATAAAAAGCACAAGATTTGCTTATCCATTATCTTCGTATAAAAGAAATCAAATCAAATCAATCAAATCAAATCAAATCAAATCAAATCAAATCAATCTCTCTCTCTCTCTCTCTCTCTCTCTCTCTCTCTCTCTCTCTCTCTCTCTCTTCTCTCTCTCCTCTCTCCTCTCTCCTCTTTCTCTCTCTCTCTCATTGCTTTGAACTGAGAGTTTTGTTTTACTCTTTTAAAAAATAAACACAACAAAATTTCCACATCACGATCATAACCTTAGCTCAGAGTATACTGGTAGGAGGACCTACGTTGAAGTTTATTATCGGCAAACGCACACACGTATGACGAAAATCACATTTACTTACGAAAAGCGGTAATCATGTAGAGTTCAGAAATCAGAAGAAAAAAGAGAAAAAATAAAAACTTGCTGGGCAAGTTTTCGCATAAAGGAAAAATTATCATAATAAACAGAAAGAGGTAATTTTTAAAATAGCACGTAAAGTAGTAGACATTATTTCAAATTCAGAGGTACGTTCCAAATAGCAATCATTGATGTTTAAAAGTCTTGGATCGATAATTTACTGTTTGTTGTTTGATTTTATTTGATGATACTTCGTCTTCCTGTATTTGTGACATATTTTTTAAAGACTGATTTTTGTTGTTGTTGGACATTTGCTACCCTTCTGATTAAGACATTACCGACATAAAAATAAGATGGTGCTAATAATTACAATGATGATATATATAATAATATATAACGATAATAATGAAGATAATCACAACAACGATAATAATGATAACACAAATAATAATAATAATAATAATAATAATAATAATAATAATAATAAAATAACAATAATGATGATGATATGATGATAATGATATGGTAATGATGATGATGATGATGATGATGATGATGATGATGATGATACTACTGCTCATAATAATGATAATGATAATAACGACGATAATAATAAACTGGTGAATTTTTTTTTAACACCAGATATATATTCAGATTTAGAACATATTATGTCGGTTTGATATCAGCATAACCACCTTTTACCGTATAACATACACACACACACACACACACACACACACACACACACACACACACACACACACACACACACACACACACACACACACACCACACTTACTTTCTTTCTCTTCTGCAAATATGTGATAGAGAAACACCCCTTCAAGAAATTGACAACACCTCCCAAACCAATGCCTTTCCTGTTGATGGTGATCAGTTTCTTGTCACCCTGTCTGTCACTCCAACTAGGCGGAGTGAGATAGTGACAAGGTCGGCGTTATCTTTACTTATTGAAGGAGGTTTGACACTTTTTGGCCTCAAGGTTGGGTTTTCTTTTTGATTTTTCAAAGTGAACGTTTTGAAAGATATAATAATCAATATTAAGATTAGAATATATCAGATTGGTAACTACTTATTAAGTTGTAAGTGTGGTTTGCTTTGAACCGAGCCGTTCTTTTTATCAAATTGTTTTTATCAGATTCTCTGTTTTTTGCCTGTCTCCTTATCTCTGTCTCTCTCTGTCTCGTCAGTCAGTCTGTCTCCTCTGTCTCGGTCTCACTCACTCTTCTCACCCCTCCCCCCCCCCCCTTCTCCTCTCCTTCTTTCACTCCCTCCATCCTCATTTCTTTTGCTATCTCTTTCATAAAGTAGTCTAGTTACTGACTGATGTTATGCCGATTTCAATCATATTGATGCGTTGCTAAATGTACATTTTGTTGATCATCTTCTATTCCTAATTTTATTTAAAACATGAAAAAAAGAAAGAAATTAACGACAGCGACGATGACAGCAACAAGAGTGGTATGATATAAGTGCAGTGCAGTGCATACATCAAGTGGCATGCGAATTTAAAGCAGAAGTGAAAATGATTTTCCGATCAGAATCATATTTTCCCCAAGGGTACTATGTGTTCATATATATATATGTGACACAGTTGACATTCGAATGAGACTGCAGAGCCCCTAACGAAGGGAATCACGCGAAGTAACACCACTTTTCAACCGCTGTCATATCATGCTGCACACATACGCACCGCACGCAAACACATACACACACAAACACACACACGCACGACACAAACACACACACACACGCACACATACAGCACGCACGCGCACGCACGCACACACGCACACACTAACACAATTTCATGTCAACACTTACTTACGGAATAGCAGATAATAGTAGACACAGCGAGGATCAGAAAAGCTATTACAGGCTCATCTCCATATTTTCTCTTTTCTTGTTATTCTCTTTATTATATTTTGTGTTGTTGTTGTAATATCTGTAACCAGTCTCTAATATGCATATATAAAAAATCATATTCCGTCATCCTTATCTGGATTTCTTTCGCTTGCAACCAACCTCAAAGTTAAGAAATACGAAAGCACAAAACAAACGTTCGCGAATGCAAGCGCTTTGATTTGTTTAATTACAAGATATTAGCGCTGTATACATCCATATGTTTAAAAAATTTTTTTTTACCCATACAAACACAAATAAACAAGGGTTTAAATGCTTTTATTATATACGTACAATGATACATAATACATAGATACATACAAGATACATACATAGATACATACATAATACATAGATACATAGATACAATGATACATACATACATACATACATACATACATAATACATACATACATACATACATACAAATGATATATACACACTATATTCTCAATTATATATATAATATATTATATATATATATATATTATATATATATTTATATATATATATATATATATAAATATATATATATATATATATATATATATCTGTGTGTGTGTACGTGTGCGCGCGCGCGCATGCGTGTGTGTATGAGGAGAAACACCAGCAGAATCTTTCTAACATTATTTGTTTTCTTCTGTTTTTCTGTTGCAGGATTCCTCTCAACACACCTGTAAAAGACATCACCGATTAAACAACACAAGAGATCAGAGCCATCCACCATCACTGACGATTTGAAACCAAAACAAAGAAAGAAACCTCAACCCCAAACCTTTTCCCCCCATCATAATACTCCTCGATTCACCCATGATGCGATTCCAGAATGGTTTCTCAAAAACAATGACTTGTTTGACTTATCTCACGTGTATGAATAACCACCTCATACTCTTGTAGTAGTTGCAAGCAACACGTGGTAGGACCTTTATACCTCTTGCTGCTAAACTTTGTATCAAGGACAAAGAGAATTAGCCTCCTACAAACATTTAATTGAATTTATATGTGAGATTTTTTTTTTCTGGTTCGTGTTAAAGGAACGAAACAGTTTGCCGATTCAGATTCTGCTTCTCTCTGGCATAGTAGGGTAGGTGGTGGAAACAAGACCAAAAAACAGAAGTCACGTCTTGTTCGTTTCTTCAAGTGACTGGAAAGTCCCAGTGGTTTTTGTTTTTGTGGGCATTTTTTTTTTTTTGGAGAGGGTTCGGGTTTTTGTGAAGAAGTTAACTGTCAAAAACCGTCACCACCGTATGTTGTTTTTACCCTCTTGCGGTTCGCTGAGGTCTGTAGCAGTAGTATAGTGAGCGCCCTGTTGTAAAAGAGAGAGAGACAGAGACAGAGAGAGGGAGAGAGAGAGACGGAAAGAGAGAGCGAGACGGAGAGGGGAGCGAGAGCTAGAGAGAGAGAGAGAGTAGGGGGGCTTCTTGGCTTGACTGCTGCCTCGCTTGAGCGAAGATTGATGTGGGATATTTGAGCTTCTGCGAGAGAAAACAAGACGGCCAAAGGGAGTCAGAAAACCACTCTGTCTACCACAGGCTGTACCTCACAACCTCCTCCTTCACCCACCCCACACCACCCACCCCACCCCCCTACCCCTCTCCTTCCGCACACTTGTGTCGGATTGTTTTTGTTGTTTGTTTAGGAGAAGATAAGAAAAAAAAGGTTGTTGAGGGATTTTTTTTCTTTTTCTTTCTCTTCATGTCGTTTATTTTTTTGTTTCTTTTCAGTTTGACCACCCACTGTTTGTATTAAGAGTCTGCAGTTTACGAAACGTTATACGTTTGTGTGGCTAAACAGTTTTATTTAAAAAAGATAGTGCTGTTTGGAGTTTGTGACTTTGACATTATAAAGTGGTTTGTAAGGCATCCAGATAAATGTTTTTGTGGTGAAAGGAACTCATTATAAAACTGTTGTCTCCTAAGAACGATTCTTAAAGGATTGTGAAGCTGCCAAGTACAGAACTTGGAACCAGTACAGACACCAAAAAAAGACCTTAAAAAAACTTTTGAATTTTTTTTTTGCCAAACCACAAACTTGAACATTCTTCTTCAAAACAAAACATAACCAAACCACCAACCATGAAACGAAAACTGTCAAACGTGTAACAACCACAACAACAAAAACTATACCCCAAAACACAATCCTCGTTCACCAACCCAACCCAACCCCCAGAACCTCTTTTTAACAAAAGAGGTTCGCGAAGGACTAGAACCCTGGACTTCCACAGCATGAGTGCCATGGCGGATCAGCACCATACCCCAGCGGCCTGGCTCCCCCACGAAGCCGGGCGGATGAACGGGTATGATGCCGCCTCCACGGGGATGCTTCCATCGGAAGACATCAGCGACATGTTCTTCCCGCACTCTCTGGACTCCAACGCAGGCCACATGAACCACGCTGGCTACTACACCTCGCCCGCCGCCAGAGCGTCAGGCTTACAGGAGTCCGCATGGTGAGTTTTAGTACAGGCCTATAATAATAATAATATAGTATAATAATAATTAATATTAATAATAAGTATAGGGGTTAGTTTGTTCGTTAGTTAAGTTAATGGTGAGTATGTTGTGTTGTGGGTAGGTTTTGTGTTGTGGGGTAGAGTGTGGTTTGTCAGTGTGTGTGTGTTGGGTGGTGGTGTGGAAGGGGGGGGGTAGGTAGTGTGTGTTGTGTGGGGGGGGTGTAGGGTGGATGTGGGTGTGGGGGTGGGGAGGGGGTGGGGAGGGGGTGGGGGAGTGAGATATGTTAGGTATTGGTATATTCTATTTTAAGTTTGTACTCTCCTGTCCCTCTGTCTGTCTCTCTTTCCCTCTCTCACTCTCTTCCCCTCTATGTCTGTCTGTCTGTCTCACTGTCTCTGTCTCTCTCTTTCTCTCTCTCTTCCTTTTCCCTCTCCCTCTCTCACTTTTTCACTTCTCTGTCTGTCTGTCTGTCTGTCTGTCTGTCTGTCTGTCTGTCTGTCTGTTTCTCGCTCTCGCTCTCGCTCTCTCTCTCTCTCTGTCTCTCTCTCTCTCTTTCTCTCTCTCCCTCCCTCCCTCCCCCCTCTCACTCCCCCTCTCCCCTCCCTCCCTCCCTCACTCCCCCCCCCCTCACTCCCCCTCCCCCCTCACCCTCTCTCTCTTCCTCTGTGTCCCTGCATCTATGTTTTTCTCTGTGTCTCTGTGACTGTCTAATCATCCCCAGGCAGTGAGGTAAATGGCGAGGCATCGTTAAGACCTATCCAGATCTGTTGTCCTAACCTTTCCCTCCCTTCCTTGCCAAAGCTCTAGACTCTATAGGAGCACAGGCCATAGAACTTCGCCATAGGCGCTCAGATCAGACACAAAGCACGTTGAAAAAGACAAGTGAGGGCTGTAGTATTTATATGTATCTGTATGTATCTGTCTTGTCTGTCTGTCTGTCTGTTTGTTTGTCTCTCGTGTCTTTGTCTCTCTCTTTCTTTCTTCCTCTCTCTGTGTCTCTCTGTCTCTTTCTCTCTTGTCTCGCTTGTCTCTCTCTCTCGCTTGTCTTCTCTCTCTCTCTCTCTCTCCTCTCTCTCTCTCTGTCTCTGTCTGTCTGTCTGTCTTCTGTCTGTCTGTCTGTCTGTCTCTCCTTCTCTCTCTCTCTCTCTCTCTCTCTCTCTCTCTCTCTCTCTCTCTCGCTTTCTCTCTCTCTCTCCTCTCTCTCTCTCTCTCTCTCTCTCTCTCTCTCTCTCTCTCTGTGTGTCTCTGTCCTGTCTCTCTCTGTCTATATCTATCCTCCTTCCTCTCTCTCACTGTCTCCTCCCTCTCTTTTCTCTGTATCTATCCCTCTCCCTCTCTCTCTCTCTGCACGCACGCACGCACACACATACACTATCACACACACGCATTCACACCACACACACACACGCACGCACACACACACACATATCTATCTAGCCAAATAGCATAGGGCAGCTGGGTTACTTATGGGGGTTGGTTATTCTAGCAGTCTGGAAGACCCAAGTCCAGACTTAAGCCACTCTCGACAACAGCTCGCTAAGTTCCAAACTTCCTAATGGCCCAGCCTCCATAGGGAACAGCAACAAGCTCCTATCCTAAGTCTTAGGTCTGGGCTACCGGTCAGAATTCGATTCCCTTCCATTTTCAACTGTATGTCTGTTTTGTCTGTCTATCTTGTCTTGTTTGTTTTGATATGTGTGTGTGTGTGTTGTGTGTGTGTGTGTGTGTGTGTGTGTGCGTTGTGTGTGTGTGTGTGTGTGTGTGTGTGTGTGTGTGTGTGTGTGTGTGTGTGTTGTGTTTCTGCTGTTAATTTTTAGTGTGTGTACGTTGTGTGTGTATGTGTGTGTGTTGTGTGTGTGTGTGTGTGTTGTGTGTAGTCTCTCTTTTCTTTCTTTCTTCTCTTTCTTTCTTTCTCTCTCTCTCTACTCACTCCTCTCTCACACACACACACACACACACACACACACACACACACACACACACACACACACACACACACACACACAAGGGAGAGGAGAGGAGAGAAAGAGAGAGAGAGAGACGGAGACAGAGACACAGAGAGAGAGAGAGAGAGAGAGAGAGAGAGAGAGAGAGAGAGAGAGGGGAGAGAGAGAGAGAGAGAGAGAGAAACAGAGACAGAGAGAGACAGAGACACAGAGAGAACACACACACACACACAGACACACAGACACACAGACACACCGACAGACACTCACACAGACAGACACACACACAACAGACACACACAGACAGACACACAGACAGAAGCTCAACACAAGTTTCTCTATCACTCCTACTCCTCTAGTTTTTATCAGCCAGAAAAGTAAGGGAGGGGGGGCCGGGGGGGGGGGGAAGGGTAGTTTCGTGCAAGCTTTTTGATATTTCCACAACCGTTTTGATATAACTCCAGTGATGACGATAAGACGATTGGGATAGGAGGCGATATTATCTGCCTTTTGAGTGAAAACATCTGCGCTTGCTTCTTCTGAAACTTGCATAAAACATTCTGTGTCTGTTTCTGTTTTTATTTGGGTTTTTGGGGTGGTTTGTGTGTGTGTGGGGGGGGGGGGGGGGGGGGGGGGGGGGGGGGGGGGGGTGTTGGTGATTTGGTTGGCTGGTTGGCTTGCTGGCTGACTGGTTGGTTAGTTGGCTGACTGGCTGGTTAGATGGTTGACTGGTTGACTGGCTGGCTGGTTTATTGTTGGTTTGGGGTTTTTTTTTGCTGCTTGCTTAAAATGGACTGGCCTTGAGTGGAACGCACGACTTCTGCTAGAAAACTGTGTGGAGTGGAGGAAGTTGGTTGCAAAATCTTCAGTGGTATCCCAACAGTCTACAAGACTACCAGATAGGTGATTTAGTGCTTAGTTACTCCGTCGGTTTGATCGGTTGTCCAAATGAGCTAAAAGTGTCGGAAAATGTGTATATATATGCAATAAATCGGAATAAAATAAAACTGAAAAAAAAGTTTGAGTCAATTTCTTTCCCTTGTCTACAGATTAAATGAAAAGAAGAATATTGCGAAATAGGTTTGGATTTTTTTTTTGGTCGAGTACCGAAATCTTTTTTTTTGTAATTATTAGATCTAGTAAACTGTTTTAAAACAAGATGGATTTGATTCGCTCTGGGTGACCTGCTAATTCTCTCTGTCTCTGTCTCTGTCTCTGTCTCTCTCTCCTCTCTCTCTCTTCTCTCTCTCTCTCTCTCTTACACACACACACACACACACACACACACACACACACACACACACACACACACACACACACACACACACACACACACACAGAAAGAGAGGGGAGGGGACTGACATTACCAGAGGAATAATCAAGAAGAAAAGACTACTTTTACACACACACACACACACAAGACAATGGTCCTATTACGTTTTATCATAGTCACTCGTTTGCCAGTGTGTCGGGTAATGCACGCTTGTGAAAGCAAGCGCGTGTGTGAATGTGACATGTGTCTGTTTGCGCGTGTGTGCGTACGTGCGCGCCTGCGCTATTGTTCGGACGTGCGCGCTTGTCTGGTCTATGCGTGTGCACACTCAAATGTATGCATGCATATGTAAGGTCATGCATGCATGCATATTAGACAAAGAAATTGACACAGAGAGAGAGAAGTCGGGGTTTGGGCGCGGGAGAGAGAGAGAGAGAGAGAGAGAGAGAGAGAGAGAGAGAGAGAGAGAGAGATGAGAGAGAGAGAGGAGAGAGAGAGAGAAGAGGAAGAGATTTTGACAGATGCCCACGCATAACCCGGCTCACTGACAAACGGTAAGCAGGCAGACATGCAGGCAGGCAGGCAGGCAGGCAGACATGCAGGCAAGCAGGCAGGCAGGCAGACATGCAGACAATTAGCTGTGTATGCAAAAATGGCCATTGTTTAGAGAGTCGGAGAGCGCGGAGGGACATCTGTGAGAGGCATGGAACTAAAGAATTCTGGCTGCTGCCAGAAATATCAGAAAAATGGCTTCAGCTTCTCTCTCCTCTCTTCTCCTCTCTCTTCTCTCTCTCCTCTCTCCTCTCTCTCTCTCTCTCTCTCTCTCTCTCTCTCTCTCTCCTTCTCTCTCTCTCTCTCTCTCTCTCTCTCTCTCTCTCTCTCTCTCTCTCTCTCTCTCTCTCTCTCTCTCTCTCTCTCTACTAGCTTGTAATGCTTAATCTATCTACCCTCTGAAAAATAAAATATGTTCAAAATCTGTTCTCTCTTCTGTTTTCTGTCACTCTGTCTCTTCTTGTGTCTCTCTTCTCTCTGTGTCTCTCTCTCTGTGTCTCTCCTGTGTCTCTGTCTCTGCTCTCTCTCTCTCTGTCTCTCTCTCTCTGTGATTGTCACTGGAACAATAGGTGTATAAAGTTTCTTCTTCATAATGTGACTACACATGAACGTTGGATTGCTACACGCCAATAATGCTGAGTAGGATGGCGTGTCGTTCGTTCGTTCGTTCATTCATTCCATTTATTACTTCGTTTGTTCACTTATTCATATTCGTTTTAACTCATTCATTCGTTCACTCATTCATTCATTTTACCTCATTCATCCATTCGTTCATTGATTCATTCACTCATTCAATCGTTCGATTATTCACTCATTCAATCCTTTGTTCATTCATTCAATCCTTCAATCCTTCATTCATTCATTCATTCATTCATTCATTCATTCATTCATTCATTCATTCATTCATTCATTCATTCATTCATTTATTCATTGATTCATTCATTCGTTCGTTCGTTTGTTCACTCATTCATTCATTTATTCATTCGTCCATTCTTTCATTGATTCATTCACTCATGCAATCGTTCGATTATTCACTCATTCAATCCTTTGTTCATTAAATCCTTTGTTCATTCATTCATTTATTCATTCATTCATTCATTCATTCATTCATTCATTCATTTATTCATTCATTCATTTGCACTGCTTTCCTGACTATGGAAACCATGTTCCTAAGGATGTGAGAGAGAGAGAGGAGGAGGGGAGTGGGGCCACTGGGGGTGGAGGGAAAGAAAGAGAGAGAGAGGGAAAGAGAGAGAGAACTCTGTGTGTGCATGTGTGGTGTGTGTGTGCGCGCGCGCGCGTGTGTGTATGTCTGTGTGTGTGCGTAAGAGACAGAGACACAGAGCGAGACAGAGACAGACAGACAGACAGAGACAGAGCCAACCAGACAGACAGGAAAAGGACATAGTCAGACAGAGAAACGTAGGGCGGTGTAGAGAATGTGGGAAAGTAGGTGTGGGAGAAATCTTTCCCACACACACACATACATACATCCCCTCCCAAAACCACGGGGGTCTATATATAATGTTATGATAGCACAGATATTTGACATACTGTGTGTGATACATCATACCTTTCGTGCATATATATATATATATAATATATATATATATATATATATATATATATATATATATATATGTATATATATATGTATATATGTATATATATATATATATATATATATATATATATATATATATATATATATACATATATACTATATAATTAATATATTATATTATATAATATATATATATATATATATATAATATATATATATATATATGTATATATATATGTATATATGTATATATATATATTATAATATATATATAATATATATATAAGAGAGAGAGAGAGAGAGAGAGAGAGAGAGAGAGAGAGAGAGAGAGAGAGAGAGAGAGAAATTATATATATATATATTTATATATAATATATATTATATAATACCTAACTTTCCGACACGAACAAATACCACAAAAGAAAGGTACATCATCATTACCACCACTCCTTTCTGTCTCTCATCCCCACTGGGTATGTTCCTCTTTCTCTCTCTCTCCTCTCTCTCTCTCTCCTCTCTCTCTCTCTCTCTCTCCTCTCCATCTCTCTCTCTCTCTCTCTCTCTCCCTCCCTCCCTCCCTCTCTCACCCCCTTCCCCCCTCCCCCCTCCCTCTCTCTGTGACAAGAAAACCTCAAAAAAATACTCTCAAAAAACCCTCTTCGGAGCCAACAACAACCCCCTGCCTGCTATATATTTATGGCTACTGTGCGTGCAAGCGCTCTCGCCCTGCAATTACCTAAGTCGGCAGTCTGGCGGTCACCATTCGAGGCCCCCATTGAAATTCAACCCCCCCACCAAATAAGTGCCCTCCCCGTAACTTTGGGCGCTACTGGGCTAGCCTATACTAGTACTACTAGAGTCTAGTAAGCCTCTCTGGCTAGCCTAGCCTAGCCTACTAGGCTAGGCCTACTACTGCATTGAGAGAGAGAGAGAGGGGGGGGGGGAGGAGAAGGAGAGAGAGGAGACACACACACACAGACACACAGATACACAGACACACAGAGAGCATTGAGAGAGAGAGAGAGAGAGAGAGAGAGAGAGAGAGAGAGGAGAGAGAGAGAGACAGACAGACAGACAGACAGACAGACAGACAGACAGACAGACAAACAAACACACAGAGATAGAGCATTGAGAGAGAGAGAGAGAGAGAGAGAGGAGAGAGAGAGAGAGAGAGAGAGAGAGAGAGTATTATTCGTTTGCTCGTGTGCGAACCTCTCTCTCTCTCTCTCTCTCTCTCTCTCTCTCTCTCTCTTCCTCTCTCTCTTTCCTCAGTTCGCTCTCATCACCCTATTGAGCTCATTGAACAGAGCAGGAAAAAATTTGTAGGTGCTGATCCTTAGTTTGCAGAGCGGAAAGATGGTTTTGAGAAGAAGAAGAAAAA
>CM060329.1:46531029-46533529 GCA_030674155.1 Stramonita haemastoma
AGGGGAAAAATCCCCTCGAACGGGAATCGAACTCGGGTCGTTAAATTGCCAGCGCAATGTTCTGACCACTAGGCTATCCCGTATCCCATCCCAGCTGGTGCTATTTATAGCAGGAACTGACCACACTTAGCCTAGGTAAAAGGAAAGGGCGTGCTAAGTATAGCACACTTGACTGAATGATGTGAAATTTGTGCACCGTGGGCACGGCATGTGGCCAGACAGACAGAGCATTGAATTGAGTGGGGGCTGCCTGCTGCCCTGAGTCTGACTCTTGGAGCGTTGTTTGCACAACAAGATAATCGCTTGTCGAAATTAGTGGACCGCATACCACCACACACTAGAGCTTGTTGACACACACTCCCATCATCCCAGTTGACCTTTTCTTCCTGGGCATCCTTTTTTTTTTCTCTCTGTTTTTTTTTTCGTTTTTTTTTTTTTGAGGGAGGGAGTGAGGAATGTATATTTGTTGAAAACAGTCAAAATGTTACGAAGATAAACTAGATTATTCTTAATGGAGGCAGCAACGCTTTTTGTTGTTGTTGTTGTTGCTCATATCACAGTACAAAGATAATAAGTTGTTGAAGAATCAGAAACAGATTCTATATTCTGATTCAGAATCAAATACTGTCCTTGGATGGTGTTGCTATTCTGGGAGAACTTTTTAAAAGAATGTTTCTGTCTACAATTTATTTTGTTCATTATCTGAAAATAAACGAGCCATTGCGATTTTTCTTAATATGAAAAATCAAGTTTAAAGAAAACTCTCCACATATGTAGGCCACCTGGATTAAGACCACTGGTATATTTGTTTGGGATTTTTTTGGTAGATGTTTTTCCAGGTTTGTATGTGGACTCATAATAATCGTGTCCGGTCAGCCCTTAGGATAAAATCAAATTTAGACAAGTAATAGATAAATAAATAGATCAATAAACAAATCAATAAATTAATTAATAGATAGAACATTGGCATATTTCTTGCAGGCTTGTATGTAGGTTCATAATTATCGTGTCCAGCCAGCCCTTAGACTAAAATCTTGCTGTCTACGGGTAACATCTTTTCGTCTTAGGATAAAATCTTGCTGTCTTCCTTAGAATAGAGTCGCTTGTCTTGACGCCGTTCCTACAACTTCTTACGTACGGATGTTACAACTTGATGTGTGACGTCACGGTGAACTTTAAGCCTCCCCGAAGGAGGAGGAGGAGAGTGGTGTTGGAATTCAGAGATGTGCAGCGTGATATGGATGGACACTAAGAATACATGCATTCACGTCACAGGCTGGCGTGGAGAGAGGAGAGAGAGAGAGAGAGGAGAGAGAGAGAGAGAGAGAGAGAGAGAGAGAGAGAGGGAGAGAGAGAGAGAGAGAGAGAGAGAGGAGAGAGAGAGAGGACAGTACACAATGTACTATATGCAGGCCTAACGAGGGGCAGAAGTTGGCAGCAAGTAGGCTATGATTGATAGACAATTCTTCTCATTCAGTGGACTGACTGAATGTTGGTTTAGATTGATTTTTTTTCAGAAACAAGAATAAACATCGAAGACTACAGCATTTTGGAATCGTAGCAACAACGAACTTGTAGCTTATGATTCAAATGTAGTGCATACCTCAGTTTAACACTCTGGGGGTCACCCCAGAATATGCGCTCTTGACTCACTCACTCATCCCACCTGTGAATCACTGTGAGATTGGAAGTACACCGGATAAGTTTTGCGTGTATGATGACTGTTTTCAAGTACCTCGCCATACAGGCAGCCATACTCCCAACTTCAGATGATTTTTTTTTCACCTTTAAAGAAGAGCGCATGTTTTGTTAAGAGCTTTGTCATGGCTGAGGGCAGTCTCAACATTTTTGCAATATAACAACATTTTAATATAGGCTTTTGCACTTGCTTAGCTTACATCCATAACTTGACACAGCTTTTGGCCTGAGGCCAAGACGGACTGAATAATACGCTTCCCACTGTTTCCTTTTCCCTGGTCACTCACTCACTAACTTGAGGACTTTTGTAGGAACATAGTTTCCTGACTAGGAGGGCCAAGACTCAACTTTTCCTCAGATTTATGTCCGAAAGTTACTTTTTCCATCAGTGCACTCAGAGAGATAAACCAAGACTTTTGGATCTGATCAATCTCCCAGTTTAGGTTAAACAAAAGAAAAGAAAAAAAGTTGAAACAAAAAAAACCAAAATGGACGAAGAATGAATGACAAAACATGTGAGGATGGAGAGGGAGGAGGGGAGGGGGGGAAAGGAAAAGTGAAAGGGGGTGGGGGTTAGGGGGGGCTCTTGCTTGCTCTGCTGCGCAGCAAATAGACAGATCGATACGACAACCAAGAACGGCAACCCATGCGTGGGACGAGTTATTTCGATTGGCTTTGTGCACTGTAGTAGGCCTTCCACAGACAGACAGGACAGACAGACAGAGAGAGAGAGAGAGACAGAGACAGAGACAGAGAAGACAGACAGAGAGGGAGGGAGGGGGGGGTTGCAGTTGGGGGTTAG
>CM060329.1:46538529-46548529 GCA_030674155.1 Stramonita haemastoma
CTTCTTCACGCCAGCACACACACACAACACACACCACACACACACCACACACACACACACACACTACACACACACACACACACACACCACGCTACACAAACACACACACCACACACACACACACACTCACACACACACTCACACACTACACTACTACTACACTAACTACACTACACTACACTACACTACACTACACTACACACACACACACACACACACACACACACACTACACACACACACACACCACACACACACACACACACACACACACACACACACACACACACACACTGACGTAACATAGACAGATGCACCACATCACATCGCCAGTGTGTCTTCCCTTGCAAAATTCTGGCACTAATGCTTGCAGCAGATGCTGATTGTAGTAGTAGACTAGTCTCGTAGTCCTTAGATCTGTCGAATCTTGTTGGGATCCAATCCCTTTGTTCGCTTTCTGTGGGATTTATAGATAGGTACTAGATGGATCCCTCTATGATTCCTCGCCTTGTTCAGTCCTTCTGTTTGTCTTTTTTGGTTAGGATTGTTTTTTGTCCATTGCGTTTAATATGTGTGTGTGTAGTGTGTAGTGTGTGTGTGTGTGTGTGGTGTGTGTGTGTGTTGTGTGTGTGTGTGTGTGTGTGTGTGTGTGGTGTGTGTGTGTTTGCGCTGGTGGGTGTGTGCGTGTGGTGTGTGTGTGGTGGAGACCAGAATTAGTGCTTAGGGAACAAGACTGGTACGCCAACCCCCCCAAAAAAAAACAAAAAAACAAAACAAAACAAAACAACAACAAAAAAAACAGAGAGAGAGAGAGAGAGAGACAGAGACAGACAGACAGACAGACAGACAGACAGACAGAGGGACAGAGACTGAGACAGAGAGGCAGAGAGAGGGGAGGCATTAATCAAAAAACTAAAAAGAGAAAAGAGAAAAAAAAAAAAGAGAAAGAAAGAAAAAAAATGACACCATACGATCTTGATAAAGTTTTTTGACAGATTTTATTCTCACACACATATATAATAATATACAATCACTCTTTCGCCCGCCGACGGCCATATTTGCCAATAGTGGGTGGCGGTAGCAGTGGCAGTGGCGCTCTGAGGCTTTCAAGGGAAATCATTCTGATGACCACAGACTGTGCGATGTGCTAAACGGCCCCAAGGGTGTCAGACCAGAGTTACCTGACCTTTTCATTGATTGTATGGTGCGCCATCGGCGTCAGACTTCATAATTGGAATTTTTTTCTTGTCGTTATGTGTGGGTTTTTTTTTTTTTCGTCTTCATATATTTTTGGAGAGGGGAGAGAGAGAGGGGGGGTGTGGAGGAGGGAGGGGGGAAGAGAGAGAGAGAGAGAGAGAGGAGAGGAGAGAGAGAGAGAGAGAGGAGAGAGAGAGAGAGAGAGAGAGAGAGAGGAGAGAGAGAGAGGAGGAGATGGTATGCTGTGATGTTTTATTCATGAAATTGCTAGATCTATGCCTGTCGTATGTGTATTTTTTTTCTCATTTTTTCGTTGTTTTTAATTTGTAGACCAGATTCTCTGTCATTTCTCTCTTTTTTATTATTATTATTATTATTATTATTATTATTATTATTTTATTATTATTATTATTATTATTATTATTCCAGCTTGTTTGTCTCTTGTCTGTTCGTCTTTCTCTGTTTCTTTCACTGTTTCTCTAGATCTATATCTGCCTGTCTGTCTATCTGTCTGTCTGTCTCTCTACCACTCTCTTTCTCTCTCCATTTTTCTCTCTCTCCATTTTTTCTCTTTGTCTGTCTGTCTGTCTGTCTGTCTGTCTGTCTGTCTGTCTGTCTGTCTGTCTGTCTGTCTGTCTGTCTGTCTGTCTCTCTCTCTCTCTCTCTCTCTCTCTCTCTCTCTCTCTCTCTCTCTCTCTCTCTCTCTCTCAGTGATATCCATACCTACATAATTACAACACCTGATGCTGTTTTCGACATTGTTATGTTGTATGTATTTCTTGTGTTTAACAGAGAATGTATGATGTGCGCTCGCGCGCGGTGTGTGTGTATGTTTGGGGTGTGTGTGCCTGCCTGTCTGTCGGAGTGTCTGTCTAGCTCTCTGTGTCTGCCTGCCTGCCTGCCTGTCTGTCACTGTATTTCTGTTGATATACTATATAGTCTTGTGGTTTTCGAGTCTACTACGTCACAGTACTTAAGTCCAATACCTCACTGGAAACATATTTTTTGCCCGTTATTTAGCTAGAGGTCCAAGTTTCACTCATGGTGAGATATTTCCTATTCAACCGTTTTTACCCACCATTAAGGTTGCTGCATTCCGACTTCGGCGATGTAACGACGTAAATATAATCGCAACAGGAAAATGTTATGCTTTTTCACTAAGTGAAAGAGTATACGACGAGAGAAAAGAAAAAGGTTGGGGGGTGGGGGTGGGGGTGGGGGTCTTTGTCAATAGCCTACAGGTGTACAAAACAAAAATGATTAATATTGAACTGTTACAATATAACTTCGACATTAATATAACGCACATGGGCAGAGCAATGATAATAGTAATAAGAAGAAAATAGTAGAAAAAGAAAGATGACAATGAATCAAATAATCATAAAATATTGACATGTGTGCTTTCCCCCCCCCCCCCCCCCCCCCCCCCCTTCCCCCCCCCCCCCCCTCTCTCTCTCTCTCTCTCTCTCTCTCTCTCTCTCTCTCTCTCTCTCTCTCTCTCTCTCACAGTGCAGAGATACATATATACACACACACACTATACACACTGTATATAAAACTTGGCACGGACAATTACAGAGGAGAGAGCGAGAGAGAGAGAGAAACTATGGGAAACGAACATAACCTTCAAAATGATTTGATACCAATCTACAACGAAAAAATATTTGATGGAAATGAATGACAGTGATGATTGTCTTCTTCCTCCAGACAGACAGGCCAGCGTGAACTGTATCCATGCGAAATGGCATGAATGAATGAACGTATGAATGAATGAATAGATCAAAGACAGCATACATGAAAGAAGGAAGGGAAGCGTGTAAAAAAAAAAAGATGATTGCAGTCAGTAACGATTTTTTTTTTTTTACCTACTGTGTTTCTAGACTGTGTTACGATACATGACTTTTTTGCTGTTATTTAAAGTCTGAAAATAACTATCAATTCTAAACGTTTTTTTGGGGGGTGGTGGGGGCATATTTTATGTCAGTTTGGCAATAGTAATGAGTAATATATTAAACGGACGTTAAAATTGGGTTTAAAAGCTTCATAACTGCAGTGTGTGTGAAGTCTTTTTAGTTGCCGAAATAACATCATACTTACACTCCATCATCAAACATTAATGGTTAAATTTTGAAACACAAAAACTGCACATGAAAGCAATAATCTTTTTTTTTTCTTTTTCATAGAAAAATCGACCTAGATCTAAAACGGTGAGCTTGCATCTCCATTAAAACGATCTTGATAAAAAGATTAAATTATGTAAAAAATGTATAAAACTACATACAGTAATAGTGCAAAGAAAAAAAAACTTTTGATAAAGGACCTCTGATTAAGTATGTCATAAAACTAAGTCGTTTATTAAAGAAAACTTACAGGAGAAAATTAACAACAACAACAACAATAATAAATAATTTAATAATAATAATAAATAATAATAATAATAATAATAATATTAAAAAGATTCCGGAGGGGGGAAAAAACGAACAAACACAAGGGGGAAAATCAACTCGAAAAGAAAACGAAAAACAAAATCCAAGAAATGTTGGTTTCCTGCTGTGCTTTAAAAAAAAACTATTTTTTCCCCGGTGGTATATTCATTCATTCTCTTCTGTAATTTAAAAGAAAAAAAACAGCAACAAAACAAAACCCAGACAAACAAAACAAAACCAAAAAAAAAAACGAAATGAGAAGGATCATCTTTGCTGTTATATATCTCAATTTAACAACAACATACAAGCTTTTATTGTTTTTTCTTTTCTTCGTTTAGTTCGAGAATTATTCAACACCTATCATTCGTGTTATCTGTAAATACAATAAGTTCGATTTCTATCGCACTTGTTTTGTATTCGTTGTAATGTGTGTGAACACACACACACACACGCGCGCCCGCGCGCGCGCGCACACACACACACACACACACACACACACACACACACACACACACCCACCTCCCATAATAATAATGTTTATATTAAAATATATCACTGTGTTGTCATTTTTCTTGTATTCTCTTTTGGCAAATAATGAACATCTCGCTAAACAGACAACACCTTTATCTTTATCTTCATGGAAATACTATAATATAATCGGGACTTTCTATCTATGCAGTCGGATTACGGCTGCCTTAAGTTTATGGTGGGTCCTGACGGTCGCATACGCCAAGTCTGACCAGTGGTGAACTTCGCCGCAAGGAACGATACAAAATCGGATTTTTGCCCAATATTTATTTTTGCCCAATCCCCCTCAACCATGTCTATTCAATCCCTTTGCCTTTCGAATTTTTGTTGGGTTTTTGTTTCTTACTTTTTTTTTGTTAAGGCTGTGGATTTTGATTCGCTTTTCATTCGCTTTCAATCATTAACCTACCCGCCTTAACTAACCCCCCCCCTCTCTCTCTCTCTCTCTCCCTCCGTACCTCCCCCCTTTCCTTAAAATTTGCATTATTTAAATCTATGTCAGGTTTTTGTTTATATCTTTCTGAACCCCCCAAAAACAAACAACAACAACAAACAAACAAATAAACACACACACACACACACCCATAAAAACAAAACAAAACAAAACAAAGCCAGCAGAAAAAGTAAAGAAAACAAAAAGGCTGAGTGTTTGTAGCACATTTACGGACAATTAAGCATTCACACGGTACACTGCCAGAGTAAGAGGATGCAGGATTGAGAGAGAGAGAGAGAGAGAGAGAGAGAGAGAGAGAGAGAGAGAGAGAGAGAGAGAGAGAGAGAGAGAGAGAGAGAGAGGACTCCTATCTCAAATTAAGAAGAAATTGGAACTACCCGCCCCCCGCCCCCCCTCCCCTCCCCCCTACTTCACCTATCCTAAACACCCTCACATCAATCAGTCACTCACTCATTCACTTCCCGCCCTCCACACTTCAATCCATCTGTTTCCAATCTTTAGTTAAAAGAAAAATGTGGTTGGAGTTTTTGTTTGTGTTGTCGTTTGTTTGTTTGTTTGTTGTGGGCTGTTTCTCACCATATTCATTTTATTTGCAAGTATCTATTGGTTGAGTTTGTAACTGGTTTTTTTGTTGTTGTGGTTTTGGGGGTGTGGGTTCCCAGCCTCCTCCCCCCCCCCCCCTTCCTCTCCACGCCCCCTCCTTGTTCTTTGGCTAGGCTTCGAGGTTCATCACGAATGGCCAGATTTTTTGCGGATGCCACCGTTTTTGTCCACTATGAATAAGCCTAAGGTAGCCGTGTTTCGAGTTTGGGAATGGTGTTTAAGCGTCATGTGCAATACGTTTTTGTTTCTTCTGTTCGTTTGGTTTTTTTAATAAAAATGTCGGATAGTCTGAAATTGTCATGCGTTCTTAAGTACTGGCAAGCAATGCATGGCCTCCACTTCTAAAAGGCAGAACCAATAATAATGATAATGGTAATAATAATAATAATAATAATAATAATAATAATAATAATTCATTTTATATGTATTGTCTATAGCCCTGTGATGCCGAACACAGACCCATATTATATCTTAGGTGTTACATTGTTGGTAAGTTTCTAAAGCAAAAATAAAATGAAAGCAAACAAATAAGCAATAAGCAAAAACATGAACAAAAGAAAACCTAACAACCCTCCCCTCTCTCTCCCCCCAAAATGCGGTGATTGACTTACTCAATAAACATGCCAAAAATCGTTGTAGTTCCCCCCCCCCCCCCCCCCAAAAAACAAAAAAACAAACAAGCAAAAGACCAACCAACCAACCAATCAACTAAACAACCAAACAAAAATCATCAAAAACAAAACACCCAAAAACCCATACTTAGAGACTGACTAACTCAATGAGCATGCCAAAAATCGTTTTCGCCTATAGATACAAAGAAAAAAAAAACTGCCAAATTCTACTACTGCTACTACTACTACGGCAAAAATCTTAAGTAACGGGCTGTTACGCTGAGACGGGGAGAGAGAGAGAGAGAGAGAGAGAGAGAGAGAGAGAGAGAGAGAGAGAGAGAGAGAGAGAGGCTTATCTCTCGCTTTTCGCCCGATTACCTCTAACCTGAGATGTGGACGATTAGTGTGCGATACATGTGAAGAGCAGGGAGGGAGGGAGGGAGCCAGACCCTACCCTCCTCTCCTATCCCTGTGTGTGTGCACTTTCCCTGGTCTATGTTATAGAAGCGGTTCGTTATTACAATATAATTATTAGCTGGAAAAAAGACAGGGCATGTAGGTAGGTACGTGAGGTCTCGGACGAGATAGCTCAGTGGTCAGAGCACTCGCTTTCCGCAAGCTAAGGTTTAAGCAGCATCGAGCGTGGTTACCAATTGGATGGGTGACCTTTTACGCGTCTTGGCTTCAGTACAGACCCTCCACTTCACCCAGCCGTAAAATATGGAAACCTGCCCTCTTTAAGGGTCAGGGAAGGTAAAGCAGCGAGGGAGAGGAGATGGGCACCGCCCTCAATATGCTGGCCCCTAGAGAAGCTTGGGTCTCTGATACCTCGCCCCCTAGGACCCGTAGGTTATGGGAACAACTTTTTAGGTGAGGTGTTGGTAGGTAGGCGAGTGTCACGTGCTGTGATGATAGGGTCGTTTAGATATAGATCTTTCTATCTCTTGAGTCCTGCTTGCTTAGTGACAGGTTAGTGTTGAAGATCATGGCATGTAAACAGTGCGTGGTTTGTGTTGTTGTACTGATATGCAGATTGTATTTTAAAATTATTTTCAAGAATCAAAAAACAGATTTATTATTTTCCAAACCAAAAGCCAAAAAGAGCAAGACCCCCCCCCAAAAAACATAACGAACAAAAAACAAGACAAAACAAAAAGAAAAAGCAAACAAAACATCAACACCAAAAAAGCAGAAAACAAGATCAAACACCCACAGAAAATATGTTCTTTCTTCTTGTTGTTGTTTTCTTTTTCTGTCTGGTAAGAGATTTCGACAATAGCCCCAGCCCCCACCTCCCTCACCCCTCACTCTCCCACCCACCCCCCACCCCACCCCTTTCACTCTTCTCCAAAAACCATGGGACCAGAAGACAGGACAATGGTGCAGTTAATCCAGCAGAGAAGAGGAGACTGCGGTTAAGTCTTGTTTGATCACTTGGCCTGCACACACAACACACACACACACACACACACACACACAACACCACACACACACACACACACACACATACACACACACAACACACCACACACCACGCACGCACGCACGCACAGGCACAACATACACCACACGCACACACACACACCCATTCACTCACACACACATACACACACATACAATAACACACACACAATACAACACACACAAACACACACACACACAACCACACACACACACCACACACACACACACACACACACACACACACACACACACAACACAGCACTCATTCACTAACACACACACAGAGTCTTCGCTGCTGCTGTTGTGCTGTACTGTGCTGTGCTGTGCTGTCCGGTGCTGTCTAATCATATGGAGATTTATTCTGCGCCTTTGCTTAAATATTTATGATTACCAAAGCCCGCCACTCTCTCTCCCTTACCCTTACCCACTCTCCCCTCATTATATCCCTGAACCCCCAATATCTCTCTCTGTCTGTCTGTGTGCGTCTCTGTCTCTCTCTCTCTTGTGTCTCTGTCTCTGTCTGTTTTGTCTGTCTGTCTTCTTTTAGATTTTATTTTGTTTGTTTTTATCATGACTTTCTTTGCCTGAGGACTTGATGTCAACACTGTCATGTGTGCTTATTCTTTCTCTCACACACACACATACACACACACGCACCACACCACACCACACACACACACACACACACACACACACACACACACACACACACGCGCGCGCCCGCGCGCGGCGCACACACACACACACACACACACACACACACACACCACACACACACACACACACACACACACAGACTGGTCAATGGTGGACGCTTACTCTTATCTATCTGGACGAGCAAAATTATGTCTGTGTCGACAATTACCTTCTATACCCCCCCCCTCCCCCCCCCCCCCCGCATCTCAAACAAAACCTTAAAAAGTTTCAAGTTATCAGAAAAATAATTTTCTCGTAGTACGTGTTCTTGAGCTGTGTGTGTGTGTGTGTGTGTGTGTGTGTGTGTGTGTGTGTGTGTGTGTGTGTGTCTGTGTGTGTCTGTGTGTGTCTGTGTGTGTCTGTGTGTGTCTGTGTGTGTCTGTGTCTGTGTCTGTGTGCTGTGTCTGTGTGCGTGTGTGTGTGTGAGAGAGAGAGAGACTCAGAGAGAGAGACAGAGAGACACAGAGAGAGAACAGACAGAGGGACAGAACAGACAGAGAGGGGGGGGGGGAGTATGAGTATAAAGGGCAGTCGTGATTGTCTGTTGTTTTATAAGTGCTGGTGCACTTTTCGATAACTTTCACTATTGTTCTGGTTTGTTTCTGGGTACGTGGTGGGTGGTCTAGGTTATGTTTGTGTTAATTTTGTTCGTTCCGTTTTTGATAATTGTTTTTCCTTATTTGATGTGGTTTTTTTTTCTTTTTTTGGTTTATTGATGGTGATGATATAGGTGTTGTGGTTTTTCTTGTCGTTGTCATCTTGTTTTTGTTTGGGGCTTTTTTCAGGGGAAGGGGTGGGGGGGGGGGGGGTGTTTGTTTTAGTTTTTGCAGTTCTTCTCTAGAAGTTGTTGTTCATCTTTCTCTTCTCGTTCTTCTAGTCATTTTTCTTAGACATAATTATAATTGTGTGTATTTGTCTATTAATCTATTTTTACTGATTTATTCATTTATTCATTTTGTATTTATTCACCAACTAGAAGTTTATGTTTAGCATATTTATTTCACTTTAAACATTCATATCTGTATTTTAAGAACAATATATTATTAGTTGTCTGTAATTTTCTTTCGTAATCTTTCTTTTTTTTCTTTATTTTGCTCTTTTGTTTTGTTTTTTTCTTATTGTTTTGGTTGTTTTTTTATCGCTTTACATTTTCTAAAATATATATTTTAGATGGGGGCAAGGGGGAGGGACGTAGGGATCTGCGTTTGTGCTTGCTGTGACTATCATTCAGACAATGTTTCCGAATTGCCCCTCCCCACCCCCTGTGTGTGTGTGTGTGTGTGTGTGTGTGTGTGTGTGTGTGTGTGTGTGTGTTGTGTGTGTGTGTGTGTCTCCCTCTCTCTCTCTCTCTTGCTCGTTCTCTCTCTTTCTCTCTCTTTCTCTCTCTGTCTCTCTTCGACTCTTTCTGTCTCTGCCTCTGTCATTCTCTCTGTCTCTTGTCTGTCTGTCTGTCTGTCTGTCTGTCTGTCTGTCTGTCTGTCTGTCTGTCTGTCTGTCTGTCTGTCTGTCTGTCTTCTTCTCTCTCTCTCCTCTCTCTCTCTCCTCCTCTCTCCTCTCTCTCTCTCTCTCTCTCTCTCTCCTCTTTCTCTCTTCTCCTCTCTCTTCTCTCTCTCTCTCTCTCTCTCTTTCTCTTCCCCCCTTGTCTTCGACAGTTTTGCGTAGTATTTGTTTACTTAATTATTTCGTAGAGGAGGAAACAGCACTTTTCATTTTGACCCGAATAATTGACAACTTCGCCATCTGTTTGGGAAATTGCAAGCATTTTGTTTCTCGGAGTGTTTTGTTTACAGGGAAACCGAAAAGAACAGAAAAAACGCACTCACACACATGCATGTCACGCACGCACGCACGCACGCACGACGCACGCACACACACACACACACACACACACACACACACACACACACACACACACACACCACACACACACACACACACACACACACACACGTGCGCGCGCGTTTAAAACAACAACAACAAAGAAAAGAAAAAAAAGAAAAAAAAAACAAAAACGAAGACAAA
>CM060329.1:46561029-46566029 GCA_030674155.1 Stramonita haemastoma
CATACTAAAACACACACAACACACACACACACGCACGCACGCACACACACACACCACACACACACACACACACACACACACACACACACACACACACACACACACACAAACACACACACACACACAACAACACACACACACACACAGAGCACGCACGCACACATACACACACAGAGGCACGCACGCACGCACAGCACGCACGCACGTACGCACGCACACACACAAACATGCACGCACATTCACACAGAGGCACGCACGCAAGCACACACACACACACACACGCATGCTTGCACGCATACAAACACACACACATATACACACACAGGTAGAGGTACGCACGCACGCGCACACACGAGCACGCACGCTCACACACACAGAGGCACACACACACGCATGCATGCTCACACACAGAGGCACACACACACACAACACACACACACATGCACATACATACACGACAGCGCGTGCGTGCGTGCGTGTGTGCGCGCTTGCACAGGTGTGTGTGTGTGTGTGTGTGTGTGTGTTGCAATGTGTTGTGTTGTTTTGTGCTTGTGTGTGTGTGTGTGTGTGTGTGTGTGTGTGTGTGTGTGTGTGTGTGTGTGTGTGTGTGGAGAGGAGGGGGGGAGGGGTAGGGGTCTGCAAGCTAAAACTTGCATAATTTATATAGGCTACTTGCATACGACATATCCCGTTGTTTGTATACTTGAGGGCTGATTGATGTGTTTTGTCTCGCGTTTCGTCTAAGTCTTGTCTAAACTATATCGATCTGTTGTTTTTTTTTCTTTGTGGTTGTTTATCATATTATAGGGAACGGGATCGATGGCTCAGTGGTCAGAGCACTCACTTCCCCCCCAGCCAATGTTTTAAGCAGCATCGAACGTAGTTTACCAAGTGGATGGGTGACCGTTTGCGCGCCTTGGTTTCAGCACAGTTCCCCAGTTCACCCAGCTGTCAGTGGGTACCTGCCCTCTTTAGGATCAGGGAAGGTAAAGCAGTGAGGGAGAGGGCGATGGGCGCCGTCTTCAATAGGCTGGCCCCTGGAGAAGTTGAGGTCTCTGAGCCTCGTTCCTCTACGACCACATAGGTTATTGGACACTGGGTGTCGTGTCTCGTGTGTTTAGGAGAGCTCTCCTATCTTTAATTGACACACAAAAAAAGAAAGTGAGATGGGTGGAGGGTGGGATGTGGATTTGCATGATGACCTCCAGGTCAAACTTCGAGTATAGACCTGCCACACAGGTCTCTGTCTGTCTGTCTTTCTGTCTCTCTGTCTCTGTCTCTCTGTCTCTCTCTGTGTATGCTACTGCCTCTCTCTCTCTCTCTCTCTCTCTCTCTCTCTCTCTCTCTCTCTCTCTCTCTCTCTCTCTCTCTCTCTCACTCTCTCTCCTCTCTCTCTCTCTCTCTCGTCTACTGCCTCGTCTCTCTTTCTGTTTGTCCTTATCCTCTTTTTTTTTGTTTGTTCATTTTTCCTCCCTTTTTTTTCTCCCCCCAGTTTATTTCTTTTTACTTCCCCCCCCCCCCTCTCTCTCTCTCTCTCTCTCTCTCTTTGTTTGCAATTTACACCACAAAGCTTGCAACCCGAAACTGTTTATATTCGGACAAATTAGTTATCTTTACATCAATGTCACACATACACACACACACTCTCTCTCTCTCTCATTCTATCTCTCTGTTTCTCTCTCTCACTCACACACCACACTCACATACACGCACTCATACATACACGCACACCACACACACCACACACACACACACAACACACACACGCACGTGCGCACGCATGCGCCCGTGTGACAGATAGATTCTCTCTCCTCTCTCTCCTCTCTCTCTCTCCTCTCTCTCTCTCTTCTCTCCTCTCTCTCTCTCCTCTTCCTTCTCTCTCTCTCTCTCTCTCTCGCTCTCTCTCTCTAGTCCATGTCTATTTTTTTTCGCATCTACGTGTGTATCAAATCAGCAACGATGACCCACAACAATCCCTGAACAATTTTCGGAACCAGCCTAGATCTAGTTCCAACACGCGCGCTTCGCCTGTTGCTGCTTAACTGGCCAGTAGTCCATTCTATACTAGAAGAACTGTGTATGGTCAAGGAGAGTGTTGAGAGCCAATCTCTGACCAGTGGTGGGTGGGTTTGTTGGTGGAAGTAGCCACTGTCTCTACTATAATTATAGCACAGTAGTGGATGGTCACTATACTGACTCTGCACAGTGAGTTCTCCTAGTGGTCATTATAGTAATTACCACCGCCTTGTCCACTCTTGACCACTGACAAAAAGGAAATGAAACTAAACTGATAGAGTGGACCCTAGCCTGCTACACCAGGCTTGTGAGACAAGGTTGGAGTGAACGTCTAGCTAGGTCACTTTTGTCTTAATTGGTGTGTTTGGGGGGGGGGGGGGAGTGGGGGGGGGCAGTTTGTGGGAGGGGGATTGGGTTTCCTTTTTGGGGGGGATGGGTTTGTGGGTCAGTGAGTGTAGGGAGGAAGGTGAGTGGGTTTAGGGGAGTGAGAACACTTGCTTTGGGGTTGGGGTTCCTTTCCTCCTATACCTACCTCCACACAGACACTGCCCTTCATCGTTTTTTTGTTTTGTTTTAAACATGTTTAATTCGAAAAGGGGACGGGATAGCTCAGTGGTCACTGCACTCACTCTCCTCAAGCAAATGCTAACAAGCATCGAGCGCGGTTACCAAGTAGATAGGTGACCGTCTGTGCGTCTGTGCGGGTTGACTTCAGTACAGTTCCCTCGTTCTCCCATCTGTAAATGGGTACCTGCCTGCCCTGTTTTGGGTCAGGGAAGGTAAAGCAGCGAGGGAGAGGAGATGGGCGCTGTCCTCAATATGCTGGCCCCTAGAGAAGCTGGGGTCTCTCTGACAAGCTGTGAGACATAGGTTATGGAACACATTTAACTTTACCTGTACCTTTTTTAAAATTATTATTCGAAAAGACATTATTAAAACAAAATCATTCAGTACATTATTTCCAGCAACAACCAGCTTGAAGCTTATATCGCGCTTAATGCAATAGAAACAACGTTTTTTTTTAGTGAATTTGTTTTTTTATTTGATTGATGTAATGTATGATTTAACTTCTTTTTTGAGAGCTGTTGTTTCGTCCTTGTTGTGGTCTTTCCTAATCCATCCATTTTCCCCCCTCTCTATGGGGCAAAATTTCTTTCAGCAGTTGTGCTTCAAACTTTTTTAGGAGTTTTGCTTCAAGCTTTTCTTTTTTTTAATTTTTTTTTTATTCTTTTGTCTTCAAATAAATGACTCACATTAAATTCGTTGGTTCTTTGTCTCTTGTCGATCTCATTTGGAATAAAGCATCTCTTCTCAGCGTTAATTGATGTTGTTTGTCTGATGTATTTTTTTTTAATACTTAGAGGCAACATGTAAGAACTGATCTTGTTTTTCAAAGTGAAGTTGTTTTCTACTTAGATCAAGCCCACTTATTCCCCCTCCCCCCCCCCCCCCTCCTTCCTCTGTATAAAAGTTGGATTCATATGTTTAAAAAAAGTTTCATTTCACCGACATTTTGCATTTGTACAGATAAGATACTATATTTGAAATAAAGGAATGTATACAAACATTACGATTTATTCTTCCGAGTAGATTTTCGTACTCCCTGTGGGTAAAAAAAAAAACAAACGAAATAAACAAAAAAAGCAAACACTTTTTCTGTTCTTTTCTTTGTTGTTTTTTCAGTAATAGATCTATATCGTGTCCTTTGCTCATTTCCATCATCATATAAAATTATATTAGCTCTCTTTTCATTTGCATGTCTGGCATTTATGTGCAAAGATATTCTATATGTGGCGTATCGATTCACCTGTGGAAGTTTGAGGTAACGATCCACAAAGATTGTATGATGATGTGATGATGACGATAACAGTGATAATCCGTAAATCCAGTAACGACAAAAAGTTTAGTAGTGTAACAGCTTTAAGAACATTTGTCTCACGTTGGAAGAGCAAGGGTGGGAGAGAGAGAGAGGAGAGAGGTGGGGAGGGAGAGATAGACAGATATACAGAGAGAGAGAAGAGAGAGAAGAGAAGAGAGAGAGAGAGAGAGAGAGAGAGAGAGAGAGAGAGAGAGAGAGAGAGAGAGAAGGTGGAGAGATGGGAGATAAACCCACTAAATAGAATTTCCTAAATAAAAAAAATCAAACAAAAAAAGCAAGAAAACTTCAAGGTTTGATTCCCTAGAACAAAACACGTAGCAACGTTTCATTTGCATTTAAACAAAAACAAAAACAAAAAAGCCAACAACAACAAAAAAAAGAAGAAAAGAAAAGCCAACAGTAACCCAACTAGGCGAACATTTCTTGCCTTTTGTTTCTGATAAATCTATCTTTTGTCCTTTCTGTTCTTTACTTTTTTTCTTTCTTTTCTTTCTTCTTTCTTTCTTTTTTTATTTTGCTGGTTGTGCGCGCCACACAAAAACGTGGCCTTATCGTCCCCTTTAATCAAACGTATTTCAGATGGTGATCGGTCGAAACAGATGTGCTTTTACGATTTTACGACAAGGGGCTCTTCCCCGTAGTGTGGCTGTTCTTTTGATGATATCACTCACAGTGTGCTCTCTTGTCTGTCTGTCTGTCTGTCTGTAAGTATGTCTGTATGTCTGTCTGTCTGTCTGTCTGTCTGTATGTTTGTATGTTTGTATGTATGTATGTCTCTTCATTTCTGTCTCTGTCTCTCTCTCTCTGTATGTCTCCTCTCTCATATAATCTCTCTCTTTGTATTTCTCAGTGTCTGTCTGTCTGTCTCTGAGTCTGTCTCTCTCTCTTATCTCTCTGTCTGTCTGTCTCTCTTCCCTTCCTCTCCCTCTCTCCCCCCCTCTCTCTCTCCCTCCCTCTCTTCCCTCCCCCTCTCCCTCTCTCCCTCTCTCTCCCTCTCTCTCTCTCCCTCCTCTCTCTCCCTCTCTCTCCTCTCTCCTCTCTCTCTCCTCTCCCTCTCCTCTCTCTCTCCTCTCTCCTCTCTCTCTTCTCTCTCTCTCTCTCTCTC
>CM060329.1:46571029-46593529 GCA_030674155.1 Stramonita haemastoma
CTTTCTCTGTTTCTCTGTCTTTCTGTCTCTCTGTCTCTCTGTCTCTGTCTGTCTGTCTGTCTGTCTGTCTGTCTGTCTGTCTGTCTGTCTGTCTCTCTCTCTCTCTCTCTCTCTCTCTCTCTCTCTCTCTCTCTCTCTCTCTCCTCTCTCTCTCTCTCTCTCTCTCTCTCTCTCTCTCTCTCTCTCTCTCTCTCTAAGAAGCTGGGCAGGGAAGGAAATGGCGATAACGATGTAACAGACCTAGGCTTCTGGATGGCTCTTTTCCGCCAGAGAAAAAGAAAGAAAGAAAGGTCCAACAACTAAAAATCAAACGAATGCCTTTATGTCCAATAGTCTAGAGACAGACCGACTTGTAACGTAACAGCAGAAGTGCTATGGCGCACTGTGGTCCATCGCTTGTGGGTGTGTGTAGTAGTAGTAATAATAAGAATAAGAATAGTAACGTAACAATGATAATAAGAATAAGAATAAGAATAATAACGTAACAATAATAATAATAATAATAATAATAATAATAATAATATAATAATATAAATAATAATAATAATAATAATAATAATAATAATAATAATAATAATAATAATATGATGATGATGATGATGATGATGATGAGAGAAGAAGAAGAAGAAGAAGAAGAAGAAGAAGAAGAAGAAGGAGAAGAAGAAGAAGAAGAAGAAGAAGAAGAAGAGAAGTCGTTATCTACCCATACTAGTAGTGGTAGGAGTGTGACGGAAGTGGAGTCAGAGGATTAAGGGTAACACAGAAACTGAAACCGGTTCTCTGTGTGTGTGATGTGGTTTTCTCTTTTGCTGTGGACTACTGATAACGTTTGGTAAGGAGCTAGCAAACTATTACTGTGTTTAATACAGGCCAGGGAGAGGAGATGGGCACCGCCCTCAATATACTGGCCACTGGAGAAACAGGTCTTTGATACTCGCTCTTTACAACCACATAGGTTATGGGAACACCTTTAACTTGAACGACTGTATACTGTGACATGACAGCTGATTTGTCTTGGACTTCGACTAACTCTTGCCGTAAGGAGCACAAAACATACCTGATCTTCACAGCTGGTGTCTTCGAGTATGGATGCCTTCCTCATCATCTTCTGGCATGTGTAGTAAATCATTTGGTGCATTTTGTATGTCTTTACAACTTCCAATAAGTTAGGAACCTTTACTTGAACGACTGTATACTTGACATGACAGCTGAATTCTAGTCTTACTTCGAAAACACACATCTTACGACAGAACAAACAAAAACAAAACAAACAACAAAAAAACCCTGCCTTCCATTTGCTGTGTCTTCTTATTTGGATGGTCCTTTCCTCTTATCTTGCTGGAATTGTGTAGTTTGATATTTTGGCAACGTTTTTTTATTCAACTGCTCTGAATATATCTTAGGTGTCTTGGAATGTGTTAAAAGGCTTGGAAAGGACTTGCGAGAATATGGTGTATGACCGCGCGATCTGTGAGGTCTCAGTCTGAAGAAGAGAGAGAGAGAGGAGAGAGAGAGAGAGAGGAGAGAGAGAAGAGAGAGAAGAGAGAGACAGAGAGAGACAGAGAGAGACAGAGAGAGACAGAGAGAGACAAAGAGAGACAAACAGAGACAGAGACAGAGATACACAGAGAGAGAGAGATAACATACATGCAGACAGATAGAAGAGCGGACATGCAGACACACAATCTTTAAAAAAAAAAAGATACAGATTCCAAATACACATTCACTCACTCGCTCAGTAACTCTCTCTCTCTCTCTCTCTCTCTCTCTCTCTCTCTCTCTCTCTCTCTCTCTCTCTCTCTCTCCTCTCTCTTTTCTCTCTCCTCCCACCCCCCCCCTCCTCTCTCTCTCTCTCTCTCTCTCTCCTCTCTCTCTCTCTCTCTCTCTCTCTTCTCTCTCTTCCTCTCTCTCTCTCTCTCTATTCTTCAACTTATGTATCCCTGAAAAGGGCGGGACTGGATGTAAAAAAGCACACGAGTGCTTATCTATTATCCTCGAATAAAAGACTTTGCCTTGCCTTGCCTTGCCTTGCTTGCCTTGCCTTGCCTTGTCTCTCACACACACACACACACACACACACACACCACACACACACACACACACACACACACACACACACACACACACTCAACTCAATTCAATTCAATTCTTTTATTGTCCTCTTTTGATAAGTTGCTTTGCAGTGATTAAAAACCTATACTGGGAGATGAAAATCACTACTGGTCGCACGCATACAAGAGTTAAAGTGCACACCATCACATCATCACACACATCACATCACATCACATCACATCACATCACATATCTTTAGCCCAAAATAGACGGTTTTTTTTTTTGGCTTTTGAGGAACTACTTAGGTCACAAACAGAGAGAGAAAGAAAGAAGAAGAAAAAAGCCCCATGAAATAAGATCTACAAAACTTCAGCCGAGCTGTAGGAAAACCCTGTTGTGAAATAATTATGTTGGGAAAAAATCAGAACTAGCCTATGTGGTGGGCACACATGTACATGTCAAAGGGGGTCTAGTCTGACCTCTACGTAATTATAGATCACAAGGGTCTATGTCTCTCTGTCTCTGTCTCTCTCTCTGTCTCTCTCTGTCTCTGTCTCTGTCTCTCTCTCTCTCTGTGTCTCTTTCTCTCTCTCTGTGTCTCTGTCTGTCTGTTTCTCTCTGTGTCTCTCTCTGTGTCTCTGTCTGTCTGTCTGTCTGTCTCTGTCTGTCTCTGTCTGTCTGTCTCCCTCTCTCTCCCATAGACCAATCCTTTAAATTAACCATGCAATACTGTAAGCAGACTTGGCTATATATATATAGTATGATTATTATCATCATCATCATTATTACTACAGTAGAGGTCTCAGCGATGTGTGTGTGTGTGGGGGGGGGGGGGGGGGGGGGGGTTAGGGAACGAACGGAGGGAGGGGGGTTGTCTCTCGTACTTACTACATACATGCATGCATGATCGCCAGGCTCTGTGTGTGTGTGTGCGTGCGTGCGTGTGTGTGTGGTGTATGTATGTGTGCTTGTGTATGTGTGTATGTGTGCCTGTGTGTGTGCGTGTGTGTGCACGTGCGTGCGTGCGTGTGCATGCTGCAGAAAGGCGCAGGCACTTAGTGGCGACAGAATGACTGGCGCGTCTCTCTTCCGATTGGGCTGAGGACATTTTTCCTTCTCCTCTCCACTCGCTTCTCCAACTTCAAGTTTGGCCCCTTCACTCGCGCTGTTGCTTTTGCTGCTGCTGCTGCTGCTGTTGCTGCTGCTGCTGTTGCTGCTGCTGTTGCTGCTGCTGCTGCTGCTGCTGCTGTTGCTGCTGCTGCTGTTGCTGTTGCTTGCTAGGCCTATAGCCTATCTATATTATTATACACATCCTTCTCTATCTAGATCTACTCGCTAGGCTTTGGTAGTGTTGTGGTGGGGCTTGCAATAGGGCCTAGCCTACAAGCCGTGGTAGTAGTGCCGTTGACTTGTGTTAGGGGATCGTGTTGACACTGCCTCAAGTTTTGTTGCCTGTTCTTGTTTTCCATTTGTTTGTTTCTTGTTGTGTGATGTATTTGGGCTTTTAGGGAGGTCTGTCTGTCTCTGTTTTTTGTGTCTGTGTTTTTGTCTCTGTCTGTCTGTCTGTCTGTCTGTCTCTGTCTGTCTGTGTCTGTCTGTCTGTCTGTCTGTCTGTCTGTCTCTCTCTCTCTCTCTCTCTCTCTCTCTCTCTCTCTCCTCTCTCTCTCCTCTCTCTCTCTCGGCCAGGCGAGGTGGTCAGACGTGCAGGAGTGCTCCGCAAAAAATATAATATTTGTGACAGTTATCATCTATACACTGAAGTGAATTTTGGCAGGTGGGTGTGCAACGTTACACTCGTCACTAATCTGACTTTGGTAATTGAAAATCTTGTGTAATTAGCCTGTAAATTACAAAGCAATTTTTCATACTTAACAAAGAAGGTTTAATTTTCATCCCTTTGCCAAGCAGAGATCAACTTTTTGTTTTCAAACTGCACGTGAAAAATCATCGCAACTTGTTTTGGGTACACATGTACTCTTCCCTTCTGCTGCTGGCTGTTATGATGCTGCCTGCACGTGAAAACTCGACATGCCTTTGACACACTGATGTACTGGCCAACTGGAGATGGGAACTATAACAGCATGTGAGTGTCAATAACTTTGTTTTGATTTGTTTTAAATATGACGGAAGATTCTACACGGAGTACAAAAAAACTGAAGTCTACCATGGATGAAATCCAGAAACGATTTTCTTGTGGAACTGAGGAGCTAGCTGCATGGCGAAATTCCCTTATTTTTCGGTATGCAGCGATCAACGAAAAGTCAATTGTAGTGACAGTGGCTAATTTCAATCAAGATGATGAAATCATTTCTTCAATGCCCCAATATGTTCCACTGTCTCCACCTCCTGAACTTTCTAAAACAGTCATAAGAGTACTTCACAAATCTACCAAATCTGTCACTATTACTCTGTATTTTTCACAGCAAGGAGGGGGCACCCTGTTGTGTCAAGGCAGAGACTGTGTTCAATGGCGTGATCAAGAGTGTGAGAAAATCAAACATTTTATCTCACTCTTCCTGGAAACAAAAAACAACAAAGAACTTACTGAACATCTCCTCAAGACTCCCCTATTATTCATCAAAAACATGCCAGAAGTTGTTTTCCTGGAAGCCTCCCTCATCAATGAAGTCTGTCTGGATCCCGCCACCATGACTCCAGGCCATCAGTCTCCTGATGCAGTGGCTTCAACCCCTCCTCCAGACTCCAACCTGTTGCTGTCCAGTGACGTCACTGACACTGCAATGTCTACCAGCCTAAAAAACAGTGTTCCTTCCACCAAAACCATCCATTCAGCAAAAGGAAGAGTGTCCAAAGTCAGAAGAAAGTCCTCACCTGGATAGTACCCCCATTTGTAAAAGAACTCGTATTCAAAGAAAAAGAAATTTGTTTTCTTCTGGGTTAAAAGCCAACAAAAAACAACCTTCATCATTGTCACTGCTATCATGTAAACAAAACACTAAAAGAAATTAAAAGTTCCATTGAGTCCTTAGGCTCAGCACAAGAGGAACATGAACAAAAAACAACCTCATTCATTGAAGATGTTAAAGCTTCATTAAAAAATGAGCTGCGAATGCACATTTCTAAAAAGCATGATACACTACTTTTGGAATTAGACTCTTTGAGAAAGAAAATAAACTATCTGGAAGAAAAAAATGCAAAACTAGAGAAAGAAAATCATTCAATTAAAACTCAGATGGGAACATTACAGTCTCAGTTGAAAAGAATTAGCTCCAGACACACTGAAACAGCATCCACTCAGACTATCTCCCCTCCTCAACCAAAGAAACTTTCTACTGTTTTGCTAGAACAAAAATCTGATTTTGCACAAAGTGGGTGTTTCAACCCTGAAGATTTGGAATCTTCAGTCACAGATGAAACCACACAACCATCTCAGGCAGAGGACTCTGCCACCATGGCTGATACTGCTTTTCCTGTTACTCCAAAAGCAACAGAACAGGAAATCATTGAACCCAAATCTCAATACACTATACCTGTCACAAATTCCTTTGAGGCACTGGCCGATGTAGATCCTGGCCTTACAACCACACAGCAAAAAGAAAAACAGCTAGGTCCCACAGAAGAAAGCATCAGAGGCCAGTACAACAAAACCGTGGACTCTGAAATCCTTACAAAATTACAAACTTCCAAACCATCACCCTATGAAACACTGTCCAAAATTTCTGTTCCAGATACTACAACAATGCTATTGATAGGAGATTCTGTGATCAGAAATATCAATCCAAACAGACTGGCCCCTCGGGGTGAGAATATGTTCAAGATCTGTGTGTCCGGAATGAAGGTATCTGACCTGTCAACATGGCTCTCTTCCCTTCCTGTCATGTTCAAAATAAAATGTGTAGTTGTCCATGTTGGCATCAACAGTTGTAAATCTGGTACCATTTCAGAAAAGGAATGGACTGACCTGGTCAAACAATGCTTTTCCTCCTTCCCCCAGTCCACATTCACTATGAGTTCCATTATTCCAGCTAGAGGCCAACACCATCTAAACACTATCATAAATCCCTCCAACAAAAACCTTCAAACAGTCTGTCATCACTCAAACATTACTTTCATTGACCACACAAGCACTTTTACCACTAGTTCCGGATCTCCTTGTTTAGTTCTCTACTTTAATCTTACTCACCCCAGTGAAAGAGGCACATCCAGAATAGCAAACAATCTTCGGTTTACCTGGAACAACATTGAACACCATAGTTCTGAGGAGAATACTGCAAAGAACATGCTTGAAACTGATGGCCATCCTTATGAACATAATAGCAGAAATTATCAACAAGGTCGATTTCAGGACAGTTATTCCTCAGTAAGCAGAGTATACAGGCCACCTACTTACCACAACAGACAAACAGGGCAGGATGTTTCCTCACTCCCAAATAGATCATCTACAGATACCAGGAATCATAAGACTTTTTTCAGCAACTATAGATCACAGCAAACCAGGACAAGTAGAAACCCTAGGACCTATCCTAACCAGAGGTTTCCCCCTTCTCAGACAAGTAATTTTACAGAAGCTTTGTCTCGATCTCATGCTAGCCATCAAGATCAACGTGCATACAGTGACAATATAGCATGTCCTCCTCCCTCCTCGCTTTTTCACTACCCACCTCTCAGGTCAAGGCCACGTGAAAATATAACTGATACACCATTCTCAGTACCTTCTATCCAACATCCCTCTTTGCATTCAAACTACACGAATCTTGGAAGAAATTCCTTGTATTCTTTTCCACCTCCTCTATCATCCCAAGAAGCACATAATTTGCACCTTCCCTCAGACCAAGATGCTTCTATGACATCTGAACACTTTCCTAGTAACTGCCCTCCTTTCAGCAGACATATTCATCCATATGCTTTGGACTTGCTCTCCATGGCCTCTCAAATAATGGCAAATCAAGTCAGAGCCCCCTATCCCATGCACATGTAGAAAGTGGATAATTTGTATTGCAAATGTTTACTTTTTTTCTTCTTTTTTTTCTATAATTTTTTACCTCAATTTTGATGTGTGGTTGTGTTTGAATGTTGTAGTTCCAGATGCTCCAATGGCTGTGTAATTGACCAGAAGAGTTATTTGTTCTGAATTTGATAACGGAAACAAGGCTTTGGCAATTTTGAGATCTCCTTTTGCATTTTGATCCTTTTTACTTATAGAGATTTTTGGGGCAATTTTTTGGCATTGTGTTCTTTGGTTAGCTAATATTTCATTGAGAGTGGGTTCATATTTCCCCGTGTGTATATTTTTGTGCTTTGTGATTTCTCATATATAGTTTACCTAATCTTGTTTCAGTTTTCCTATTACTGCATTTGTTTTTCATTATAGGACTGTAGCTTGATCTCATTAGGACTAATTGTATGAATTAGTGATCATATGTGCATGATATAAGCAATTTATACTGATTATGGATCATCAAAACAATATATGGTTAACTAAAGATGGTCTTCGAATTGGTCATCTCAACATCAATCATGCAATACACAAAATGACTGAAATATCTTCTATATTATCTAATTCAGGCAAAAATTTCCATGTGTTTGGTTTTACAGAAACCCATTTATCCTCTCATATTTCAGACAATGACATCTCAATACCAGGCTACAATACAATCCGAAGAGACTCCCATATTCACAAAGAAACTGGTATAGCTGTTTATGTTCATCAATCAATTCAGTTCAAAAGAGTTACAAATTTAGAGCAGCTTTATGTAGAAACAATTTGGATTGAAATCAAACTAAGAAATTCCAGACCAATTCTTTTATGTTTTCTTTATAGAAATCCCAAAGAAAAAGCAGAATGGATTGATCACTATGTTTCAATGTTGGATAGTATAGATAAAGATTATGATGATATTATTATATTAGGTGATTTCAATATTGATTTATTAAAACCAAATAACCATTGGATACAGACATTCGAATCTTTCAACTTAAAACAATTGATAACTATGCCAACTCGTGTTACAGATATTTCCAAAACTTTGATTGACCATATATATGTTGTAAATAAAGAAACTATTGTAGAGGTAAATGTTCCACTTTCTGGCTGCAGTGATCACTTCCCTATATGCATTACATGGTCCAAGAAAGGAGTAAAAATTCCAAAAGTTAGCCACAAAACTATAACTTACAGAAATTTCTCACACTTTAACAGTAACGTCTTTCTACAGGATCTTCTTAATTCACATCTAAGCAATGTTTATCAAATTACTGATCCCAATTTAGCCATTGAATATTGGTATTCTATTTTTTATAATATTTACAATAAACATGCTCCATTACAAACAAAAAGAGTTAAATACAAAACAAAACCACCTTGGCTTACCGACAAAATACAGAAACATATATATCATAGGGATTATCTATTAAAGAAAGGTTTCCGAGATGATTATAAGAAACAAAGAAATTATGTAACTTCACTTTTACGGGCTGAGAAAAAAAAGTATTTTGAAGAGCTTCTTAAAAACAACAGGGACAATAGATGTATTTGGAAAACTATTAACCAGCTCACCAAAAAAAGTTTTAATAAAAACTCAAACATTCACTGTGATATATCTGCTGATAAATTAAATCTTCATTTCACATCTGTTGTTGACCAACTAATCTTTAAGGACAAATCAAAAGAAAATGACTTGAAAAAATTGAAAGCTTTCTGCGACAGTAAGAATATTCAATCTAAAATTGAAATAAAACCTATTACAGTCAATGAAGTATTCACTGCTTTAAATCATCTGAAACAATCCTCAACACGTGGGCTCGATGGACTAGATGGGAAAATTCTTAAACTATCCGCATCAATTATAGCAGAAACACTTACATATGTCTACAATCTTTGCATAAGCAAAAACACCTTCCCTAAACTCTTAAAACAGGCAAAAATTATTCCTTTACACAAATCTGGCAATACCTCAGAACCATCAAACTACAGACCAATAGCAATATTATCCACTCTTTCAAAACCATTAGAACAGCACATTTACAAATGTTTACTTGCCCACTTAAACAAACATAATCTATTACACCCAAATCAATCTGGTTTCAGAGCAAACCATTCATGCCACACCACTCTTGTTAAACTGACAGATAAATTGCTGCTTAATATGAATCAAAAAGAATTCACAGGTATACTCTTTATTGATTTTGCAAAGGCTTTCGATGTTATTGACCACAAGCTACTACTACGGAAGCTTGCAGTCTACAAACTATCTCCTAGTATCCTCGAACTGATTTCATCTTTCCTATCTGAGAGACAGCAAAAAGTATATCTAAACAACACTTCTTCAAGTTTTCTTCTAAATAACTTTGGTGTACCGCAAGGATCAGTGCTTGGTCCCTTGTTGTTTCTTTTATATATAAATGACCTGCCATTAACTATTAAAGTACAAAATGAACTATTTGCAGATGATACAACTCTTTATACTAGCCACAAAAACCCTCTCCAAGTATGCCAAAGTTTACAAGAGAACATAAATATTATTGTCGAATGGTCACAAATTAACCATTTGGCCCTTCATCCAGGTAAAACGAAATTCATGCTCTTATCAACAAGACAAAAACGTCAAAATCTTAACATAAACCTACCTCCTATTTATATCAACAATGTCAGAATTGAAGAAGTTTCTAATCACAAAATTTTGGGAGTAACGATTGATAATAATTTGTCTTGGTCTGTACATATACGTAACTTAACAAAGAAAATTGCCTCCAAAACATATCAGTTAAATAAGATTAAACACTGTCTTAATCTGAATGCAAGAAAAATATTTTTTCATTCATTTATTCAGTCTAGTGTGGATTATGCATCTACACTATGGGACCTAGCCAGTAATAACCTATTCAAACCATTAATCAGTATTCATAAACGAGCTGTCAAAATAGTAATAGATAAGTCATCTTCACTGACATTTTCAGATTACAAAAATGTAAATATTCTGCCTCTCAAAACAAGATTGTTGTTAAATAAAGGTGTACTAATGCATAAAATCCTTCATGGTAATGCCCCATCTTCCTTAAGCAGCATGTTCAGTATAAACGACTCTCGACATTCACATAAAATCAACCTCCCTTTACCAACCATTACTCTGTTTAAATCAAGTCTAATATATTCTGGGAGCTGGTTTTGGAATAGACTCCCAACCTTTCTAAAATATGAATCAAAGTTTTCAAGATTTAAGTTTTTGTTGTATGATTTTCTGATGACTCATGAAAATGTCACTCTGCTTTCACCACAAATGTTTTGATACCACTAGAAATCTCAATTACATGAATTTTTTCCTCGGATAGTACAGTTAGTTTCTGTTGTTATGCATTTCTGTTATTTTATTATTATTATTATTATTATTATTATTATTATTATTATTATTTATTTTTTGTTTGTTTGGGTTTTTTTGGTGTGTTTTTCATTGTTCATATATACATTTAATCTGTCTCTGTCTCTATGTCTCTGTCTGTCTGTCTGTCTGTCTCTGTAATGTTTTTCTATTTCTTGCTTGCCTTTCGGTGTGTGTGTGTGTGTGTGTGTGTGTGTGTGTGTGTGTGTGTGTGTGTGTGTGTGTGTGTGTGTGTGTGTGTAGGGGGGATCGGGAGAGAGAATGAGTACTACTTTCTTTGGATTTTTGTGACTATGCATGTTTTTCCCATGATTTTTTTCCCTCTTGTTATTAAGCTTTTTTTTTTTTTTTTTTATGCTCGTTTTTCTATTTCTATTTCTTATTCGTTTGTTTTTTGTTGTTTTTTTTCCCGAGGGCTGGATGTTAAAAAAGCATGTAGTGCTTAATCTATTACCCTCTGAAAAATAAAATTTGTTCAAAAAATTTGTTCAAAAAAATTTTGTTCTCTCTCTCTCTCTCTCTCTCTCTCTCTCTCTCTCTCTCTCTCTCTCTCTCTCTCTCTCTCTCCACCGGCACACAATGGCCTACTCACTCTTTCGAAAAGCAGAACAGGATTTAACGCGTGTGCAAGATGATCTGCATGCGCTCGCACGGTTTATAGTCTCATCCGAGGGACTTTTGGGGAGAGTGGAGTCTCAACTGATGTTAGCACCAGGGGATAAATCCCATTGAACGGGATTCGAACCCAGGTCGTCAGATTGCGAACACAATGTTCTAACTACTATGTGTATATATGTATGGCAAACAGGAGGAGAATTCATATGCAATGAAAATGAAAAGACATTGCTAATCTATGATGTCTATTCTGTCTTACGAAAGAGCCACTTCTATCTGACCTCAGAACAGTAAAAGAAAAAAAAAAGAAAAGAAAGGTTCCCTGTTTTTTTTTTGTTCATTTAGTTTTGGACAAAACTTTCCATCATGTTTCTTACACAAAGACACCATCTGCACCCTTGGTTAAAGGGTAAAGAAACAGGGTAAAAGGTAAAAGGTAAATGTTTCCCATAATTTCTGTGGTCGTAGGGGAACGAGGCATCAGAGACCTCAGCTTCTCCAGGGGCCAGCCAGCATATTGAGGGCGGCGCCCATCTCCTCTCCCTCCCACCTTCAGGAACAAACCTAATTTCATCCACATCCTTAATCAATGTCATGTTCAGATTTGTTGTTTATTTTTCAAACTATTTTTTCCACGAATCCTGACTCCTAAGAACATCAACATCACCACCGTACGTCTGTTTTGCATTCGTAACTGGTTCAAGCTTAGCTTATCTGATCAAACACGAAAGAATCCAACCTAATAACTAAACACACACACACACACACAGCGCACTGACTGCGCATCTGAAAAGTGGATCATAAACCAAGTTACGTCGCAGACATAAGAGGTTCAGAGAAATAATACTAGCTACACAGCAATAAAGCGCAGATTCAAAAACATAAGCGAGAGATGAATATATAATAACAATCATTATAAGATCCGTGATGGGACCCTCTCCAAGTTGTGCGAACAGCAGTACATGGAAACCAACGCTTAACCAGTCGGGATGTTGGTCGTAACAACAGTAAGGAAACGACAACTTGATGAGCCGGGGCTGTTTCTTCGTAGATAGGGCAAACAGGAGATGAAGCTAGAGGTGGGAGGTGAGGGTGTAGAGAGGCTTTGGGGTGGTGGTGGGGTGTGGTAGTATAGTTGTTGGGGGCCGGGTCCCAACGCCAGATGGACGGTACTTCTCTCTTGTTCCGGCAAACGTTCCGGAAGGCCTGCAGCTTCAGCCCGGATCCTTCTGGTCTCCCCATGCTCACTAGACCCAAGTCCTGTGTACAACCTGGCGAGGTCTCTGCCTGGGCCTCATATGGCACTGTGACGTGTGTGTGTGTGTGTGTTTATAGGCCACGTTCTTTTGCAAACTGTGCGTGACTTAGGCCTGCCTCACTTTTTTTTTGGTTCTCTCTCTCTCTGTGTCTCGCTCTCTAACGTCATTTCCGGTTCCGGGTTGCTTTGTTTTGGAGTTCTAAGGATCTTGGGATGTGTGTGTGTGGTGCAGTGCAAGTGTGTGTGTGTGTGTGTTAGTTCGTTAGCTGGCTTGAGGAGCGTCGTTAGCAAGGTGTCGTTTGGTCAACACATTTTTTTGTGTGTTTTGGGTTGCTGATAGGTCTGATTGATATATCGTCACCGCAGCCTTGTAGATGGTTTAGTACTTGGAAGATTTACTTGTAGATGGTTTAGCATTTGGAAGATTTGCTTGCGGATGGTTTAGCATTCGGAAGAATTACTTGTAAATGGTATAGCATTCGGAAGATTTGCTTGTAGGTGGCTTTGCCTTCGGAAGATTTGCTTGTAGGTGGCTTTGCATTCGGAAGATTTGCCTGTAGGTGGCTTTGCATTCGGAAGATTTGCCTGTAGGTGGCTTTGCATTCGGAAGATTTTGCTTGTAGACGGTTCGGTATTTGGAAGATTTGACAGTGAGGTTGTAGAGGTTTAGGGAAGGAAGGATTCACTGAGTGTGTGAAGTATTTAGCGATCACTACAAGCTATATAATAAATATACACAGATTGGTCTCTTGTGCTGTGCTGGTTGTAACCTACTTGAGTGAACATGGAGCTGTTGATGGAGCATTATATGTCTGCGCCTGTCCTAGGCCTCCAGCGCGGTCAGTATTACAATCATTATTATATTAGCCTAGAATTGTGTCCCTGTGTTGAGTGATAGTTGTTAGTTTGTTAGGGTTGTTCTTTTCCTTGTCTTTGTCTGTCTGTGGTATCATATTCATGGCTATTGTATTCATGTAAAAATAGTGTGTTTCTGTTTCAGGCTTTTTTGTTTTCTTTCGTTTTTGTATTCTTGTTGTTGTTGTTTCTTTTGGGGGGGGGAGGCGGGTAAGTGTATTGGTAGGGCAGTGGTGAAAACGCCACTGGTGTTGTTTTGCTTTTCTTTTTGTTTGTTGTTGTTGTTAACGATGTGTTGTTAGTAGTGATGGGTGTGGTGGTCTTTTGGCTTGTTTGTTGTTACTTTGCTATGGATTTTGTTTTTGAGAGGGGTGGGGGTGGGGGAAGGAGAGTTGACTCTATTGTTTCTGTCCTTGCCTATCTCATTCAGTATTATTATTATTATTATTATTATCATCATCATCTTCCTCCTCATGCTTCTCCTCCCCCTCCTCTTTTCCTCATCCTCCACACACACACTTACATACACAAACACACACAATACACACACTTTCACACACACACACACACACATCTCTCTGTCTCTGTCTCTTCTCTCTCTGTCTCCCTCTCTCTCTGTCTCTCTTTTTCTCTGTCTCCCTCCTCTCCCTCCCTCCCTCCCTCTCTCTCTCTCTCTCTCTCTTCTCTCTCTCTCCTCTCTCTCTCTCTCTCTGGCTTGATGAAAAAAAGCAGATTTATTGCTTACTCAATGTACCTTCTGGAAATAAAAATTTTGATTTGATTTCATCTCTCTCTGTGTGCTCTGCTCTGCTCTACTCTGGACTGTCAGCCAGTTTCTCTAATTTTTTCTGCCATGCTCTTACACTTGACCATGATGTGTTTTTATATGTATATAATCCTACATATATAATAATAAATGTCTGTATGTATGTGGACAGAGGGCAGAGAGTGTGTGAACTGCGGGGCCACCTCCACGCCCCTGTGGCGAAGGGACGGCACTGGCCACTACCTGTGTAACGCCTGTGGGCTGTACCACAAGATGAACGGGCAGAACCGACCCCTCATCAAGCCCAAGAGACGACTGGTGAGTTATTTAGAGAGTCGCGATCTCTCACGTTTGTTGTGTGTTTTGGGGGGGGGGGGGGGGGGGGTAGTGTGTGTTTGTGTGTGTGTGTTTTGTTTTCCTTTTTTTTTTTTTTTTTTTTTTGGGGGGGGGGTTGTTTTTGTGTTGTTGTTTTTTTTTTGGGGGGGAGGTTATCTGAGTTTGGGGTGGTGGTGGTGGTAGTGGAATGTGTGTGTGTGTGCGTTAGAGGAGAGAGAGAGAGAGAGAGAGAGAGAGAGAGAGAGGAAGACAGACAGAAGACAGACAGACAGACAGACAGACAGACAGAACAGACAGAGACAGAGAGAGAGAGACAGAGAGAGAGAGACAGACAGACAGACAGACAGAGAGAAAGAAAGAGTGTGTGTGTGCGTGTGTGCACGTGCGCACGTTTTATTGCTGTATATTTCATCTTCCATTCAGTGATCATGGCACGTGTTGTTTCGGGTGGGTTTTCCCCCCAATCTACTAGTCTCAGTGTCTCTTTTGTGTTCCTTTGGCCATGGACATACAGGCTGTTGCAGGTACATATGTACGCGCAAGAGTAAGTGTATGCGTACATATGTTTTACAATGTGCACGCAAGCCCGTGTGGTAATCAAAGTTTGTGTATGTGTGGGTGAAGAGGGTGGGTGGGAGGCTATTTTTTACGATTTTTTTTTGTTATTGTTCATGGCTCAAGGTCTCCCCACAAACCTCCCTTTCCTCCGTTGTTACATCCATTCTCTTCCTCTCGTTGTTTACTGATTACGCTTTTTCTTTTGTACGATTTTTTTTTTTATGTTCATGGCTCGTCTCCCTCTCCTCCTTTCTCTCTCGTTCGTCTACTCCCATCTCTCTTCCTCTCTTCTCTCTCTCTCTCTCCTTCTTCTTTCTCTGTTTTCTGTCTCTCTCTTCTTTCTTTCCTTCATTTTTCTCTCTTCTCTCTCTCCCTCTCTCCTCTTCTCTCTCTCTCTCCTCTCATCTCTCTCTCCTCTCTCTCTCTCTTCTCTTCTCTCTCTCCTCTCTTCTCCTCTCTCTCTCCCTCTTCATCCTTTTCTCTCCTCTCCTCTCTCTCTCCCCCTCTCTCTCCTTCCAGTTCTCTTCTCCCTCCTCTCCTCCCTCTCTCTTCTCTCTCCCCTCCCTCTCTCCCTCACTCTCCTCCACTCCTCTCTCCCCTCTCTCTCCCTCTCTCCCTCCTCCCTCTCTCTCTCCCCCCCCCCCCCCTCCCTCCCCTCTCTCTCTCTCACTTTTTTGGGGGGGATTTTCTTTTCTATTTTTTCTATTTATATTTTCTCTACTTCTTTTCCTCCAGTGTATCTTACAGTTTTATTAGGGCGAAGTTGAAAGCGTGCGAAGCTTTGAGCTTTCGCAACGGCACAGCGTAATAGGGTGAAAATGTGTCCACAGTTTGTGGAAGCGTGAATCTTAAAGCTGTTGGGGGTTTTTTTTTTTTTTTGGTTTGTTTTTTTGTGTTTTTTGGTCACCCTGTTTTTTGCGGGTGGGTTTTTTGGGGGGAATTTTTTTTGTTGATTTTTTTTTTTAGTGTGGTGAAGCTCCAGTTCTGTCTGTCTCTTTTCTCGTCGGCATCTTTGAAATGTCTGTCTGTTTCTATTGCTGTGTGTCTGTCAGTCAGTTTGTCTATCTGTCTGTGTCTCTGTCTGTCTCTCTGTTGTCTTAGACACATACATACATACACGCAGCGCGTATACAGACGCAGACAAGACAACAGACACACAGACACACACACTAACACACACACACACACACTTACACACACTTACACACTTACACACACAACTTACACATTACAACTTACACAACAGACACATACACACACACACACACACACACACACACACACACACACACACACACACACACACACTACACACACACTTACACACACACTCTCAAGAACTTCGATATATATATATAAACGATACGACAGCTGTCTTGAAAAGCACAAGTGATGACATTTAATTCTCGCCTTTTCTTTCTAGATCCTCCACTCCCATCCAACTCCCCCATCCCTCTCTCTCTCTCCCTCTCCCATCCATCCACTTTCAAATCTAGCCTCTATCCCTCCCCCCCCCTCCCTCTCCCTCTTCTACACACCCATACTCCCTCCTCCCTCCAAAATCTTCTATTCCACCCACCCACCCTCTCTCTCTCTTCTGAATCCTCCATCTGCAAAATCATTTTTCGCTATAATCAGGATACTTGAACCCTCATTCAGTCTGTTTGCTTGACTTGCAACGAACACGCCAAAATGCACTCAAATTTTTCTACAAACATACACACACAGACTTATATTTCGTCGCGCATTTATCGCTGCTGCTGCCTGCTCGCGTGCGTACAGCATTGCATGTATGCTTACGTTTACGCGTGTGGGGGTGGGTGTGGTGTGATGTGACCTTTTGCCACACAGACGCTTTAAGGGGATAATAGTTTTTTGTTGTTGTTTTTTTTCTCTTAGTTTTTGTTTTGGTTTTGGTTGTTTGCTGTTCTTAGTTTTTTGTTTGTTTGTTTCTTTGTTTGGGGCTAGTTTTGTGCTATTTTCAAAGTGTATCTTTTGTCTGTCTAGATGTCTCGTATGTCTGAAATATGTAAATATGTAAAAAAAAAAAAATAATAACAATAATAAAATAAAGCTTTTCCCCCATTTCTATCCTTCATTGAGTCTCTGTCTCTCTTTCTATCTGTTTGTCCGTCTGTGAGTCTGTCTGCCTTTCTCTCTCTCCCTCTTTATCAATCTTTATTTCTCTCTTTGTTCCTCTCTCTCTTTATATATATATATATATATATATATATATATATATATATATATATATATATATATATATATATATATATATATATATAACACCCGTTTCGTATGTTTTCCTATTCTTCCTTTCTTCTTCCCGTTCCATTCTTTCTTCTTCTTCTTCTTCTTCTTCTTCTTCTTTCTTCTTCTTCTTCTTCTTCTTCTTTCTTTCTTCTTCTTCTTCCTCTTCTCCTTTCTCTCTCCTTACCCTCTCTACCCCTATCCCCCATCCTCCTCTTTCCTCTTTTCTTTTCGTTTCTGTTCTGCGCACACAGCTACACACACACACACACACACACACACACACACACACACACACACACACACACACACACACACACACACACACACACAAAACGACACACACAACACACACACACACACACACACACTAACACATATCCACACACATACACACACACACAATACACACACACACTAACACACACACACACACACACACACACACACACACACACACACACACACACACACACACACACACACACACAGACTTGCACCTTTCCCTCTGTGCGGTCACGTTCATCCACACGTGTGGTGGGGGGTACAGATCGAAAACCTTTTAGAATAAATCGATCACTGGCGACAGTCCTCTGGAACTGTAGCGATTGTCAACATGCGGCGAGGTAGAGAGGCAAACAGAAACTACCCCCCTCCCCCACCCCACCCCACCCCCACTCCCCCCACCCCTCTACCTCCACCACCACCACCATCATCCCCTTTTTACTACGCCCCTCCCCCTCTCCTTCCACGCTTTCCCCTGCATCAAGACATCTTTTTAGAAAGAAGAAGAAAAAGAAGCAGATGAAGATGAAGAAGAAGAAGAAGTAGAAGAAGAGGAAGAGGAAGAATAAGAAGAAGAAGAAGAAGAAGAAGAAGAAGAGAGAGGAAGAGAGACAGAAGAAGAAGAAGAAGAAGAAGAAGAAAAGAGAAGAAGAAGAAGAGAAGAAGAAGAAGAAGAAAGAAGAAGAAGAAGAAGAAGAAGAAGAAGAAGAAGAAGAAGAAGAGGAGGAGAGGAGGAAGAGGAGGAGCAGAAGAAGAAGAAGAAGAAGAAGGAAGAAGAAGAAGAAAGAAGAAGAAGAAGAAGAGGAGGAGGAGGAAGAGGAGGAGCAGAAGAAGAAGAAGAAGAAGAAGAAGAAGAAGAAGAAGAAGAAGAAGAAGAAGAAGAAGAGGAGGAGGGAAGAGGAGGAGCAGAAGAAGAAGAAGAAGAAGAAAGAAGAAGAAGAAGAAGAAGAAGAAGAAGAAGAAGAAGAAGAAGAAGAGAGAGGAGGAGGAGGAGGAAGAGGAGAGAGAAGAAGAAGGAAGAGAGAAGAAGAAGAAGGAGAAGAGAAGAAGAAAGAAGAAGAAGGAGAAGGAGAGCAGAAGAGAAGAAGAGAAGAAAAGAAGAAGAAGAAGAAGAAAGAAGAAACTCGCCATTTTTTTTCTGTAGTGTGCATTTTATTTTGTGGAGACTTCAGAGGGTTTAGTCAAGTTTTCCATTCAATTGTATTTTGGAGAATAAGTAGTAAAGAGTAAAAAAAGAGAAGTTAAAAAAAGAGAAAAGAACATAAAAAGTTTGTCTTTTTTTTGCGATGTTTTTTGTTCGAAGTTTGTGTGTAGGGGGAATTAATGAAGAAAGGGGTATATAGTTGTGAAGTTTGTTTTCTGGATCCTTTTGTAAAGAAAAGAAGTTTCAGATTATGAAAAGTTAAAAAGATAAAAATAACAAAGAAACAAAAACACCCCAAGAAAACCCCAAACCAAAACAAAAGCAACCAACCAAACAAACAAAAAAAAAAATAAAAAATAAGTTTTTTAAAAATTGTGTTCGGTGCTGAAGTCTGGTTATAATGAGATCCCGGGGATTTTTTGGTTGAAATTGAGTATTAAAAAAACTAAAATAAAACATCAAACAACCAAAAAAAGCCAACACAAATAGAATAATAATAATAAAAAAAATCCCATATTTTTTGGTCGGGTTTTTTTTCGTTTGTTTTTGAATACTCAATTGTATTAGGTCAGACAAGTGCCTGATATTGTTTGTCTGTTGTTGTTTTTTTTACATCTTTCATTATCATCACTACATTTATAATAACAATGGTGTGTAGCAATAGCCAAAACGAGGATGACAAAATTGGTACAAGCTTCTCCAAGAAGAAAGAAAATATACACACAGAGAAACTATGTACAGGTTTGGGGTTTTTCCCGATTACGGACACACATTTGCTATATTTCAACACGTATCAACAGAATTTGTCTGAAAACTTAACCAAAAAAAACACAACAAAACTACAGAGAGAGAAACAGAGACAGACAGAGACAGATAGACAGAAACATGTAGACAGACACACAGAGACAAAAAACACACAAAAATATATATACAGACAGAAACAGGGAGTGGGCTATGATCATTATGAAAAAAGCTAAAACAAAGAGCGGAAAAACAAAGCAAAACGGCAACAACAGTTATAAATGGTAGGTGGGGAAGGCTAAAAATCTGACGGGTGCTGGTTGTTCTGTGCTATGTTATGCTATGTGGCAATCGGCGTCACTATGTCGCTTCCTCCAAGACACCGGAAACACTCAGAATTTGGAACTTCTGAGGAGATAGGACGAGTTGGAAGGACGCACACGCGCACATGCACACACACACACACACGCACAGACACATATGCATCAACACATACACATATGTATACACAAACATACACACACACACACACTCACAACACACACACACACACACACACACACACACACACCACACACACACACACACACACAACCAATCAACAACGAACTCCCCATCAAACAAACACACACACACACACACACACACATCACACACACACCACACACACACACACATACAAACACACACACAGGTTGTAAACACCAGTACTAAACACCCTAAACAACATGTCTAATGTTTGTCAACGCCAAGGCGAAACAACGTACATCACTAAGAGAAGAAAGAAAAACAAAAACCAACCAAAAAACCAAAACAAAACAAAAAACAACCCCAAAACCCTGACGACTGTCACCACAGATCATTCTCTCTCCATTATCCCTTTCCATCCCCCACCCCCCATTCTCCCTCCTTCTTTCACCCTTCACCCCCCCCCCCCCCCCTTATCTCCCCCCCCCCCCCTCCCCAATTCTCTTGTGCCACAGCAGACGAGAAACAACTACAAGTCTTGTTCTCCCCGTAGACCTTTTCTGTTCCATTCCATTATTTGCAGGCAGGCAGGCAGGCAGGCAGGCAGGTAGAGAGAGAGGGAATTGAGAAAGCGAGAGGGTGGATTTTCAGCTTTCTGTCCCAAAGGTGCATAAAGTGATCTGTGTGGGGGGGGGGGGCGAGAGGGGAAGGGAGGAGAGAGAGAATAGGAGAGGGAGGGGGAGGGGAGGGGAGAAGGAGGGAGACAGAGACAGGTAGACAGGCAGATAGCTAGAGAAAGGTAGAGAGACAGACAGACATATAATAGAGAGAGGAGACAGACAGGAGAGATAGACAGACAGACAGAAACAGACAGATCGAACTTGATGTACCTCAGAGATGAAGAGAAAGAGAATAGAATGAGTACGGAATGAGAGAGAGAAGAGACAGAGAAAGGAGAGAGAAGAGAGAGAGAAGAGAGAAGACACACACACACAGCACAGGACGAGATTAGGCCTGACACATGAGTGTGCTTTTGGTCCTCTCTCTCTCTCTCTCTTCTCTCTCTCTCTCTCTCTCTCTCTCTCTCTCTCTCTCTCTCTCTCTCTCTCTCTCTCTCTACTCCTATAGGCAAGGCAAAAAGGATTCTTCAGCCAAGTCAGACAAGGTCTAGGCCTAGGCCTATCTATCTTGTCCGCTAGGCTAAGACTCAGGAGGGTATAGTGCTTCAGAGTCATGTTTGTTCGTCTCAGGGCGCTGTTTGAACACTGTCTGTGGTGGCCCAGCCATGAATACTTAATGTCCTCTGAGTACAGAAAGAAAGAAAGAAAGAAGAGAGAGAGGAGGGGGGGTAGAGAGGGGAGGAGAGAGAGAGAGAGAGAGAGAGAGAGAGAGAGAGAGAGAGAGAGAGAGAGAGAGAGAGAGAGAGAGAGAGAGAGATGGGATTGGAAAAACAAAACTTAAGCTGGAGTTTGGGAGGGAGGGAGGGTGAGTTTGGAACACACAGGGAGATTCGTAGAGACGAGTATTTGTGGTGTGTGTGTGTGTGTGTGTGTTGTGTGTGTGTGTGTTGTGTGTGTGTGTGTGTGGTTATTGTGTGTGTGTGTGTGTGTGTGTGTGTGTTGGGGGGGGGGGGAGGTTAGGAAGAGAAAGAAGCAGTATCAGAAACACCAGCAATTGTAGTTAGTGAATGAAGGGGAGGGAGAAAGGGAGAAGAGAGAGAGAGAGAGAGAGAGAGAGAGAGAGAGAGAGAGAGAGAGAGGAAAGAGGAGAAGAGAGAGAATAGAACGAATGACGTAGACACACAGACCCTCACAAAGGAATAAACAAACAAATAGACACAAAATATATTAAAAACAACATACAAAGAGAAAGAAATCGAGACACTTAAAAACACAAAAACCCACGCAAGCAAGGACAGAGAAAGATCCCCCCCTCCCCCTCCTTTCCAACCCCCCTTCCCCCACCCTCCAAAATAAAAAAAAAAATCTCTCAAGACAAAATTGAATCAGAGGACATATCGAATGTTGGATTAAAAAGTCCCCAAAGAAATTTGAACCACTCGGAAAAAACAGAGAGTGGATAGTTGTGTAAACGTCGTTTGTCGTCTGTCTGTCGGGACCCACTCACTCACTCACCTGCCTGTACTCTCTTTCTCTTTCTTTCTCTCTTTCTTCTTCTTTTTCTCTTTCCTTTCTTCCATTTCTATTTTACTTCTTCGTTTGTGTTGTGTTGTGTTGTGTTGTGCTTGGAGAGAGAGAGACGAGAGTGAGAGAGAAGAGATGACGTGATAGAGGACGAGAGAGAGAGAGAAGAGAGAGAAGTGTGTGTTTGTGTGTTGTGTGTGTGTGTGTGTGTGTGTCTCATAGACTTAGGCGCAGGTGCTACGGACTAGAAGAATAAGTGAACCAAGCATTTGGAACGCTCTACCATTTTTGTTTTAGAAATAGGGAGATCGTCTTGGTACGAATTTTTAAATTTTGTATTGTTGGTATTTCTGACGTTTTTCATCTTAAAATTTGTTTTTGGTAACCATAGTTTATTTTGTTTTAGTGCTAAGTTTTTTTTCTTATTTTGAATTACTTTCGAGTCATAATCCATATAGTTTTACGAATTAAAGCTTTCATTGTAAGCCTTAAATAAAAGATCTAGCGGTTTTATACTATTTTCTCCTTTTGCTACCTGTTGTTAAGTTATCTCCCCTCAGCTCGTCTCCTTCTCTACTTATCTCCCATTTCCTACCTATCTTCCCCCATAATAATATGTAGTTTTTGTTCATATTTTTTTTCTTTTTCTTTCTTTCTATCCCTTTTTTCTTTCTTTCGCTGCCTTCCTTTTT
>CM060329.1:46596029-46598205 GCA_030674155.1 Stramonita haemastoma
GTTTCGTTTTGTCTGTCTCTCTCTGTCTGCCCTCTGTCTCTCGTCTCTGTCTCTCTTCTCTGCTCAGCAGTTCAGCAGTTTAAAGTACCCGGAAAACAAAACAGCAGAAATACAGAAAAGATCGATTCAAACAAAAATAAGAGAGGTCGGATTCGAGAGAGTTTTTTGTTTTTTGTTGATTTTTTTTTTTTTTGGGGGGGGGGGAGAGGCTGAGATGCAGGGGGGGGGGGGGGGGGGTAGATGCTCAGAGGTATAGCTTCGTAGAAAGAATTTTGTAAAAACAAAAAAAAATGTCGGTTCAATCTATTTTACAATTCAAATATATACATTTTTTTTTCTCTCTCTCTTGCAATTTTCCTGTTGAAGATTGTAGCGATACCGTTTCTACATACAGACATCTTTATTTCATAGCTTAACCTGTTCCGTGCATTGTAGCTTAACCTGCTTCGTGTATTGACCACACACACACACACACACACACACACACACACACAACGCACACACACACACAACACAACAACACACACACACACAAACACACACACAAACACACACACACAACACACAAATACGCATAAACACACACAATAGCAAACACACAACACACACAACACACATACACACAACACACACAACGCGAAATACGCATAAAAAAACATAAAGATGACCAAGATGAATGCATATTCATATCAGATGCATGACATATCATTCACATTGACAGTTCTGGGGGAGATTCTCTCTCTCCTCTCCCGTTTCAGTTTGTATTTGGTTTCCCTAGCTCTGACATTTATTTGTGTCCGATGATCATTACATTCATTTACATAGTTTGGGCTGTAGTGTTGATGATAATGATGCCTGGGCAAATAATTTACTCAACTAGTGTGCCTATTGCTGTTGTGGTGGTGGTCGCAGTTATCCTCACAATCATTCATAACACAAGAATATAGATCTATATCAAACAAAAAGACGAACTCTTAGGTTCGAAATCTGAGCGGCGTCTGGTGAATTAATCGATGATGATGATGATGATGATAATGATTATAATAATGATAATAATAATAATATAATAATAATAATAATAATGATGATGAGATGATGATATGATGATGATGATGATGATAATAATAATAATAATAATAATAATAATAATAATGAGACATGGAATTTTTATAGCGCTTGATCTAGTAAAACAAATCAAAACGCTTGGCAGGGTTAAAAAAAAAATTTACTATCTCCAAGGTCAACTTCAAGTGCAAACTTGCCGATGCCTTAATTCCCTTCTGTGTCTATACACACACATGCAGAAGATCGAAATATGCACGTTAAAGATTCCTGTAATTCATGTCAGCGTTTGGTGGGTTACGGAAACACGAACATAACCAGCATATAATCCCCGAAGTTGGGATACAAGTTACCCTCACGGTAGGCAAAAACAGTTGCATACATAAAAATTCACCATTGGCGAACCTTGGAGCTGTAGCCAGGAACGTAAAAGTAAAACATACACAACCAAAACAGAAGGGATAAAAACAATCCCAACCTTTTTTTTTTTCTACCTGTGTCTTTTCCCTGCGTTTTTTCTTTTTCTTTGTTTCTTTTTAAAATCATTTTTTAGAATTATTCTTTTATGTGTTGTTGTTTTTTTTTATAGTGTGTTGTGTTGCATTGTCTCTCCACTTTTCTTTGTCTGCCTATTTGTTGCTTAAGATTTAGCAACCCCCCCCCCCCCCCCCTTCGCTCCCATCCACCACCACCACCACCACCACCATTATCACAACCTTTGTCATTTATGTCTAAAATATGCATATATCATTCTCTCCGCCATTTCTTTTCTTTTGGGGGGGGGGGGGGGGGGGGGGTGGGGGAGGGGAGTAGTATGTTGTTTTGTCTGTTTTTCTCTCTCGCAATTCTATCATAATTTGTGTTATTTTATTTTTGTCTTTTTTTTGTTCTCATCCACTTTTCTTTTTTTTTTCTTCCTTCCTTTTGGGGTTTCTTTCTTTTTTGCTTCTTTTTTTCTTTTCTTTTATTTGTTTGTTGAGAAATCCACGCATTCTATTTGCATTTCAACTACAAGCGCCATTCGCCTGTTTTCGGAGGCAACGTACAATTTTGCCCCCCCCCCCCCCCCCCCCCTTTTTTTTTTTTTTTGGCCAATACAAGAAAAATGCAAACA
>CM060329.1:46598305-46605805 GCA_030674155.1 Stramonita haemastoma
CGCACGCACCACCACACACAACACACAACATCACACACACACACACACACACACACACACACACACACACACACACAACACACAGAGTGTCAGAAAGCATGGTATGACAATGGTAAGAGGGACTTGATACTTATTCTACATGTGCTACATTGAAACTGGGCATTAAAACATCATATTAATGTCGTAGTTAACTAGTTTTACCTTCCCCTATCTACTACATACAGTATGATACACCGTAGTAAATACCGGACGTAAAACTGCATTGGACATAAAATATATCAAATATCAGCTGTATTGGCAGTTAAGCGCAGACAATGTGTTTCAATAGCCTTTTTCTGTATTTAATGACGCATACACCACTGTACATGCCTTTTTATAAAAAAAAAAATCATGACGCGTCATCAGCTGTATATTTTTGCCCTAGTTAACTTTTGTAGTTATGCAGATACTGTGACATTAAAACACGGTAATAATGAAGTTATTTAAAGTAGACAGGGGGGTGAATAGCATATGCACACACCGCTGCTCATGAGTGGCACTGTACCGTGGCTACATCATTCTCAGGGGAAGGGGGATAGGGGCAGAGGCAGAGGGAGGAGAATTTGACCTAACTCAACGGGTATGAACATTAATTGCTCTATTTCATTGTTTAGATTTGTGGACCCCCCACAATGTACGTACATCTGTGCAGAACAAAGGAATACAGTACAATACACGCACGTCACTCAGTAGAATAACTAGTAGCTACTTCATGTCTCGTTCATTTCACAGGCTATGGTTTTGAAAGTAGTGTATTTTATGTTTTGCTTTAGAATGATAGAATTATTAATCACTCCTGTCTTAGTTTTATGAGATTGAATTTTCATAGAATAAACTAAGGGTGTGTGTTATTATGCAGATAATATATCTAAGTCTGTTCCATTGAAAATTTAGGTAGCAAATAGTGTTTTAAAACAAAACAAAACACCGACGGTTTCTAATAAGTTAAAAGGACTGAAAATTTCATCCTTATTATATATACATCACAAAAAAGCAAACATAAAAAAGGGTTTAAAACGCAACCAAAACTCGACAAACAGTGGCAGACTACACACAAGTCTATACCACATGGATTTCAAAAGGTTTTAGTGACGTAAACTATTCCCAAGCAGCTGAAGAAAGTTTCTGTTCAATGTTGGAGGATTTGCAATTGGAAAGTCGACATCATTACCAAAGTGACAAATCTGGCGTCTCCAAGCTTTACCATTCGGGGCCCGATTAGCACCAAACAAACTTGTCCCAAACAGCTCCAACAGATCGCTATCTGTTTGTTTATTTTTCCTTTCACCCCCTCTCCTCAATTTTCTCTCCCGAAACAGGCGTTCAAAAGATAGAGCCCCTCTCAACACTATCCACACAAACACGAACCCCGTAAACAAAAAACTGCGACAATTTGCGCAGATTGCAAACTTTTTCCCTCCTCTCACTCATACAAACGCGATCGCGTGCTTGACGCGTCAATATTGTGTGAGGAAAGCACGAGGAGGGATGAGGTTAGAGACACCCGGGGTATTGTGAAAATAGATTGCTCCCTAAGGATCTCTTCAATGTCTCCATCGCCTGTCTTTCGTCTCGTACCGCTTCGCCTTCCGGCGACGGTAGAAGCGGTGAGAAGAGAGGAGTAGACGAGTGACGGTTAGAACCCTTGACCGACACCTCAGCGTCGTGGGGGTTGTTCTCTTTAGAGTTCGAATCCTGCCCTGCAGTCAGGGATCGGAACGTGTTCGGTAAGGCCCCCCCCCCCTTTGAGGTGGACTTAGATCTAGATCCCAGTGAAGAATAATGCGCATGACGGCTGAGGCGATGTTGATGTTGGCACTTTGCTGTTGCTGCTGCAGTCAGACTGGTTTGGGGATTGCTTTGATGTGGGCTTATGCTGCTGGCCTCGGCGACTTCATGGTGTGGAGAAGGAACACGATGTGAGGAAGGAAGGATTGAAGGGAGGAAGGAGGGAGGAATGAAGTCTTCATCTTTTGGCGGGTGCCCATGAGGGATGATGAGGCGATAGAAGGACGTTGTTGTGGCGGTAGAAAGAAGGCTTTGCCACCTTCTTTTGGCGGCAATGAAGGGCACGTGGACTGCTTGCTGGCTTGAACCCCCCCCCCCCCCCCTCTCCCCCCCCCCCTTAATACCTTGAAATACCTTTGAAAACTGGGGAGAAAATGTGTAACTCTGCCTTTGATCGTCACTTTTTTCTCTATATAAATGTTAATAATTGTTTTTATGCATCATGTCAATTTAGAAATATAGAGAATGAAGAAGACCAGTTGCACGTCAGCCGGAAGGATTTCCTTTTCTTAAAGCTTGTCAGGTCCACATTTTCTCGGCAAGGAAAGAAAGTAGCTGGTTATGTAGCCACTATGCAAACCCCTTCTGTCGTCTTGAGAGAAATGTTACATGATGATGATAATGAAGATGATGATGAATATCACGCATTACACTTTACAGAGAATCAGCTCAGTCAAGCTTTGTATCCGAGAAAAAAAAGCATTCCACTCTGTAGATTTAAAGGGGTATGAATTCGATATTCAACTCAACAGCCACAAACTAGTACATTCCAAGAACAACACAAGAACATGTCAAATGTATAAATTAAAAAAACAACAACACAGGACTACCCATACTGAAACCGCCCTAACAATTTTCTGATGCCACTTTAAACGAAAACAGCATTGATAAAAATAAATAAATAAATAAAACAAATGACTTGCCACACACACACTCCCAAACACACAACCCGAAGAGAAGACACATCACTTCTCAAGCATAAGCCACTGTTTTTATAATTTATACCCGGAGCTTTACGGAGGATTAGCATGCGGGGATCAAAACTTTTTACCACCGGCATGAAATTCGATGCTCGTGGCTCTCCGATTTCTTCACCATTTCCTGGTGTACCAGCATCACAGAGGCGCTAGCTTAGTAGCCGAAGTAGTTTATGGACTACGGGTAGTATAGTATAGTAAGGAGTAGCCGATGACCGTCGGGTAGCCAGTGGTCAAAGGGTGGTTGGGGTGTATTATGGGGGGTGGTAGGGCCATAGACCTGTAAGACTTTAATCCTCATTGTTCAGTTGGAATGCCTGTAGACAACCCAGCTTGTTGGTGCCGTTATGGTAAGAACTACGTACAGACGTATTGAGGCGATGTAGAAGCTTTGGTAGTGGGAAAAGGAATGCAGATGTGTTGTTGTTGTTGTTGTGTTGTGTTGTTATTGGTGGTGGTGGTGGTGGTGGTGGTGGTGGTGGTGGTGGTGGTGGTGGTGGTGGTGTGTGTGTGTGTGTGTGTGTGTGTGTATGTGTGTGTGTGTGTGTGTTAGAGAGAGAGAGAGAGGAGGGAGAGAGAGAGTGTCTTTCTCTTTCCCTATGTACTAGCAGTAGTAGTAGTCTTCAGTTTTAACGTTTTCTCCTTTCAGTGATACCAGAAGATCTAAAAGAATATTTGGAAATGTGTGTGTGTGTGTGTGTGTGTGTGTGTGTGTGTGTGTGTGTGTGTGTGTGTGTGTGTGTGTGTGTTGTGAGAACACATCATAACAAAAAGAATACTCGAAACAGCGTAACAAGTTAATGGTCATGCAAATTTAAAAAAAAAACAACTACAAAACAAAACTTCAATAATTATAATAAATGCCCCATGGGACTTGACTGTAAACCTTTAGAAATATCAAACATCAGGTCAGCATCATTGAGAACTTCTTTAAAAGAAATCTTTGAAATGAGAGGCAAATAGGGTTTTAAAATCTGGCAATGAAGTATTGTATGAGCATTTCCTCTGTGTGTGTGTGTGTGTGTGTGTGTGTGTGTGTGTGTGTGTGTGCGTGCGTGCGTGTGTGAGTGTGTGTGTGTGTGTGTGTGTGTGTGTGTGTGTGTGTGTGTGTGTGTGTGTGTGAACGCTACAATTCGTACATAGTTGGCAGTGACAACAACAACAAAAACTACATACTTTTTATACCAATACAATTTTTATTACAATAAAACATGCCTTGCTCCCAGACCAGAATCAGTAAGACAAACAACAAAAAAAAGCCCACACAACAAAATCATGTTACCATGCAACTCATCAAAGCTGGCGCTGGCCAATGTTTTCCCATTCATAAGCCATTTACCACAAAAAAAGGGGAACAATAATAAGTAACTGGCTCACAGATGGCGCAAACCACGGCACAAACAACGAACATGGCAGCAAACGCACCACAGCTAAAAGCGAAAAACTAAGCTGGGAAAAAAGGAAACAAAAAAACAAAACAAACACGGGCCTAAACAACAACACACACACACACACACACACACACACACACACACACCACACCACACACACACCACACCACATTCGCTCCGTGAAACATCCAGTGGCATTTTCGGAGGTGTGAAGTCCAATTTTCTCCACCGGGGTAAATTGGCCTGGAGGCTGTTCACAAACAGCGGCAAGCTGCTGGTGGATCTAAACGAGGCCTGGTCGGTTCTCTCCCTTGGTTTTCCAGCTCTTCTTTTCCTACGCGCGGGGAGTTTAACTAAGCAATCTGTAGCCCCGTAGGGGGTTTGGGGTGGGGATGGGGGGTGGGGGAGAGTTTGGCATAAACTATCTTAGACAGAAGCTGAGCAAGATATTTATAAACGAAGAGGATCCCACAAACACATTCCCATGTTAGAGACAGAGAGTGAGAAGTTGTAAGTTAGTTAGAAGCCACCACCAAGTGGAAAATTACACCCCGGAAAAGAGGCCCAATTTTCCCAAACAATACGAAAGTCGAGAGACTTTTAAACAGAAACAGTCTTGATTTTCAAACATTACGTCCATCGTTTCTAGTCAAGTCAAAAACACTTTAATCATTCCAGGAAGGACAATTACTATACTCAAGGCACATTGATACGAATCATAATCTCGAAAAGACCACAAGAAAGCTACATGTCATGTTGGTTTAAAACATACCGAGATAACTTCAAATGAAAAGATCACTCTCAACAGCACACACATACATAGTAGGAATACTATGTTGTAAGGACCATCGACTAGAAAGATATATATTATATATATATTATATATATTATATAAAATATATATATATATATATATTATATATATGTTTGTATAACATGTACATATATTTTTTTCTTTTCCACCACAGTTCAATACTACTAAACTATAGATCCACCACACCAGCCCCCAACCTTCCCCAGTCAGCTGTCAGTGAAAATTATTTTCTGTTGCGTATGTGCTGGCGTGTGCCGAGGGGGCTTGCAAATTGTTGGGCAACGTGAGCAGAAGCCTGCTAGAGGGGGGATCCCCCTCCCCCCCCCCCTCCCCCTTGCACACAATGACGCGTGTTACCAGGTAAATGTTTAGGCTCGCAACCTGCCCCCCTAACCCTTATTAACGTGTCAGGCGAGCCACGCCCATCTCCCTTCTACCCTCCCTGCTCTCAAGGCGCCTGCCTCTATGGCCCTTGTAGTAGGCTAAGGAGCTAGGGTAGGGTATCTCTTCTTCCCATCTCTAGGTTCATCCTAGACAGGCGGGGGGGGGGGGGGGGGGGGGGGGGGGGGTGGGGGGGTAAGGGAAGAGGAGGGAGGGAGGTACCCTGCTCCCACCCCCACCCCCCTCGTCCTCTACCCACACACGCGCGCGGGCGCGCACACACCTCCCCCCCCCCTATCACCCCACCCCTACCCCTCAAGCCCCCCAAGGCTAAAAAGACAACAAAACAACCCCCCCCCCCCAAAAAAAAAAAAAGAGGAATTTTTTCTCTCAAGACATGTCAGAAACATTGGATATAAAAGGGGAGGTAAAGTATACTCAAGAGTGGGTTTTTGTTACCAATCTCCTTGACTTTCTTCTACGATTGGTTTGTTTTTTGTTTTTTTTTGGTTATAAATTTTGTCTTCTTAGGTGGGGTGGGAAAGGGAGGGTGGGGGCAGGGCAGGCGTAGTAATGATTTTAATTTTGATGTTGAGAATCAAGGTGCTTGTGTCATCAAAACAAAAGGTCTGGGAGGGGGTTTGGTGGTAGGAGGGGTGGAGGGGGTGATAAAGATAAGGGTAAAAGAGAGAGAGGGGTTTTTATTTCTTGGCAAAATATAATGGTGGTGGTTTGGTGGTAATATAGTCAAGCAGATTGGAAGATGCTTGCGGATGTGTGGAGGGAGTGAGAGGGACATTTGTGGAGGCAAAATACTAGGGAGGGAGGGATGTTTATAGCGACTGATGGGAAGCGATATCAGCCTGGAAGTACGATTGACAGGTATGTGATTTAATTTTGTAGGAGGCACGAATACGCTGCCGCATGTGCGCGCGCGTGCATGCGAGAGAGAGAGAGAGAGAGAGAGAGAGAGAGAGAGAGGGGGGAGGGGAGAGGAAGAAAGAAGAAAAAAGTACAGAAAATTTTAATTTTTGGTTACCATCACAGCCGATCTGGATAAACATGGCCGCACACATAACAAAGGCAACGATGAGCGTGTGTGTGTGTGTGTGTGTGGCATGCATGCGTGTCTACATGCATGCGTGTGTAGGGGATGTGGATAGGGTTGGGATGGGGGGGGGGATATGCAACACACCACCACCACCAGCCACCCACCATCACAGTCACGCCAAAGCAATCAAGTAAGGTGTGACGACAACTTGTAAAATGTCATCCCGTGACACCACCACACTGCAATACCTAGATCTAGCAGGCGTGAAGATTTTCACCCACATCGAAAATCAGATCACCGATCTCCACTAAACAAACATCCTCCTCCCCCCCCCTCCCTCCCCCCCTCCCCTCTCTGACTCTTTTCCTCTTTTTCCCCTCCCCCTCCCCCCTACCTTCTCCACCAATCCACTTTTCCTCATAGATCTACATACAAACACACTTTCATATCTATCCACGCATCGCTGACTTGTTCCTCTTATCTTGTCTCATGTCAAAACAAAACGAGTTAGAAACCAATCGTTGATTTGTGTGTGTGTGTGTGTGTGTGTGTGTGTGTGTGTGTGTGTGTGTGTGTGTGTGTGTGTGTGTGTGTGGTGAAAGAGATGAGGGAAAGCGGGTGACAGGGTAGTAAGTTAGGGGGGGATGGAGGGGGGCAGAGGTGGTAGGGGGTAGGCCTAAAGTAAAGGAGAATAGACCCCAGGAGAAAGACAGCAGAAGAGAACCATACAAAGACAATCCATGACCAAAGTTTTGTAGACAGACAAATTTACATTAACGATACGGTGTGAACTTGGAAGTAAGAGGAGAGAGAGAGAGAGGAGGGAGGAGAGAGAGAGAGAGAGAGAGAGAGAGAGAGAGAGAGAGAGAGAGAGAGAGAGAGAGAGAGAGAGAGAGAGCAAGCACAAGATCCCACAAGGTGGTAGGTAGAGACGCTCATTTCAGTGTAACCTCACCCATCCATCCATCCATCCATCCATCCAGACAAAATTTAACTGACGAGAGTGACTGACACCCACCAAGCCATGTCTACTAACTATTCTTTGGGAAGAAATGAATT
>CM060329.1:46610805-46618305 GCA_030674155.1 Stramonita haemastoma
AAATAACAACCATATATATATATTTTATTTCACTTCGTTTTCTTCATGTTGTAACTTCATTTCGATTTTTTGTTTGTAGTTTTAAAAAAAAGACAAACTAACCAGTATGTTTGTTGATGACTACAGAATAACAAAACTACAAAATTTAACGTACACAAAGCATTAACGTCTGTGTGTTATATATATGTGCTTGATTTTATATTTTTGTGTGATAGTATGTTTATATTAGTTATTATTGTGTGTGTGTGTGTGTGTGTGTGTACTCTCGGTGTGTGCGCACGCGCTCGCACACGCGCATGCATGCATGCAGCCAGTACCCTTTTACGAACAGGCGCGGAGTGCTTGTGCGCGAGCGCTCTTGCCGAAGTTATAAGGCTAGCTAACTAAACTTTTATGAACAAGATGTAAAAAACACAAGTGCAGAATTTTTTTTTCTCGGCGTTTTAGGGGAAGCTGAGGCGTATTAAACATATATTTCGTTTCTCTGTCATGAAGTTGATGCCCCCGACAGTTGTGCGCGGCATGTCGTCTACTTATTTGTTGATTTTTTTTGTTTGTTTGTCCGGATAAAATTTCGGTGTTGTGTGTGTGTGTGTGTGTGTTGTCGTGGGTGTGTTGTTGCCTGTGTGTGTGTGTGTGTGTGTGTGTGTTGTGTGTTGTGTGTGTGTGTGTGTGTGTGTGTTGTAGTGTGTGTGGTACGTGTTGTGTATGTGTTTGTTGTGTGTTTAGTGTGTGGTGTGTCGTTTTGGTTGTGTGTGTTGTGTTGTGTGTGTGTGTGTGTTGACTGTTGGGTGTGACTCTGTGTAGTGGGTGTGTGTGCGTGGTTGGTTTGAGGAGAGAGAGAGAGAGAGAGAGAGAGAGAGAGAGAGAGAGAGAGAGAGAGAGAGGAGAGAGAGAGAGAGAGAGTTTAATTAAAGGGGAAAAAGAAAGAGAAAAAGAAAGCCAGTTATTACAGTATCGTCTAGACTTTTCTCTGCCTTTTCCCCTTCACTCGGTACGGTTCAGTGAAAACGTCTTCGGCAATTTTTTTTTTCATAATTAAAAAAAAATTCTCGTAAAGGTAGGTGTTGCATAATCTTCTTCTTTTCCCTTCCTCACTCTGTTGAAATCGTAGGGGGTAGGATACAGCTCTGAAGAGCCCTTTTACCTATTCCTCCCCAATTTTATATCGGTTGTATGCCCAAGCCTGGGTCTCCCTGCATTGTTTTCTTGTCGCTTTTTTGTAATACTGTTCGTCTATCTGTTTTTGTTGATAAGGTTTTGTTTTGTTGTTGTTCGTGGGGTTTTTTTGGGGGGGTCTTTTCTCATTTTTCTTTTTTTCTTTCTTTCTTTTTTGATTACCAATGCAGCAAAGAAACTGTTCCAGGACTGTGTAACTATTTTCTTCCATCACAACGTCTCTCTCTCTCTCCACACACACAACACAACACACACACACACACCACCACCACCACCACCACCACCCACCACCAAACCAAACCAAACCCACACACAAATACCTGATCTCTAACCTGACAAACCTTTCGATCACTGTATTTCAAGTTGAAATAAAATAAATGGCCCCCGAGAGAGAGACAGAGAGACAAGGGCCATCTGATCTAGCCAGCCATCTAGCTACTAGCTAGCATCAAGGGATGCATCCCTCCCTACCAGTACCCTCCTGGGATGCATGCATCCCAAAGACCTTTGAAGGACTGGGGCGGCGGCGGCACTCTTACTATCCACTAGAAAGACTACCGCCTTCAAAAAAGACACCCCATGTCAACCCTTTCTGGGGTGAACCCTGTCGGAGGAGAACCGGGTACCTTAACCAGAGTAAAGGAAGGGGTGGGGGGTCGTGGCCAGAGGGGTACTTACGGGTGCCCTTCCTGACTTCTGTTCTCTGGGGACCTTCACAAAGGTCCTCTCCTCTCTCTCTACCTTTCCCCATTTCTCTCTCTCCTCCTCCTCCTCTCTCTCTCTCTCTCTCTCTCTCTCTCTCTCTATCTCTCTCTTCTCTCTCTCTCTCTCTCTCTCTCTCTCTCTCTCTCTCTCTCTCGTCTCTCTCTTCTCTCTTCTTTTCTCTCTCTCTCTCTCTCTCTCTCTCTCTCTCTCTCTCTCTCTCTCTCTCTCTCTCTCCTCTTTCTCTCTCTCTCTCTCTCTCTCTCTCTCTCTCCTCTCTCTTCTCTCTTCATCTCTGCTACCTTGATCCAGTCAGTGCTAGTGAAAGGAGACAGACAATCTTTGCTCAATTCGCTTGATGGCTAATGGTGTGAGAGGATGGACAACCATGTTTGGATGAGGTGAGGGGGGGGGGGGGGGGGGGGCATACTTGGGGGAGGACAGGAAAAAATGGGGGACGCTATGTCTTGTCTGTCTCTCTTGTCTGTTTCTGTCTGTCTCTGTCTCTCTTTTAGCATCCCCATACTCCACCCTCACCTCCACCCCCACTCCCACAACTCCCCCCCCTCCCACACCCCACTCACCCTCTCTCCAGATCGATAAGAATAACCGTGCATGGTTTTCGTTTGAAGTTGTCCTGGGAAAAGCGTGATGGTTGTAATTATGGAAAGTTGAAAGAGAAAGGGGTTGGGGGAGGGGGGGGGGGGGGGGGCAGAGGATTGGGGGGGGGGGGGGGCAACGGGAAAGGGATTGAGGGGGGGGGGGGTTAGTGGGAGGCGTAGTATTGAGTCCAGTCAGAAGCAGTTTGAGACAGTTGTGGTCGAACCCTAAAGTCACGGAAGCAAGTTCAGCCTTTGCCCCCCCCCCCACTTCCCCCCCTTCCCCCCTCAAAGCAGTGGCCCTGGTCATTTGCCCCCTACCCTCCACTCCCACCCCCCCCCCCGCCCCCAAATTCTGGGCCTAGTGGTTGTTTGCTTCCTTCCCTGTAAAGCCCTGACCAGCCAGATAGGCAGACCGACTCTGTGTGTGTGTGTGTGTGTGTGTGTGTGTGTGTGTGTGTGTCGCGTGTGTGTGTCCGTGCTTGCGTCTGTGGGTGTGTTGCGTGTTTTAGTGCATGTGTGTGTGGTGTGTGGTGGGTGTGTGGGTGAGTGAGAAAGAGAGAGAGTTTGTGTGGTATGTGTGAATGCGCGTGTGTGTGTTAGTGTATGTGTGCGCGTGCGTGCGTGTGTGTATGTGTGTGTGTGCGTGCGTGCGCGGTTGCTGATGGTTCTGGTAGTTGGGTGTGGCGGCGGCAAGAGAGAGAGATAGACAGACAGAGACAGACACAGAGGACAGACACGTACATGAAGGAGAGTGGTAGGAGGGGGAGCAGGGAGAGTCCCCCCCCCCCCCTTTGCCCTGACCTTTTCTCTGTTCTCTGTCGGGGTGTCACACCCTGGGACCTCTCTGTCTGTCTCTGTGTCACCATCTTTTCCGAGCAGCCAGCAGCACCTGGGGGTATAGTAGCCTAGCCCAGGACCTGGCCTAGCTAGGTGGGCGATTAGAGCAGGGTGGAGAGAGAGAGGGTGGGGGGGTAGGGTACAGGGGCAACAGACATGGCCTGGTCAGCAGTGGTACAGATAACGATCTTGACCAGTCCAACTGGGGAGGTGAGGGGTGAGAGTGGACGGTGGTCCATCTTTTGTCTCATTGTTCTGCTTCCTATTCTTCTCCACCCCCACCCCCCTACACACCCCTGTTCTTTCCCCTGTCCCCCCCATCACAATAGTCCTGCACTAGGCCTATAGTCCTACTACCCCCCTGCAGTCTTGAGGGCCATTTTCAGTCATCACGTGCTCATTTGATGCCTTCTCATTGGACCACACTGTCCCTTTCATCAAGGGGGCGGAGGGGTGGGAGAGAGAGATAGAGAGAGAGAAGGAGGAGGAGGAGTTGGGAGGGAGGGATGGTGGAGAGGAAATTGGCCTTGCTTGTTTGAAGCATCTCTTCTCGTCCTCCTCATGTCCTTAAGATCATCACACCTTTCTAGTCCACCCCATGGTAGAAGGGACAGATTGAATGCTTGCCTTTTTTTTGGAGTTAGGAACTAGATCTAAGAGAGGAGGAATTTATTAGAGTTCAAAACAGGAACACCAGGAATTCAATTCCGAGAGTTTTATTTTGGTGGGTTGTTTTTTTATGTATTGTGGGTGTTGTCGCTTTTGATGATAATATATCGGAGGCATTGTCATCCTATCCTATTCGGTAGGTTGTGGTGGCTGTTTTTTATGGTCATGCAACTTTGAATGAAGACTTAATGAAATATTGCCAAAAGTGACATCAAGCAAGAACAGTTAATCTTTCTTTAAGGTTTTTTAAAAAGAATGTTTCCTCTGTATAACATGGTAGTAACAAATATATGTGGTTCTTACTGTTAAAGGGTTAATTTTTTTCGTTTGACAAATTGGTTTTGTTGTTTAAAAAAAAAAAAATTCTTGATGCATTTAGAATTTTTGCTGAAGTTATTTGACAGGTTGTTTGGTTGTCTATCGATTTCTTCAGGCTTTTATAGCTTTCACTTGTTTATTTTAAGTTTTTCATTTCTAATATGTTATAACTTTTAGTCGGCAAGAAAATTATGAAAACATTCCTAACAGTTATTGAGAAGTTGTTAAGCCGTTACCTGCACTTGTTTTCCTGCACAACTATTTCCTCAATTAAACTTCAAAAGGATTTGACCTTGAGATCCCATAGTTCTACTGGACGGATATTAGCATCTGCAGCATAGCTCATTCAAATGGTTGCTGTCATGTCATACCACATTGTGACATAAAGCGGTACAAAATACAAAAATTTCCTCAGGATTTTATAGCTTTCACAAATTTAAGTTTTCCATTTCTAGATGTTATAAGTTTGTTTGTTTTTTAGCTGGCAACAAACTGATGAAAACATTATTTCTGCAGCATAGCTCATTCAAATGGTTGCTGTCATGTCTTGTGGCGACGCGCTCTCGATCCCGGGAAGAGCAGCCCGAATTTCAAGCAGAGAAATCTGCTGTGACATAAAGTGGTATAAAATAAAATAAAATAAAATAAAGTAAATACCACACTGTGATATTTTTGGCAAACTTGCAGCTACAGGGCCACCACCACGGACTAGAAAGCTTTCTCTGTGTAATCTGCGTCAAAAAACTCGGAACAGACCGCAAGCAGTGACAGGGCGGGCGGGGCCGCCTGTCTGGCACAAGTCACAGGTACCAACTAACTTGACTGCAAATTGATGCTCTTTACCAGCCAAGCCCCTATTGGAACAGAATGAGGGAGGTAGGTCCAGAGGGGAGGGAGGAGGGGGGCCCTTGGGGGGGGGGGGGGAAGAGATGGGGAAAGGGTTAGAGGGGCGTGGGGGGTTGGGGGGTAACAAGCTGGAATCTAATGAAGCGAGGCCATTAAGCCAGGATTTTTCTTTGTGATGGCAAGGCACAAGCCTCTCTACCTCTCCTCCTCCTCCTCGTTCTCCTCCTCCTCTTCTCCTTCCTCCCCTGTCCCCTCCTCCTCCTTCTCTTCCTCCCTTTTTCTCTGGCACGTGAATAGCGTTTTGTTTGCGGAGAGAAAGAATGATTGACAGGTACACAGTGGAACGATTTTCAACATGAACACAATTTCAGTCTTGCTTGCTTGGAAGCCAGAGATGCCAGGCTGGGAGAAAGTGGTTGGGGAGGGAGGGGTGGATGGATGGGTAGGGAGGTAGGAGGTAGGTTAGGAGGCGCTGAAGGGTGAGATGAGCCTAAGATGGCTTATATTAGGCTTAGTGTAGTCACAGAGCAAAGAAAAAGAGAACGCAAAAAAGGAAACCAGAATGGGTAGCCTATCTGTTGGGAGTAAGGAGTATGGAATTGTTGATTCAATAGGATGGAGAGAGAGAGAGGGGAGAGAGAGAGGGAGATGAGAGAGAGAGAGAGGAGAGAGAGAGAGGAGAGAGAGAGAGAGAGAGAGAGAGAGGAGGGGATGGGGGAGGGCAGACAGAGACAGATGGAGACACAGAGAGAGGGAGAGACATATATCTTTTTTATATCGAGGATAACAGTATAAGCAACCATGTGCTTTTTTCATCGGTCCCTGTGTATGCAGTTTTGTAAATATTGTCATCTGTTCCCACGGCACACGATGGCCTACTCTTACGAAAAGCGGAACAGGATTTATCGTGTGCACAAGATGTTCTGCGTGCGTTCGCTCACGGGGCTCGGTTTAAAGTTCATCCGAAGGACTTTTTGGGGAGAGTGGAGTCAGCATGATGTTAACTCCAGGAGAAAAATTTCCTCGACGGACTCGAACCCGGGTCTTCAAATTGCTAGGCAATGTTCTGACCACTAGGCTATCCGTCCCCAACGGGAGAGAGAGAGAGAGAGAGAGAGAGAGAGAGAGAGAGAGAGAGAGAGAGAGAGAGAGAGAGGGGAGAGAGAGAGAGTCCCGAACTTGTCAACACAACGGACTTTGAGAAGCACAGTGTATGGTGACTGCTCATTCTGCCGTTAAGGTTTTTTTTCTTGTTTTTTTATTTCTTCTTCTTTTCTTGTAGCTGCTCCTGCACCAAGGGTGAAGAAGAAGAAGAAAAAAAAAAAACCAAAAAACACAAAAATATGCTTTTAAGAAGACAACCAACAAAAAAAAATCTAAAAAAAAAAGAAATGAGGGAGAAAAGGGGGAAATAACCCGTTACTTAACGACGGTGCCCCAGGGGCCGGCTTGATGACGACACCAGAGTGCGCCAAACACAGGGTGACGTCCCCTGCCATTAGCGCCGCATGGGGTGGCGCGCGCGGCGCTCGCACGGGCAGCAAGATGGCGGCAAGGTTGACAAGCCAGGGAAGGGAAGGAAGGGAGGGAGGGAGGGGTGAGAGGGCCTATGGACCCACAGGCACAGTAGTCTGGGAAAGAAGGAAGGAAGGAGAGAAGAGTTACCTCACTTGTCAGGCTGGGCTACTAGACAGGAGGACAACAGGCTAGTTTCTCTTGTTCATCACTGGCTTCTTGGAGGAGTTCCTTCCCCCTTTTTTCAAAAAAAAAATCCTTGCCTTTCCCCCCCTCCCTCACTTCTCCTACCTCCTTCCCTTTTTTTTGAAAACATTTTTAATCAGTGTTATTATTATTATCCTTTTGTCAGAGTCTTGACAGGAAAGTGTTTTATGGAGTCTTCCAGCTATCGCCTTTTAATATGAAGATGTTGAGGAGGGGGGCAGGAGTTTGGGGAAGAAGGTGGTGAATGGGGGTGGGGTGGGGTGGGGTGGGAGTTAGAGAGAGTCTGGTGGGTTGGTTATTTACAAGTATGTACAGACTGGGTTTCAAAAAGTCTTCTGGATAAATTTGTCAGAATTGAGTTTGTCTTGTTGAGGAATCTATGTCTATGCTTTGTTTTGGGGAAAGTGTAACATGAATTGTGTCATGATTAACTAAAACAAAAAAGGGGATGGATATTTGATTGAAAACGCTGGATATTTTTGGTGTCATCAGATTAAGACTAATCATTCAACCATGAGGTAAGAAAGAACGTATCGCAAAGTAAATGTCTGTTTGTGAAGCAAATTTGAACGCTGGCACATTTACTCAGCAGAAGAATATTGAAAAATACACCTTAGAAACAAAA
>CM060329.1:46625805-46650805 GCA_030674155.1 Stramonita haemastoma
GGAGAAGGATAAGGAGGGAGAGAGAGAAAAGAGTGGGAGGGAAGGAGAGAGAGAGAGAGAGAGAGAGAGGAGAGAGTAAGAGAGAGAGAGAGAGAGAGAGAGAGAGAGAGAGAGAGTTATAAGAAGAGATGAGTGTGGCTGGAAAGAAAAAAAAAAATGGTGAGAAAATGTTGAGGAAGATTTATACTATGTGCACACAGGCGTGTAAATAATTTCGGTATTCGTGTGTAAGCGAGGTCGTTCATACGTCTTGTGTGTGGTTGTGTGCGTCTTCATTTTAACGTCTATCCACAAAAAAGGGATTCTAGACAATACGTGTGTATGTGTGCACTCGCACGCGTATCTGTACACACACACATACACACACACACACACACACACACACACACACACACACACACACAGAGAGTCTCTCTCTGTCTCTGTCTCTCTGTCTCTCTGTCTCTCTTCTCTCTCTCTCTCTCTCTCTCTCTCTCTCTCTCTCTCTCTCTCTCTTCCCCCCCCCCTCTCTCTAACATTATCACCCATCTGTTTTTAATTTCTGCTCCCCCCCTCTCCCCCTCTCTCCCACCCTACTCCCCTTCCCTCTCCAAAGTTCAAGTGTCAAACCACTTACCCTCAGTGGTGTTAAACTTGACCATGTGGACAGTTGCCACACTCTCACTCTCAAACTATCTCTTCCTGGAAACAAACGGAGCCACCAGAGCCACCACATACGGAACCGCTTGACCCCTCCCCTCCCAGCCTGTTGAAAACAACACTTAGCCTAACCCTCTAGACTATCTACCAACCAACCCCTTCACCCTCTATTAATAACTAATCAGCCCTTGTTTTTTTTTAGCCTGTACATGATGTCCTGCTGATGTCATAGACATAGGCTTGGTGACAGCCTCCTGGAGGGATGTGGCTGTCATGTGTGTGGTGGGGGGAGGGTGGGAGGGAGGTAGACAAAGGAGGAAGAGGAAGGAGGAGGAAGAGGAGGAGGAGAGAGGACTAGGATGCTTTGTGGGGCCCTGGCATAGGCTAGAGCATCTGGAAGAGTTTTGGAGAGGCTGGAAATTAGTTTGTCACCAGTTTGGATGAGCAAGGGTTATTGTAGAGAGGGGGACAGGTCTGGTGTGGATATGTGTGTGCCTGTGCCATCAGTTGTTGACAAGGAGATTCACGTCAAGTGGCGGTTAGTTGTTGTTGACAAGGGGCTTTATGTCAAGTGTGTGGTGCTAGTGTGGCACGTGGATGCCATATGTTGAAGAGTCATTGTCTACAGTTTGCAAGTGGTTGGAGGTAGGTAGTGGTTTAGGGGGGGGGGGGGGGGGCAGGGGGGGGGGATAGGGGGGGCATTGTTGGATTTTGAGGTCTTGATGAAGTTTAGACTTTGAAATAACATACTGAGCACTGTCTATATGCGATTGTATGTAATTGTTTATTTGTTTATTCGTGTGTCTGTGTCGGTGTATGTGGGAATGCACATACGTGCGTGCATGACAACAAAAACAACAGGAGGATAGTTCTCTTCTGTCTCTTTTCCCTTGAAAAAAAACAACCCCAAACAGTGGACAGACAAAAACCACAGTCAGCATCACATATTTTGCCGTTTTATTTATATTCTTTTCCTAACCACACACACACACACACACACACACACACACACACACACACACACACACACACACACACACACACACAGGACGGGATAGCCTAGTGGTCAGTACATTGCTGCTCGTAATTTGACGACCCAGGTTCGATTCCCGTTCGAGGAGATTTTACTCACTTACTCATTTCGTGCACATCATCTTTTCAGTTATGCTGACCAGTGAAAAAAAAAAAGATATAGACCTAAGTCCACATGACTTTGATAGCACTAAGTAGCTCAATATATAACTTTTCTAGCTTTAAATAATATTCTCATCCTTTATTTCTCCTTCTGACACGCAGGTGCCACGCCCCTTGACGATGAAGAAGGACGGGATTCAAACCCGCAACCGCAAGATGTCCACCAAATCCAAGAAGAAGGGCAAGGGCGGCATGGGCGGCGCCATGGACCTCCTGAGGGACAAACCCTTCTCCAACTTCGCTTCCCCTAACTTCAACCCCGCCATGCATCACTCCATGTCTCCGTACATGACCTCGCAAGGGTTCGGGTCCATGGGAGGCGGGTACCTCACGCACGCGGGTACCCACCCGGCTCACCCTCACAGCGCCGCGGCCGCCGCGGCGCACCACCACCACCACCACCACGCGCAGATGGGTTCCCTGGGCGGGGGGCTGGCCGGGATGGGTGGGGGGTTCAACAATTTCCAGTCCTCCTTCACCAGTTCCTTCAGCGGCATCCCCAACATCTCCACCTCGGGCCTGAACCTGTCCACCAGCAACAATTTCCAGTCTCCCCTGCAGCCCTCTTTCCCCACTTCTTCGGGGCTCAACCTCTCCACTACCAACATGGTGGAGCCATGGCGTGAAGAGCTTACTGAAAGGCTACTACTATCATCATCCAGGACGTTCAGTCGTACGTACCTACATACGGTGGAAAGAGTGTTGAGTTAGGCCTTTTTGAGTGAGGATGACAGTCATATTCAGGACGTCAGTCGTACATGTATGTATACATATATACGGTGGAAAGACTGTTGAGTTAGGCCTTTTTGAGTGAGGATGACAAAGTCAGTTTCTGGGAAAGGACTTGTTGCAGCTGTATTATTAGTGATGACGGTTTAATGGGTGTGACGTCCATTTCGGGGAAGGACTTGGCTGCGCTGAATTAGTGATGACGGTGTAATGGGTGTGACGTCATGTCGTGGAAGGACTTGGCTGCGCTGTAGGTTTAACTGCTAGTGATGATTACTGGTGTGAGCCATGCTGACGGACTTCGTCATTGTTGGAATTTTTTTTTTCTTTTCTTTTTTTGTTGTAATGGTTGACAAAGAAATGAAAGTCATCTGGGAGGGTTTTGTTGCTCGGATTTTTTAAACATTGTTGCCATTTGCATTGATACTGACTGACTGTTCTCTTGACGTAATAGGACTTTGTCTGTAAACGTTCTTTCTGGGCAGAAACGTAGTAGTCGAGTCGAATCGACTTGAATATTCTGGTCTATGAAATATGTTTTTTTCTTCTTCTTATTTTTTAACTCGAGTATCCAACAAGCTGACCTACAGAAAGAAAGAGAGTAATGATTTGTTCGAAACCAAAAGTACAGCAGTCATGAACAGTTGAGCCATGAAGCCAGAAAATCATCATGACTAAAATCAGACTTTTTCCTCTTGACCAAGAACGGAGCGAGGAGCCAATGGTTTCCTGTTGGTTCTGTCCAATGAAATGGTTCGTCTTTGCCCTTTCGTGGGGACAACACTCCTAGTCTTGGTTTCCAAGCGAAGGAATGATTTTGCTGTGGGAAATGACAATGAACACTTTGACACGACCCAAAAGTCCAGTTCAAAATGATGGTAATAGAATCATCGACCTAGAACTGTTCGGATGAAGTGAAAAAGGTCAGTTGGCTGAGAGATTGTTGAGAGATAGCAGTACCTTTCTTGATTTGTTCAAAATTGAACTACATCAGGATTGTGTGCTCTCTGCGTGAAAGAAATTACCGAAAGAAAGACGAGACATTATATAATTATTCCTAAGTATATCATAGGGCAGAATAATCTTTGAAGACACCCTGCACCAAGTTGTGCGGTCGCCATGATTGTAGATGGCCGGCACAACCTGTGAACGTTTTTGATGATCACTGCAGAAACCTGCTACTAAATGTGCTGACGACAGAGGAGCCTAGTTGACATTGATGACATCGTGGTGGGGAAATGACGTAAGAATGGCGGACCAAGTAAAAGTCTCCGTCATAGGCATGGTTTGGGATGTCAACTTGGAGGACAAGACAAAAACGTCATAAGTCGCTGTCAAGTGATGACGTCAGTGTAGCCAGGTTTGGAGGGGAGGAGCACTGTACCCCCCAAAGTACTACGTCACTATTTGCTTTTTTTGTGTGTGTGTGTGCGTAGGAAAAGGACAAGAACTTGTTGAATCCAACCCACACATTTTTTTTTTTTTTGTGATCGGCAGCGATTCCTGGCTTTGTTGTTTTATTATTATTCGTTGTGCCACTTTTTTTTGTTTTGAATAATTTGTTTACGCGTGGCCAAATAAAAGGAATGCATTTAGACTCCCTGTTTTGCATCTCTGCCAAGTAAAAAAACCGGAATCATTGCATTTTTGCACTGTGTACATACATACTACTATTATTTTCACTTTGGACCTGACTTGGACTTGGACTTGAGTGAACGGTATAAATTTCTAGTGCAATGGATCATGATTTGTAATCAGCAAGTGGATCATGTTGAATTCACGTAGCAAAAAAAAAAAAGAAAAAAAAGTGTGGCAGATTGTATTGTAGTGACATATCTGTAGATCCGTAATGAGGAAGTAGTGTGGAGTTTTTGAGAGGCAGAAGGGTTTTTTTTTTTTAATCTGTGCAACAGTTACAAGATATTAGGCAATCAAACTATATTTGGAAGAAGAAAAAAAAGCGCTATGTCGTGTTTTTAGTCTGTAACAAGCGTTATAAATAAGATGGAGAAGAGAACTTTCAGCTATACAAGAACTTTTACGTCAACAAACGTAAGTTTATAAATTTACACAACACGCTTTTCCAGACACACTTACAAAGAATGATTCCTGTTCTCATAAATCCTATCGATTACGATTTTTTTTCAAGGCAGTGAGATTTTTGTGACAAAAAGAACAAAAAGAAAGAAAAAGAAGAAAAAATTAATAAATGTGCAAACAAAAACCCAGTACTTACGGATGAAGAATACAGAGAAAGAAACATGTTTGTCACACATACGCACACGCACGAACGAACTATCATGATGGAATAAATATTAATTAAAAAAAATAGAATGTCTCTCTCCGGAAACACAGATAGCGTTTTACGGTAATAACACACTAAAATAAATCGCTTAAAATGTAACGTGGACTGAACATAAAATCAGAAAGGCATTGCAGTTTTCCTGATGGAACCTTAAAAAAAAATGTCCATATTCTGTTAATAGATTGAACGACCGACAAATGAATAATAAAACACACAAAAAATAACCTCATTTTACATGAATAAATCAATACCCGTAACTGAACTTGAAAGGCTGGCTACGCATGGGTAATCTTCATCAACTGGATCGTATGTCTACGATAGTTTTTTTTTTTTTTTTAAGTGATTTTTAAAAATTATTATTATTCCACATGTATGATTTATCAAGTGATCACTTGATCAGATATGCGTGTTGGTGTCGCGCTCATCACTTTATCAGTTTTATTCCTTCATGCAAATCACACAGCGCTGGGTGGGAATATTCACGTTTTGATTTATTAGCTAAAAAAAAAATAATAAAGATAAAAAATGATCCGTGTGACCTGGTGAAATATTTCGTGACAGGCAGTATGCAGCAGCGTGCATAGATGAAATATTTTCAGAGATGTTAGTTTATATTTGAAAAAAGATAAATAGAGAAAATTAAAAGATAATAGATCTATCTATATCAAAAAGCTGTGAAATCTCCCTTTTAAAGAAAATTGATTATTTTAGTTGAACATAGATCTGGGTTTTTTTTCAAATTTTAATTGCGTATCTTATTTTACTTTGTTGATATTTTTTTTGTTTTTTGTTTTGAATTATGTACACAAACATTCTTTTTTTTTCATTTATATTTCAAGCGAAAGAAAGAAATTAAAGAAATGAAAAAATCAAAGTGATTTAGCCACTTGTTACCTCAACATTAATTACACCCATTTTATCAACTAACTCTCTCTCTCTCTCTCTCTCTCTCTCTCTCTCTCTCTCTCTCTCTCTCTCTCTCTCTCTCTCTCTCTCACTCTCTGAATGTTTCAAACTTAGTGGATATCTAGGGTTTTCAAAAAAATTTCGAAGTGTAGCATTGTCTGGATCGATGTGTGTGTGTGTGTGTGTGTGTGTGTGTGTGTGTGTGTGTGTGTGTGTGTGTGTGTGTGACCATCTCCTCTCTCTCTCTCTCTCTCTCTCTCTCTCTCTCTCTCTCTCTCTCTCTCTCTCTCTCTCTCTCTCTCTCTCTCTCTCTCTCATACACACACCCTACCACCACAGAGCTAGCCCTCCATTTCTGACCCTACCCTACCCCTCTTGTGCGCCTCTACCCACACAAAACAACCTTTGCTCTCAGACTCATCCCCCTTCCTCCCTCACACGCAGAGACGCAGATTGGAGCAACTTCCCCCCCCCCCCAACTCACACACACCCGAAGTAAAAAACAAAAACAAAACCAAACCCACACACATACAAAAAAACCCAACCCAACCAAAAAAAATACCCAAACCCAAACCGCAACCTCTCCTTCTCCAGTCCACACAAACTGCAGAAGGATCAGACAGTCCCCTCCCCCCACCCCACCCCACCTCCTGCTCCTCTTTGCGTGCAGACGACAGTCGGCGACACGAGGATCTCCTGAGGACTCTCAGCGAGTTGTGGCCCTTGCTGTGGGTCACTGCCTCCCTGAGAGGGCCTCAAGCTTGGGGGCCTTGCCCGGGGTCGTGTGTTTGGCTCTTCCTCGCTTTGTGTGGAACTCACCTTCCACCTACACCCGCAGACAGAAATCTTAGACTTTTTGGGGGCGGGGGTAGGGGGGGGGAGAGGGGAGGTAGAGAGAGAGAGGGGGGAAGAGAGGGGGGGGGGGGGGGGGAGAGAGAGAGAGGGGGGGGGGGGGGAGAGTGAGGGGATTTTTTGGCTGTGTCTGTTACAAAGCTTTTTTCTCTTTTTTTGTTTTTGTTGCGTGTTCGTGTGTGTGTGTGTGTGTGTGTGTGTGTGTGTGTGTGTGTGTGTGTGTGTGTGTGCGCGCGTGTGTGTGTGTGTCGTGTGTGTGTTTGAGGGGGTGGGAGTGAGGGGGAGGGGAGAACTAAGATACAGTTACTGTCTAGGTCACACAAATTATCTTTATTTGTTTGTGGGTTTTTTTTTGTTTTTTTTATATTTTTTTTAAAAAGCTGTACAAATTGTTGAGGCTAGCAGAATGAGTGTACTGCAAGGTTCAATCAACTTTCGTAGTAGTGCGTGCTGTATAGTGGCGTCATCGTGACTAGTGGCGATATTCATTACGTTCAGCTTGGTTCTTTTTCTTTTCTTTCTTTTCTCTTCCTCTTCTAATGTCTTTTTTTTTTTTTTTTTTTTTTACTGCTCTAGACTTAAGCCAGTGATTAGGAATAAGGATCAGGTGTGAGAATTGTGTGTGTGGTGTGTGTGTTTTAAGTTAGTCGGTTTAGTAGATTAAAAGCCATGTAAACATGTAGTGAGAATGGCACTGATAACTATGTCTGGCACAATTGTTTGCTGAAACATCGGGGTTTTTTGTGTTTTGTTTTTTTTTAGCTTTGAGGTACATAAAGTGTGCGTACAACAATCTCTCTGATAACTTGTAAGCGTGCTTGAATAAAACAGTTACAGATAGAAGGCAGAAAAGTTTTTAAATACCACATACCGAATCTGGGTATGGCTGTGGCGGGGAGAGATTGAAATAAACGGTGTGGGAACAGTAGTTCAGGGACATCACAAAAAGCGAGGCAGCAAAAAGAGAAAAAAAAGTTTAAAAGAATGCGTTTGGAAGTAAGGTTATGTTCTGCAATTCATGACAGAACAACGTCTTAGCTCTATGAAGTAGATATATATGTACCGATATAAATACATACAGCGTAGTACTATCAAGTTGGATTTGTTTGCTGTAGACTTCCTCTTCACTTTGGTGAGCATCTGAAATTCACGTTAGTCTTAAGTCAGTCCCTGAAGAAGTGTCTAGCTTTTGTCTGTGGAATCCTAAGGGGAGAAAGGCTGTCCCCAAAGGTGACAATCCTGTATTTACACATGTCGGAATAACCCATAGACCTACGTTACCTCACTGTCAGATCTTACCTACCTACCTACACCCCGCACTTCCAAGAAGCTGCTTTCTTCAGGACGTAGCCTAGTCTACCTGTTCCCCACATATCCTCTTCCTTTCAAACGCCATTCACACGCAGACAAATCCGCCATTTTCAGGTTAGATTACTTTTCCCTGAGATAGCATCGACTCCTGATAAGCTCCCTTTCTTCACCCACGTAACTTGGCCAATCACTGCCATCCTTACAAATTTCCCCTCAACAAGGAGACTGACCACCACAGGACCTCATAGGCTATCGTCTTTACAGCCCCTTGGGTGACAAGCCCAGCAGACCTATCACAAAGTAAGCAAGGGCAGATAGGTACAATAGGCAAGAAGACCCCATCTTCAAGTCCTGAAAGGAAAACTGCGGCAACACGAACTGGTTTCTCCAAATTCCCTCTGTCCACTAGTCTAGGCCTACTACTTCTACTTACTACCTAGGGGACGAATCTTCTTCCTTCTGTCTACTACTACTACTACTACACCACTAGCCTAGGGGCAGAAAATGACCAACAGGGACTAAAGCAAAGCCCCACAGCAGTGTCCAGTCCTCACCTCAGTATGCGGGCAAAGGACACTCTCCTTCCGAAAATTAGGGTCCCTTCACACTAGTTAGTCTCTGTTGAATAACAGAGTAAAGCAACAGTGAGGTGTCCTACAGGGTAACCTTCTTGTATCGACCTTTAGTGTGAACAGTTTTTCTCTCTCTTTCTCCTGTGTGAAGTGAAAGGTGTGGTGAGTGAGACTGGTGTTCTCTCTGGTGGTGTTCTGGTAGGGGACCGTTTAGATCCTGGGGGGCGGGGACAGAAAATTAGGCAGGGGAATTTTTTTTTTTTTAACAGACACGGTAAGAAAGAGTGGCAGGGTTCTTCACATTGTTTAGATAATTGATGGAAGCACGCCATTTTCGAGATGGTGTTAGAGACTTAGAGACAGATTTTGGACTCTCTCTCTCTCTCTCTCTCTCTCTCTCTCTCTCTCTCTCACACCACACACACACACACACACACAAAATTATCGGGAAAGGTTTTCAAATTAATTCTCTCTCTCTCTCTCTCTCTCTCTCTCTCAGTGCACAACTGTATTTTGTCGTCCCGTTTTTACCTGGTGTGTTTGAAAGACACATTTTGATCTGTGTTTTCGAAATTATTATTTACTAGCATAGGAGTAGACCCCAAAACAATGATAAAATGTTGCAACACAATGTCCCAAACTAATCCTTTAAAATGTAATACTTAAAAAGCACTGATAAACCTCACAAGACCACATAGAGAAGAGAATTATTCCATGAAATGAAACTGCCTGAATGTACGGTGCTTTAGCTGCAATGAAAAATAAAAGAACAGAAAAAAGGGAGAAGAGAAACACAGCTAGCCCAAACTTACACATAGGGAACAAGAGAGATAGTTACATAAAACGCGTGACGATTTTTAAAGATAAAGCGTTAGTAGTTTAATTATCGTAGATGCTAACATATCGTTATTATTGTTTTCATTTTTATTATTATTGTTCTTTTTTTCTTATTATTATTCTCGTTAGTGTTCTTATTTATGTCCAGAAAATACAGAGAAAAAAAGAAGGGGATTGGGACTTTGGAAACAGACTAAAAGGATTGCATTAATAAACTTTTTTTGGTTGTTTTTGAAAACTTGTGCCATCTTCAACTGAAATACTGTATACACAGTAATAGCTCGAAAACTTGACAGATACATCCATAAAGTTTTGTCTCCACAAAGTATTCTAATCAAATGTTGAGATTATTTTGAGATTAATATCGCTCTAAGCTGAGCAGTTTTTATTTTTGAAGAGATCAATGTAAACAATGTTTTTTTAAGACTCGAATCGAGTTATTTGTTTAAATGCACATGTCTTAATGACAAACCTGTTTTCTTCATGATATAATATTTGACAACCAAACTTTAGCCAGAATCTGAGGATTTAATTGCTGCCTAAAAAAAAGCAAAACTAAACTGCCATGTGACCACCACCATTTTTTTGGTCGTCGCCATGTTATAGAAACATCATTGCAATCGTAAATAAAATGTGTGTGTATATATACATATATATATACATTGGATTCATCATACTTTAACTGTACGTGACGAAGTGTGCGTAAATAAATAATGAGTATTTATGCATTTCTGACGTCATTTCTCATAACTTTGTGGTGTTTATTTTTTTGGCATGTCATATTAATTCGAACGTATAGCTTTTTAAAAAAGTTGTTTTGTTTTTGTTTTTTGTTTTTTAAATCGTTGTATCTCTGGGGTTTTGCCAAGTGAACAGAATCACGATGCAGAAACTTCAGTGTATACCAGTTTCTGCTTGTATGCAAAAGTAACAATTGTGACATGATGTATTACTCTATAGCCTTGTTTTGAAAAAAATGGCTCTTTCGGAGTTGCATAATTTGTATAATTATGAATGAACTGTGTGGGGGTAATTTGTTTTGTTTTGTTTCTGCATAATCATGACGTCAGCCCGTGTCAGAGGCACACGAAAATGTTATAACTTTTTCTCTCCTTGGCGCGTTTTTTTTGTTTTCTTTTGAATTATGGGTGTACTATATTGGGAATATAATTTTCCTTTTTGTTGATTGGTTACTTGGATGTCTTCTCTTTGTGGATTGGATAACGTATTTTTGTTTTGTTTTTGTTTTTTTCCCTGTTCACTCGTGAAGAGAAGTTGAGTATGGTTTGCTTGCTCTCACCAGTGCAGAAGAATACAGAAGTCATGTTTTCATCAAACTATTCTAGTCGTTTGAAGCCACCAGTGTATAATTTTCTTTTCCATCATTTAAAATGTGTGTGTGTGTGTGTGTGTGTGTGTGTGTGTGTGTGTGTGTGTGTGTGTGTGTGTGTGTGTGTGTGTGTGTGTGTTGATACATAAGAGAGAGAGAGAGAGAGAGAGAGAGGAGAGAGAGAGAGAGAGAGAGAGAGAGGAGAGAGGAAGAGAGAGAGAGAGAGAAGGTGCAGGCGTTCATGTGTGCTTGCGTGGTGTTTATCCGTGCGTTAACGTGTGCGAAGGCGTGCATGCATTCGTTTTCATCCTCAATAACCTTGAATGTTATCATTATCATTATCGATTCATTCTTTTGCATTTATTTCTCTATGATGTCTCTTTCCGTACAACTTTGCTTCCGGTTCCGGTTTCACACTTCCGGTTTCTTTCTTTGAAGTTGTTCCCATTCCCTTCCTCCCACCCACCCCATCCATCTCCCTCCCTCTCCATTTTTCTTTTTTTTTTCGTTTACTTGTCTTTTTTGATTATTTACTTTGTGGACAGTGGCATCTATATAAAATGATGGCATGCTGAAGAATTATTGTTTTTTTTATCTCGGTTTTTATTTTGTTGGTCCTTTTTGTTCAGTTTTCGGTTAGGAGATGTTTGTATTGATAATTTTGTTGTAGCTGTGTTGATAAAGGGCATTGTCATGTTCAGTTGGGTATTATTCATATAACTTCATGGATTGAGTAAAACTTGATGGCTGAATGAAAAAGAAAGTACCCCCGCCCACTTCTTAAAAGTAGTAAAAGTTCCTCTCTCTTTTTTTGGATACAGCCAAATTGTCTGTGTATACTTTGATATCTCATTTCATTAAAAAAAAAATCTCTTTAGATTTTTTTTTTTTAGCGTTATTTGAATACATTCAGGTTTTAAAAAAAATCTTTTTCGTTTTATGTGTCAGTTTCAGATGCTTCTGATTTTTCTTTGTTTGGGTTTTTTATCGTTAAGTTTATGTTTTGTTCCTGTTTTTGTTGTTGCCAGGTTTGTGCATTCTTGATCTTGCATAAGTACTCAACAAACTCCCCCTTCCCCTCTCCGTCTTTGATTATGAATGTACTGAATGCTTCCAGGGTAGAACCTCAAATGAAATGAACATCAGTAAAGAACAAAACATACCTTAGCCAAAAACAACAACAAAAATAATGGAATTGACAATTCACAGTGGTTTTCATTCCCATTAATTCTTTAAAGCTATAGAGAAAGATAAACAAACACTGAGAACAGACCATCTCCTCCTCGGGAAAAGAGAGAGAGAAAAAACAACAACTGTTTAACGAAAATAGAGGCACGCAGAATGGGTGTGTGTGGGCTGCGCGTGCGTGTGTGCACGATGCACGTCAGTGCTGTATGAGAGAGAGAGAGGAGAGAGAGAGAGAGAGAGAGAGAGAGAGAGAGAGAGAGAGAGAGAGAGAGAGAGAGAGAGAGAGAGTAGGGTAAGTGTGATGAAGTTTTTGCGATGCTGATTCAATTTTCTTTATATTTTTGAAAGCATTAGTATCACTGTTTTTTTTTCCCCTTAAAAGCTTTTTACTGTTTATCATGTGTGATATGTCATACTATTCTAGTGTTGTACCAACTCATTATCATGCATAGGCTGTTATTGAAAATGTGTTCTTTTTATCATTTAAAAAAAAAATCCTATATCAGTTTTTAGATTGACTTGTTTTCTTTCCCACGCAGTTTCCTTTTATCAAAAGATGCATTTTACTTTTTTTTTTTTCTTTTTTAGGAAGGAGGAAAACAGAAAGTTATGTTCTATCCTCCAATCACTGTGTTTTCTCTCCATGACTGGAGTCTTAAGTAGTTTGTTATCATTTTAACTATGTGTGTTTGTGTGTATCAATCATGAATTATTATGGTCATCAAACGTGTATATAATTTCACATTATGCTCAAACGTTTTTTCTCATCATCATTATTATTATTGTGCTGAATCCTATTATTGTCAGGAAATAAAGATCACACAGTCATTCAAATGTGTGTAGTGTGAAATTTCTGTGTGTGTGTGTGTGTGTGTGTGTGTGTGTGTGTGTGTGTGTTGTTGTTGTTTGTGTCTGTCTGTTGCTGTCTGTCTGTCTTGTGGGTGTGTCTGTCTCTGTGTGTGTCTGTGGGTGTCATGTGTGAACAGGAGTGAGCAAATACCTTGTGACGTAAGAGAAAGTATGAATAGATGCTTCAAGCTTTGGATATTTGAACTTTAAAAAAAAAACTGTTTCTCCATCTTCCCTTCCCCTCCCTAAACACACACACACACACACACACACACACACACACACACACACACACACACACACACACACACCACACACACACACACACGCACGCACACCACCACACACACACACAAGGATGCCCCCAAAAGTCCTTCGGATGAGACTATAAACCGATCCCCGTGTGCGAACACACGCAGAACATCTTGTGTACACGTTAAATCATGTTCCGCTTTTCAAAAGAGTATTCCATTGTGTGTCGTTGGGAACATATTTTATAAAACTGCATACACATGGGGGCTGGATGTAAAAAAAAAAAAAAAAAAAAAGCACTATGAGTGCTTATTCCATTATCCTCGATATAAAAGTATAAATAAATAAGATAGATAAATAAAAATAAAATTCACACACAACACACACACACCAACACCACACACACACCACACACACACACACACACACACACACACACACACACACACACACACACACACACACACAGAGATATAAATTAAAACCGGATTTAATTAAAACCAATTCTTCCTCGCTTTTTTTCGTATCAACGCCCATAGGCCTCTTCAACCATAAGGGTGAATCAACCAAGGGCGGTCACCGCGTTGCAGGGAGATAAGCATACTACTTATCTGACACTTCTTTAAAAAAAAAAAAAAAAAAAAAAAAGAACACAGTGTTCCTTTTGCTATCCGAACGCTGACATTTTAATATTCTTTTAAGAAAAAGAAGAAGAAGAAAAAAAAAACCAACGAAAATGAATGTAGTCATGAAAAATACATGTTCATTTGGGTTTTTTGTTGTTATTTTTTTTGTTTGTTTTCCTTTTTTGTTCGTTTTGTTGTTTGTGTTTGTGTGTGTGGTGTGTGTGTGTGTGTGTGTGTGTGTGTGTGTGTGTGTGTGTGTGTGTGTGTGTGTGTGTTTACTTCGATGCCAAGTTTAAAGTAGAAACGGGACTAGCGTTGTAATTGTAAATCGGAGATAATGAACAATGTCATTCGTTTTTTTTTTTTTTTTTTTTTTTTTTTTTTTTTTGGGGGGGGTGTATTTATTTATTATTATTTATTCATTTTTATTTACTTTTTTTCTTCTTACGTTTTGACCTTCTCCATCACTTGAACAATCAATGAGGGACGGGATAGCATTATGGTCAGAACATTGCCCTGGCGATTTGACGACCCGAGTTCGATTCCCGTTCGAGGGGATTTTTCTCCTGGAGTTAACATCAGTACTGACTCCACTCTCCCTAAAAGTCTTTCGGATAAGACTGTAAACCCCCGTGTGCGAATTCACGCAGAACATATTGCGCACACGTTAAATCCTGTTCCGCTTTTCGTAAGAATAGGCCATAGTGTGCCGGTGGGAACAGATGAAATATTTACAAAACAAAACTGCATACACACGGGGACTGGATGAATAAAAGCACATGAGTGTTTATCCCATTATCCTCGATATAAAAGAATAAATAAATAATAAATAAATAAATTTAGCAGAATGATACATTGGAGATGACGGACGCTGCGGCCCGAGTGGATAAGACTTTAATTCCATGTGTCCATGAAGTCGTGGGTTTGAATCCCGGCAGTGTCTGGTGAATTGTTTGGGGGATTTTATTTTCACCATTTCCTAGGACAACGTCAAGTGCAGACCTGCCAGTTGCCTCGATTCCTTTTGTGCATACACACTGCTGAAGATGAACACGCACACATACACACACGCAACAACGCAGCGCGCCACACAAAACCATACACAACACGCATACCATGCATACAACACAAACACACGCAACACACACACCACACAAACGCACACAACACACACACACACACACAACACACACACCACACACACAACAAACACTCAACACACACACACACACACACACACAACCAGAACGCCAAAGACAAACTCAATTTCCACATAAAAAAGAGCATTTACTCAGTTGTCATTAATAACAGTATATGCCGGCACTGCTAACTATCAGTACAGCAGCGGCGCCAAAACGAAAAAAAAAACCCACCAAAAAACAAACCCAAAACATCTGGTTTTCCACTTGTGGATGATGAGACAATTAAATCCGAGCAGTTATGGCTGAAACCTAACACTTCCAGTATGTATCTGGCCCCTAAAACTCTGCAATGGGTGTTGTGGATGCGTGAAATTTTTTGCCTTAATAAAAAAAAAATGTTAACAGTGTGTTTGTTTGGGACAAATTGGGGACGGGATAGCTCAGTGGTCATGTCAAGCGCTGGCTTTCCCCTAGCTAATGTTAAGCATATTCGAGCTTGGTTACCAATTGGATGGGTGACCATTTTGAGCGCCTTGGCGTCAGTACAGTCCCCAAGTTCACCCAGCTGTAAATGGGTACCTGCCCTCTTTAGGGTCAGGGAAGGTAAAGCAGCGAGAGAGAGAGAGAGAGAGAGAGAGAGGAGAGAGAGAGAGAGAGAGAGAGAGAGAGAGAGAGAGAGAGAGAGAGAGAGAGAGAGAGAGAGAGAGAGAGAGAGAGAGAGAGAGATGGGCGACCCCCTCAATATCTGGCCGCTAGAGAAGCTGAGGTCTCTGATGTCTCGCTCCCCTACGACCACATAGGTTATGGGACACCTTTTTGTTTGCGAATGCCTAACTTTTAAATAGAAACAATATATTTCATAGAAGGGAACTGTGTTTTGTGCATGTACATCAGTGCAGCCTATTTCTTTGCTGCTCCATCGATCTCTGTGGTGTTACTGTCCTGCTGTTCCCATATAGCTCATCTTGATCTTTCCGCCTCTGTCAGGTCGTAATCCCCAGAGTCAGAAACCCACGTTAAATCCTGTTCCGTTTTTCGTAAGAGTAGGCCATTGTGTGCCGATGGGAACAGATGACAAGATTTACACAACTGCATACACACGGGGACTGGATGTAAAAAAAAAAAGCACATGAGTGCTTATTTCATTATTCTCGATATCAAAGTATAAAAAAATAAATTCAATTAAGAAAAAAACAACATACATCAGCGTTCTGCTGCCATAGGACCACCAGCCATCAGGGCCCTGCACTGCAGCTGCTGGGGGCCCTTTGATATGTTCAGTGGCGCCTGTTCTGAGCTAGCATACACTGGACATCACTTATAAGGCTCCCTATCTATCTATCTATCTATCTATCTAGCTCTATCTATCTATCTATCTATCTATCTATCTATCTATCTATCTATCTATCTATCTATCTATGTATCTATCTATCTATCTATCTATTATCTATCTATGTATCTCTCTCTCTCTCTCTCTCTCTCTCTCTCTCTCTCTCTCTCTCTCTCTCCCTTCTCTCTCTCTCTCTCTCTCTCTCTCTCTCTATCCCGTAGTCTTGGTGACCGTGGGGACAGCCCTGAAGACGTGACGACCAGTTTCCTCCATTCCTCTCTCTGTTCTGCCTTTCTTGGTCTGCCTCTTTTTCTTTCTTCTACAGGAACCTATAGGCCTAAGCCTGAACCGCCCTGGGGACTCACAACATCCCAATTTTTCTTCAGGGATGGTGTCTAAATACGACACCTGTGTGCATGCTGGGTTTGGGTTTTTTTTGTCATCCGCTCCTACCGGCACACAATGGCCTGCACTTTTGAAAGGCGGAACGGGTTTTTAAGGTGTGTGCAAGATGTTCTGCGTGCGTTCACACACGGGGCCTGGGTTTATAGCCTCTTTAGAATGACCATCTACTAAGCCCCCTATTAACGACAGTTTTAGCTCAGTTGCGGAGTCAGACTGAGTGAGTTGGCCATCTGAGGTGGCAACCACCACAACGTCCTCCAACAACTGTCCCCCATGAACCTCTAACCCCAAAGGCTTCGACACAAACTCACCACATACACAGGCACCGGAGTGTATAGGGAAATCAAATCTGAGGTCACCATGAGATCAGAGCAACTGGGGCCACTGTATCAGAGGCAATTTTTTTTTAATTGGATAATGATCAACGGTAATGAGGATAACATTATGGTAGGCAGGCATTCTTCAGTCTTGTAAGGCTATGGAGTTGCGCTCAAGGCGTTTATTATACTACTCAGAGCTCAAAGTTTGGGTAATAAAGTATGGAGGGCAAGCTGTTACCCAAGCAAGCCCCCCCCCCCCCCCCCCCCCCCTTCCACGTCTCTGGGATGATCCATTGGAAGGGCAAACGCCGATACACATGGTTTCAGTGCAAACGCCGATCCACATGGTTCCAGTGCCGTTGTGGGAGTTGCAAAAACTTGCCAGAACGTTGCTATATACAGCCTCGAGCTGCCTTGGGGACTTTGTCTCCAGACTTTCCTCGATTGACTCCCAAAGCCTTTCCTATGAGTAGGTATAGTTGCAAGGCAACCGTCCTCCCAGACTGATGAGCTCTATGGCATCTGCCCACATGACAAGGTAGTACTGGCTTACATGGTGACCAGTAGCAGAGGAGACCTCTGACCTGAACATGTGACGTTAGGATACAGCTAGGCCTATGGAAGAGCATATGGTTTGAAACTACTTGACAGAGATGCACTCTACACTTACTAAGGCCTATGGAAGAGCATATGGTTTGAAACTACTTGACAGAGATGCACTCTACACTTACTAAGGCCTATGGAAGAGCATATGGTTTGAAACTACTTGACAGAGATGCACTCTACACTTACTAAGGCCTATGGAAGAGCATATGGTTTGAAACTACTTGACAGAGATGCACTCTACACTTACTAAGGCCTATGGAAGAGCATATGGTTTGAAACTACTTGACAGAGATGCACTCTACACTTACTAAGGCCTATGGAAGAGCATATAGTTTGAAACTACTTGACAGAGTTGCTCTCTATACTCACTATCATAATACATCCCATTGTCAACCAGTCCTCAAAAGATAAGCTACAGACACCTGCAGTGTTGGTTCAGGAAATTAGAGTGCTCATCACTCTCGGAACTCGCATCCGTAAAGTACACGAAGCTGCCTGTGTGGTCCTAGTCTTCCCATTGAGCCCACATCACACTCACTCTGGGTAGGAGCTTGTCTGAAAAATACCAATATGGGATTGTGACGGCTGACCTGCTAGTCCCTAATGCAAGGCACTAACCACTGTGACATGGCTGGTTTGCTCTCAGAGTTTATCAGATATGCTAATCTAATGTTTTAATTTGCTCTTCTGTCTGACCCAGCATGCATTCAATACTTTCAGAGAGCTGTGCTCCACACAAGCCTAGTTTTTTTTAGTTTAGGCCTGTTAGGCTGTTGTGGTATCTAGACAAGAAGGGCTATCTTATCTCAAGGTAATGCAATAAAGCCTATTATATTATACAGTTATGATTTTTTATTAAGTTTGTTATGAGTGTTACCATCCACAGGAGGCAACTTCAAAAAATCCGAATGATTAAACAAAAACTCTTGCTAGTCTAACATTACAAAGGAAGCAATTTACAAATGATTTATTTTATTAAAATTAAGTTAAAGTAAACAGAGTATAATGTATTGTATTGTAAAAAACTAAATCGCGTAACAAAGACATATTATTTTACGAGAGTCATTGTAAATTAGAACTTTTACAAATTTTCCAAACTTTTACGTGATAATTTTGAAATATAGTATACCAGTGTATTAAGAATGAAAACATAAGCCAACTTAACAAGGGAAAGGACATTTGCCCTTGACATCAATTGTTGTTTCCCTTCTACACTACTTTAACAAGTGGCTTTTCTGTGTAAGTCGTTAGGCCTATAGGCTAGGCCGAGGTCTAAGGGGGGGGGGGGGGGGGGGGGGGGGGGGGGTGAGGATTAAGTCATTTCATGAATATGAGCACGGGCTATCCTGTCTCCCCAAAGTAGACTTCAAAAACAGAGGTCCCATACCTAAGAGGTGGCAGTACAACCTGAAATGATGATAAAACCCCTTTTTTCTCTCTCTCTAAATTGTGATTGGTACGTTTTAATAGAAAAAAAGGCTGAATTTTCATGTGCAATTTACAGTTTTTGTTTATCTTTTACAGTTTTTGTGATATCTTGACTTTAGTGAAGGATATATGCTGCCATATTTACGATCTTTAATCACCATTGAGACAGTTACTGTAAATGAAGTTATATAAACTCATCACCATCCATTACATTCTTCATCCTTTCACCTTTCCCCTCATCCCCTTTTCAGTACATTCTTAAGCGAATGTACCATTGTCTAAATCACCTTGTAGTGAATGGACATTAAACCAATGTGAAGAAGAATTCCTATCTGAAGTGAACAATTTCGTAAAATATACCGCCGCTGTAGTCTAGTGGTTAGGGCGCTGGACACGTAATCTAAAGGTTGCGGGTTCAATCCCAGCTTTCCGCTATGGCGTTGTGCCTTGGAAAAGGCACTTTACGGCTATTTTCTCACCCCACCCAGGTGTAAAAGGGGTACCAACCTTGTGTTGGGGGTTAACCCTGCGACAGACTGGCGTCCTATCCAGGGGGGAGTCTATGACTCTCAGTCGCTTAACGCCACAGAAACCGGGATAAGCACCGGCCTGATGAGCCTTAAGGCTCGGGACAGACTTTAACTTTAACTAACACTTCCATTTACACATGTTGTGTTAGCTCAGAATAACCCTATTTTAGCCAGTTGTAGTACAAAGACGTTTGAGCCACGAACAGTAACTCTTCCGAGTTAGTTGTTCTGTGTTGTGATTATTTCCTGCTTGATTTCTTGATTTTATGAGAGAATAGGATCAGATATTGTGGAAAAAATGCCTACCAATCAGGAAAAAGGTACAAATATTCGAAAAAGAGAGACTTTTACGGCAAAGTGTTTTCTGTCCACTGAGCATGAAGACAACACTATCTACCAGTCTCTGCTTTGCACGTGGCTGCAGTGACAACTGTATCCAATACAATATCCATTCGAGCTTCTAAAAAACGAAAGTAGCATATGTGCCATGCCCAAGACTTGTGACCATCGCCCCCCCCCCCCAAGTGAAATCATAACATAATCAAAGAAGATCATGATGATAGCGAGTTGAATAGTGATGGTGATGATGATGAAAACACTTGCTGTTCCTGCTTGGAAGTTTATTTATTTTATTTTATTTTATACCACTTTATGTCACGGCAGATTTCTCTGCGTGAAATTCGGGCTGCTCTCACCGGGGAGAGCGCGTCCCCACAAGTGCAGCGCCTACCCATTTTTTTTTTCCCCTCAGGGATGGTGTCTAAACACGACACCTGTGTGCATGCTGTTTTTTTTTTTTTTAATTTTGTCATCCGTTCCTACCGGCACACGATCTTCCGAAAGGTGGAACGGGATTTTAACGTGTGCGCAAGATGTTCTGCGTGCGTTCGCACACGGGACCTTGGTTTATAGTCTCATCCGAATGACTTTGACATTCAGTTCAATTTTTTTTCGTCAAACTGGGAAGAAAGGGCGAGCTGGGTACGAACCCTAAAACTCGCGGTTTACATATTGGCAGGCGAACGTCTTAACCATCCTGCCACCCGTCCTTCCTGTATCAATACAGCGCACACATTAAATCCTATCGCTTTTGTAAGAGTAGGCCGTTGTGTGTTGGTGGGAACAGATGACATATTTACACAACTGCATAGCACAGGGACTGGATGAAGTAGAATTATTGATATGGACATTTGAGTGAAAATATTTCATCACACTTTCAATGCAAACATTGTGGACACAGAGTCACATTGAAGGATATTGCTAGACAAGATTTAGATAGCGTTCTAGGGAAGACTGACAGACAAACTGATTGACAAACTAAGAATACAGTTTGGAATTACTATTGAAGCAAAAAAAAGAAAGATCAAGATGATTGTGTGTGGTGTGTGTGGGGGGGGGGGGGGGGGGGGGGGTATGTGGGCTTTGTATTTTTCACCATCTTTTTTACCCATGACAATCCACTACATCATTTTGTTTTGCTCAGAACTGTCCAACAAAAAAGTTGAAGTCAATAATGAATTAAATGTCTTCAACACATAAAACTAGAGTGCCAAGTGCTGTCAAACCAGTGTTCAAAGATCTTGCCAAACTCAAACTTTTGCGAAAATGCCTGCAGGGTTATAAATACTCAAAATCCCAATGAGTCGGTCGACAGCCTGATTTGGAAGTACTGTCCAGAAAGAAAAAAATACGGACTGACATAAGGAACACAGCTGTGTCATTAGCAGTAGGAGTTTTGAAGGCTGGTTCTGAAACCTGTGCAAAAGTAATGGGGAAGTTTGAACCTTGAAATGGGGCCTCATGCTCAGAACTGTTTTATGGATATTGATTCCACACGCATATAAACGCTCAACGCTCAACGCTAGGCCAAAGCAGATTCACATGAAGTGAAAATTGCTAAAAGGAGGAGCAGAAAGTCCAGAGTTGAAAAGCAGGCTGGAGAACGACCACTCTGATATAAAAACAACATAGAAGTTTGATGTGGTGCCTGTCCACGAATTATCAGGTCAGAAGCTTCCTCTGCTACTGGTAACCATGAAACCCAGTACTACTTGCCACATTTGGGGAGTAAATCTTACCAAACAAAATCGACTTGGGGGGGTGGGTTCTGCCAAATTCGATTTGCTCAAGACACACCCATGAAAAGACAAACAGAATCTCATACCGGATCAGTGGTCCCCTGGGTTACAAGGACCTTCTGTTGCACATCAGGGCAGAGGTAGAAAGTATGCTACTGGTGTACAACACACACACACACACTCACACACACACACACACACACACACACACACACACACACACACACACACACACACACACACAGACTGATAGATAGACAGACAGATAGCCAGCCAGACAAACAGACACACATACACACATAACACAGACACACAGACCAGATAGATCCATATGAAGTGAGAGACAGACAGACAGATAGACATGAACAGAGACAGAGAGATCCACATGGAGAGAGGAGAGAGAGAGAGAGAGAGAGAGAGAGAGAGGAGAGAGAGAGAGAGAGAGAGAGAGAGAGAGAGAGAGAGAGAGAGAGAGAGAGAGAGAGACAGACAGACAGACAGACAGACAGACAGACAGACAGACAGACAAGACACAGACACAGAGAGACAAGAGACAGAGACAGAGAGAAGAGACAGACAGACAGACAGACAGACAGACAGACAGACAGACAGACAGAGAAGAGAAGAGAGAGAGAGAGAGAGAAGAGAGAAGAGAGAGAGAGAGAGAGAGACAGACAGACAGACAGACAGACAGACAAAGACGAGAGAGACAGAGAGACAGAGAGACAGACAGACAGAGAGAAATAGAGAGCAGAGAGACCTAGAGAGAAAAACTCAGTAAAAGCTAACAAAACATGATTGTCAATAAAAGCAAAATGGTGCTAACTATCAGCACAGCCAGCAGCACCAGAAAAGCAAACCATCTGGGTTTCCACTTGTGCCATGAGGAGACAATTAAATCCGGGCAGTTAGGGCTGAAACTTGACACCTGCTGTGTAGGCCTCTGGCCATAGAACCTCTGAAAAGTGTGTGGATGACTGTGTGAAAGTTTATTCTTGATGAGACTTTAAACTGAGGCCCCTGTACAAATGCATGAAAAACATCTTGCGCACATGTTAAATCCTGTTCCGCTTTTCGTAAGAGTAAGCCATCGTGTGCCGGTGGGAACAGATGAATTTACAAAACTGCATACACACGGGGACTGGATGTAAAAAAGCACAAGAGTGCTTTTTCCATTATCCTGGATATAAAATAATAAATTAGATTAAAAAAAATTAATTAAATTTAAATTTAAATAAAATTCCATATACACAAGGTTACAACAGTGTGTGTTGCTGCAAGGGGCTAACTTTTACTCAAGAGACAGGAGGTTTCATAACAGTGTATTTGGTGTAACAGAGGGGCAGACATGTATACAGGTATTGTTGTGCCTGTTTGTTTGTTTGTTTGTTTGGGTTTTTTTTGCATTTGTACATTCAGATTATACAATTTTCGTCTCCTTCTTCATAGAATACTCAGACATCAACTATGACTGTTGTCATATCAGTGAAAATGCATTGTGCTACTGTTAAGTGTCTGACAATTTAGGACCCAGCATTTGATTTTAGCTGGGTGAGAACTCTTGTCTTATGTCTTTCTAGAAAGTAAAGGCAGGAGAATGGACATAAGAAGGCAGAAAATAGATAAGAAGGGGGTCACAGGAAGAAAAGAAACAAGGCAGAATCAAAAGAGGGATAGAAAAGAGGGAATTTCTTGCACAGAATTTCCAAAAGGTAGGTATGCTATTTTTACTGACAAGCCGCCCCCACCTCACCCCTCCCACATCCCCTAAGATACAGGAAATACATATGGTGGTCACACCACACACACACACACACACACAGCACGCATGCACCACCACACTCACACACACACACAACATGCACACACACACACACACACGCATGCGTGCACACATGCACGCACACACACACACTGCATGTTCATACAAACACACACAAATACACACATACACACACATACACACATACACATACAGTGAGAGAGTGAGAGAGGGAGAGAGATAGAGGAAGAGATTGAGAGAGAGGACAGAGACAGAGAGACAGAGAGAAAGAGACAGAAAGAGACGACAGAACAGAGACAGAGACAGAAACAGAGACAGAAACAGAGACAGTATACCACCACCATACCACCTACTACCATACCTACCTACCTACACTACCTACTCACTACCGACACACATGCATACAGCTATACCTACATACATACACTAGCATCATCATCAGCATGCATACAGCATAATACATACAACATACATACATACAGACATACAGACACACATACAACAACAACAGACAACAGACAACATACATGCACAGACACAGACAACAGACACAAGACACACAACAGACACACACAGAACACAGCAAAGACACCCCAACAAACCACAAACACACACACAACAACACACACAACAACACACCAACACACACACACACACACACACACACACACACACACATTCAGAAAAAACACACACACACACACACACACAGAAAAGCAAAGACAAAAACTCCCTTTCAATAAAAAGCAAACATAGATCTCATTTAATTAATAACAGTAATAAAGCCGGCACTGCTAACTCACTCTCAACACCAGCAGCAGCAGCAGCAGCATCCAAAAAAAAAGCAAACCAGCTGGTTTTCCATTTGAGCAGGAGGAGACAATTAAATCCGGGCAGTTAGAGCAGAAAACTGACACCTGCAATATACGCCTCTGGGCTTAGACCCTCTGAAAAGTGTGTGGATGACTGTGTGAAAGTTTTATTGCCTATAAACAAGGATTATAACAGCTGAGTTTGTCTGTGCTTGGCCTAACTTTCACACTGAGAGGCTGACGACATATATATACATGTATACTTTAATCTATGTATCTATCTCTTTATGTATCTATCTTTCTATGTATCTTTCCACGTATGTATGTATGTATGTATGTATGTATGTATGTATGTTGTATGTATGTATGTATGTATGTCTGTCTGTCTGTCTGTCTGTCTGTCTGTCTGTCTATCTATCTCTCTATCTATCTATCTATCTATCTATCCATCCATCCATGTATTGTATGTATGATGTATGTATGTATGTATGTATGTATGTATGTATGTATGTATGTATGTATGTATGTATGTATGTATGTATGTATGTATGTATGTATGTATGTATGCATGTATGTATGTCAGTCTGTATGTGTCTGTCAGCCTGTCTATCTGTATCTATCTATCTATCTATCTATCTATCTATCTATCTATCTATCTATCTATCTATCTATCTATCTATCTATCTATCTATCTATCTATTCTTTTTGTCTGTCTGTCTGTCTGTCTGTCTGTCTATCCATCTATTGGAAATGGATTTATTTGGTGTTTTATATATATATATATATATATATATATATATATATATATATATATATATATATATATATATATATATATATATATATATATACCGTAAAATCCCTAGCATAAGCCCACCATCTAACAAACGCCCACCCCCCACTTTGGGCCAAAAGTTGTGCACAGGGGTAACTACCTAGCAAACGCCCACCCTGCTTTTTTCTAAGAGACTATGCT
>CM060329.1:46655805-46665805 GCA_030674155.1 Stramonita haemastoma
ACATATATTCCAGTTGCCATGACATGTGCATTAACGCATGCTGTCAGACATATATTCCAGTTGCCATGACATGTGTATTAACCATGCAGTCAGACATATATTCCAGTTGCCATGACATGTGCATTAACCAAGCAGTCAGACATAGTCCAGTTGCCATGACATGTGCATTAACACATGCAGACAGACATATATTCCATTTGTCATAACATGTGCTTTAGCGCATGCAGACGGACATATATTCCAGTTGCCATGACATGTAATAATAATACATGGAATTTATATAGCGCTATATCTTGTAAAAACAAATCAAAGGGCTTGCACTCGACCCTCACAACAAACAATCAATGACAATAAATAATTCTAGCAAATTCGAAAGCACACACATGTGCATTAGTGCATGCAGCCGGACATATATTCCAGTTGCCATAACATGTGCATTAGCGCATGCAGACGGACATATATTCCAGTTGCCATGACGTGTGCATTAGCCCATGCAGACAGACATAGATTCCAGTTGCCATACCAAGCCGTGCGTGTATGCACAGCGTCCACGTATACATATAAGAAAAAAACATTTTCAACAATTTAATAACAAAAAATAAATAGAAAAAGAGTGGAGAACACACACAGACACACACAGACACTGACACAGACACACACAGACAACACACACGACACACACAGACACACACACACAGACACACACACACACACACACACACACACACACACACACACACACACACACACACACACACTAACTACACACATAACACAGCACAGACACAGACACAGACACAGACACACTAACACACACTACACACACTACACACTACACATTCACACACACACACACACACACACAACACACACACACACACACACACACACACACACACACACACACACACACACCACACACACACACACACACACACACACGCCAATGCATATTATTGGTCTCAACTTTAAATCCTAAAGACATAAACAACACTCCAGCGCTGAGTTCACTTTACACATCTGTTGTGTCTCTTATCTTTCCCACTACGCAACTTACTTTCACTCATAACATAACATTACAAAATAAACACCCTTTTCTATAAGCTTTTATGGCTTTTTGACACATTATTACTGTAACTGTATCGTCTTTGCTAATTCTTGAAAATACCAGTGTTGAAATGAACGGTGTTATGAAATAGGGAGGTTTAGAATGCCATAAATGAATAAATAAAAAAAGCAATGAAACTATAGAATGTTTCCGTGTGTCCGTTTGTATTTTTTATCATGTTCACACGATAAAAACGTCAGTAAGATTTTAGACCCGATGCACTGTGCACGTTTGAGGGATTATTTGCGTTTGTAGACTTAGGTATTGAGTTCGTTGATTACATTGTTGGTTGAGGGCAAGCTGTTTGTTCTGGGGCTTTATTTATAGATCTATCACACTTTTGCTTTCTTTTTTTTTCTTCGTTTTTTTTTTTCATTCCTCGGCTAGTGTCTGGGAGAGCTACATTTAATTTATTTTTTTTGATACCACTTTATGTCACAGCAGATTTCTCTGCGTGAAATTCGGGCATGCTGGGTTTTTTTGTATAATAATTTTGTCATCCGCTCCTACCTGCACACTATGGCCTGCTCTTTCGAAAGGTGGAACGGGGTTCTAACGTGTGCGAAAGATGTTCTGCGTGCGTTCGCAAACGGGGCCTCGGTTTATAGTCTCGTCCGAATGATTTTGACATTCAGTTCGATTTTCTCGAGAATCTGGGAAGAAAGGGCGAGGCTGGGAATCGAACCCAGAACCTCACGGTTTACTTGTTGGCAGGCGAAAGTCTTAACCATCCTGCCACTTTCCTGCCCTTCCATGAGATCGTAGAACTCAGCAGAGACAAAGAGAGATGGTGAGCCCTGGTGGTATTGCGTGGAGCTCCTACCCTGTTTGGGCTCCAAACTTTTCCCCCATCCATTAGACCATGAGTGGTGATCTGGGTGCTAGTCTTTCGGATGAGACGATAAACCGAGGAGGTCCGGTGTGTTACACATCATTATTTAGCGCACGTAAAAGAACCCACGGCAACAAGAAGGTTGTCACTGGCAAAACTCTGTAAAAAAAAGCCACTCTGATAGGGAAACAAATACAGTTGTGGACAGAAAAAGGAATAAAATAATGGGTGGCCCTGCATTTGTGGCAACGTGCTCTTCCCGGTAGGGAGAGCAGCCCGAGTTTCAAGCAGAGAAATTTGCTGTGACATAAAGTGGTATAAAATAAATAAAATGAATTGAATACCAGCAACAGTGGCGATAGAGACAGTTGAGTTTTTCCTCAGCTAGGGTCACACCAATGGTAATATTTTTGCGTACACACACACACACACACACACACACACACACACACACACACACACACACACACACACACACACACACACAAGAGAGAGACTCTAAACATACACACACAGAAACTATAAACATACACACAGAGACTATAAACATGCACACACAGACTATAAACATACACACAGACTATAAACTGAGGTCCCGTGTGCGAACGCACGTAGAACATCATGCGCACACGTTAAATCCTGTTCCGCTTTTCGCAAGAGTAGGCCATTGTGTGCCGATGGGAACAGATAACATTTACAAAACTGCATGCACACGGGGACTGGATGTAAAAAACACACGAGTGCTTATTCCATTATCCTCGATATTTAAAATAAATAAATACATAAATAAAATGAATAAATAAACAGACGCACACGAGTCCACATTATTTTCTGAACTTTCAAAATCCTTATGACAAAAACGACTGGCCAGTGTTTATTTTATGTCGCCCATCTGTTGGCAAGTAAACTTTTCTGTCAGGTAACTCACTACTACCCATACATAGCACACGGCATAGCATGCATAACGAATAAACACTCCCTCCCTTTTGTATGCTTTTATAGCTTTTGGGGCACATTATTACTGAAACTGTACCGTCTTTGGCTAATTCTTGAGGATGTCGGCGTTGAAATGAATTGCATGATAGATTAAGCCCACTTAGAATGCCACAAATGGAAAGATAGCAATGAAACTGTAGAGTGTTTCAACGTGTCCATTCATTCGCTAATACTCGTTAACAACAACAGCAAAAAACAAACAACCCACGTCAGTATTTTTTTCAGAACCAACGCACACTGCACGTTTGAGGGATTACAGTTTGTAGGGGTCAGATATCCCAATTTATTGATGAGAAGTGGGTTGAGTCAGGCTGATTGTCAGTTTAAGTGCAAGCTGTTATATTCCTGGGGGCTTTGTTTTACATGAACTTATTTGTTTGTTTGACTGGGTGAGAAGAATGTTCTGGAGAATTGAACGTGCTACATAAACTAACAAGGAAGTTGTAGTAGTAGGAACCCATCAGTCTCGGAAGACTATGGAGTTGCGCTCTAGTCTTTAGAGCTCAAAGCCTGGGCATGTATGCATGGAGGGCAAGCTGCTACCCATGCAGCAGACCCCCCTGGCAGAAAAACATTACATTAAAAAAATGTTTTATTTCAATTTTTTTTTATTTCGAGTATAATGGCGTGTGATGTTTTACTTCCAGTCCACGTGTTATGCAGTTTTGTAAACCTTAAAAAAAAAGTAGGCAAATAGAATACCGTGTGTAAAATTGAGGATCAGTACTGTTGAACTATACTGCTGACATCCAGTAAGTTAAAAAAAAGGTAAAGGTGTCCCATAACCAATGTGGTCATAGGGGAGCGAGGCATCAGAGACCTCAGCTTCTCTAGGGGCCAGCATTTTGAAGGAGGCACCCATCTCCTCTCCCTCGCTGCTTTACCTTCCCTGACCCTAAAGAGGGCAGGTACCCATTTACAGCTGGGTGAACTGAGGGAACTGTACTGAATCAAAGGCGTGCAAACAGTCAACCACCCAATTGGTAACCACGCTAAGTGTTAACACTTCTTCGATTCATTGAAGTCATGATCATCATCAACAGCAGCTGCCGTAACAGTGACAACAAGAACAACAGCAGCAATAACAACAGTAAAAGTAACAAAAGCAGTTACAACTATAACTTCACGAATCAAACATTGCAATAATAGCTAACATTGTCTCTTAAAAAAAGTCAAAGTTATCACAAGACTGTTTAGGCCTTATGATGAGTTCAAGAAATGATTTAAAGAAACTGCAAGCAAAAAAAGACAGGACAGGTAAAACTAGTTGTGTACACACATGCAAATACACACACACGCACACACACACGCACACGCCCGCGCACTACACTACACTACACTACACTACACTACACTACACTACACTACACTACACTACACTACACTACACTACACACATACACACACACATTACACACACACACACACAAATACATACACGCGCGCGTGCATTAACTACACTGCACACACACTACACACACTACACAACAAACACACACACACTACCACACACACACACACACTACACACACACAAACACACACACACAAAACACACACACACACACACACACACGCGCGCGCGCGCGTTCACACACACACACTAATACACACACACTACACCACACACACACACACACACACACACACACACACACACACACACACACACACACACACACACAACACAACACACACACACAAACTACACAAACACACACACACAAACCACACACACACACACACACACACAAAACACACACACAAACACACACACAATGCACACACACACACACACACACACACACACACACACACACACACACACACACACACACACACACCATTCCACATTCTCAGTTTCATACCTCACACTATAAACATCTTACCAGTAATAAATCCACACACACACACACACATACACAGACACACACAAACACAAACACACACACACACAAGCATACCCCCCCCTCCCCCCACATACAGACACACACATGCACACACCTGCTGTGTATCTTTTTCCCTCACAACACTCTTCTCTCTTTCAGTTCCCGGTATTACATAACAAATAAACATGCCCTCTTTGTGCGCTTTTACGGCCTTTTGACACATCGCAATTGTAATTGTACCATACTAGCTAATTCCTGAAGGGTGCCACTGCCATAGGGATTAATCTACATCATGAACTATGAAGCGCTTAATGTGTTCAATGCCAGTTATGAAAGCATAAAGAGATGAAATTGTAGACTTGTTTTAAGTGTGTGCAGTAGTTTGTCTTATTTATTTATTTATTTGTTTATTCTTTTATAATACTTCAATACTTCCAGGTTATAAAAAAGTCACTGTAGTTTTAAATACAATGCACACAGTGCACACTTAAGGGATTTTTTTGCTCGTTAGGTTAACAGTTGTGTGTGCGTGTGTAAGTCTCTGTGTGTGCAAGTGCGCACATAGGCTACACACTATTCCCTGTGTAACACCCCCCCCCTGCACACACACACACACACACACACACACACACACACACACACACACACACACACACACACACACACACACACACACACACACACACACACGTCCTGACAGTCATCAACAACCTGAAAGAGATGATATTTTAATTTCTGTCTGCTTTTATTTCCCCATGACTTGTGATATCTCACTTTCACTCACGGCATTGCATAGTAAAATGACATTTGCTCTTCTATTGTTATATGTTTGATTTCCTTTTTGTGGCATTATTTATGGTAACATTAGATCGACCGTACTCATTCCTAGCAGACAGCGGTATTCAAATAAGCGATGTCATGAAATATTTGAAGGCCCCACACGCTAATAAATGTCCATACTGGCCACATAAAAACAGTGGACTGTTGAAATGTTAAATCTCCCCAATGGGGGATTGCTGGGAACCTGTCAGTATAAATAGCATCCCCATCTTCTGGAAATCCTGTGCTAGGAATTTCCTCTTTTCTATCATTCTCTTTGTTTATGCCTTGTTCCTTTTCGTCCTGCCACCTCCTTTTTGTTTGTTTGATTTTTGTTTTTGTTTGGGTTGGGTTTTTTGTTGTTGTTGTTGTTGTTGTTGGGTTTTGTTGTTGTTGTTGTTGTTTTTTGGGGGTGCCTTCTTGGTCCATTCTCGTGCTTTTTTTCCACAGACAGACTTCAAATATTCAAATAGGGCCTATAGCAATTCTCTCCCACACTGAAGACAGATGTGCTAGGCCCTAGTTTGTCATGCGTGTAATGGCAGTGCAACGCATTTTTGCTTCATATGACAACACGAACAGACAACGATAGTAGTGTGCATTCCTTTTTAACACTTAAAACATTTAGCATATTTTCAAATCAACGCACACTGTATTTATTATTTAGAGAGGTTTACGTTTGTTGCGACACACAGACAGTAGTATATATATATATATATATATATCAATGTATATCATCCAATTAATAAATCATCGTCTGCTGCTGCTACTGATAAAGAGGTATGAATGACCTTTCTGTGACTTTTGTTGGATTTAGCCGCGCGGGGCAGTATGTCAGCGACAAAGTTTAGTGACTGTCAACACCAACGTGTGCTATAGGGCCTTAGCCTAACTATATATATATACACAGCAGTCAGCACAGAGGAGAGAGAGGAGAGAAACAGCTGGTTTCCCCACACTTGCGAAAGGGATGATGAGACAATTAAATCCGGGGCCGGTTCCGGCTGCAACTTGACACTTTGTAGCGTGTTGCGGGGACTGACTGCAAAGCTCCCAGGCACGTGTGTTGGGATCCGTGAAGACTTTTATGGCCTGTAACTCACCATCACATGTGAAAAGCTGGGAAGGAGGGATGGATTAGCCTGGTGGTTAGAGAGTGATGGCGCATTACGTTGTGATCTGCTGACCAGGGTTCGAATCTTGTTCAAGAGGATTTTTTCCCTCTGGATGTTAACATTAGTGCTGACTCCACTTCCCTCCAAAAAAAGTCTTTCGGATGAGGCTATAAAATGAGGTCCCGTGTGTGAACGTACACAGAACATTTTGCGCGCACGTTTCAACCTGTTCCGCTTTTTGGAAGAGTAGGCTATTGTATGACGGTGGGAACGGATGAGAAAAATTGACAAAACTGCATACACACGGGGACTGGATGTAAAGAAGCATATGAATGCTTATTCCATTATACAGGGAAAAAAGAAAGAATGAATAAATAAAGTTAGTTAGTGTGCTTGTAGATAGTGTGCTTGTCACCTCAAATAAACGCATGTATGTAGAGTAACGCGCGAATGTATCATTGGACCAGATTTTGCATTTTGAGTGTTGGTGAAGAGAACTGGAAATACTTCTGGATATAACAGAGATTAGGCCTAGTCCACAATTTTATCAGCAATGGTTGTATTTATACGCACTTATATATAATGTATACTTATTGGCATGCAACACACATACACAGACACATACACACACACACGCGCACACACACACACATACACACACACAAACACGCACACACACACACACGCACGCACACACACGCACACACATGCACACACCAGACACACAGACACACAGACACACAGACACACAGACACACGACACAGACACAGACACAAACACAAACACAAACACACACACACACACACCACACACACACACACACACACACACACACACACACACACACACACACACACACACACACACACACACGGAATAGCCACGCGCTGCCAATTGACAACTGAATCTCAAAAGAAGTGTCATGTGTCATGATGTGTGCTATATTTCCCCCATCGATATGCCGGGGTGGGGTGGGGTGGGGGTGGGGGTGGGGGCTGTCAGTATAAATAGCATCCTCACCTGAAAATTCTGTGCTAGAAATTTCCTCTTTTCTATCACTCTTTCTCTTTCTGTTTTTTCCTGTTTTTTGTTTTTCCTGTTACCTCCTTATTTTTTTCTCTACATTCTTGCTCAATTTTCTTGCCCTTTTTTCCCCCAGAAAGACTGTAAAAAAATAACAAGTGATTATCTCTTAGTCTGAAGTCGTATACACAGACCCTGACTTATCAGGCACTTAACGCAGCATGACTGCAATGTTGGACTTATTTAACACACAACAATAGTAGCTGTCTGAGCGTTCGACGACGACGACGACAAACGAAGACAATATGTGTACTATACTAATTAATTAATTAATAGAACTCTCCACACACATGCAGGGACAACTGAGAGAGAGGAGAGAACAGCTGGTTTTTCACTTGTTGCTGATGATGAAACAATAAAATCCGGCCAGTTAGCCTGCGTTGAAATCTGACGCTTGCAGTACGCTGCAGGCCTACTAAAACCTCCCTGCACGTGTATCTGGATCCGTGGAAGTTTTATTGCATATAACTCATATTTACTTTGAAAAGGTCTGCTTTTATGAAAATAATGACTTCCATCTTATTACTACAAGTCTAGACGGATAAACACAAATTTTGTGTGTTGTGTTTGTGTTGTGTTGTTGTGTTGTGTTGTTGTGTGTTGTGTGTTGTGTGTGTGTGTGTGTGTGTGTTGTGTGTGTGTTGTGTTGTGTGTGTGTGTGTGTGTGTGTGTGTGTGTGTGTGTGTGTGTGTGTGTGTGTGTGTGTTGTGTGTGTTGTTTGTTGTTGTTGTGTGTGTGTGTGTGTGGTGTTGTGTGTGTGTGTGTGGTTTTGTGTGTGTGTTGTGATTGTGTGTGTTGTTTAGTTTGTGTTGTGTTGTGTTGTATGTATGTTGTATGTGATGATGTGATTGTAGTGTGTTATGTATATGTGTAGTATATGTTATAACCACACGTGCATAACCAAGGTTATGCATAAAGTCTAGGTATGAGTGTGTTTATGTAGGCTGAAAGGTGCAGATTCACGCAGGCATTGATGTACACATGCACGTCCTGCATGCATGTTCTATCTTATTCTACTCTTCTATTTATTCTTTTACTTCGAGGATAATAGAATAAGCATTCATTTGTTGCTTTACATCCAATCCCCTAGTATCAACTTTGTTATCCGTTTCTCTCAGCACATAATGGCCTACTCTTCGTAAAAGCGGAACAGGTTTTAGCGTGTGCGCGAGATATTCTGCGTGCGTTCGCACACTGGACCTCGGTTTACAGTCTCATCAGAAGGACTTTTTCGGTGAGTGGAGTCAGCAGGGGGAAAAGTCCCTTAGAACAGGATTCAAACCCGAGTCAGCAGATCGAGGGCACAACACTCTAACCACCAGGCTATCCCGTCCTCCTTGCATACATGCCAACTGCTACACAGGGTGCGTGTTTGTGTATATATACAGAGGGAATCATGCGGAGGACATCTAGTCGAACATGGATATATAGATCTATCCACTGAATTCCAAAAGACATGTAACAGATTATTTTGTAATGGATTGCATTGTACTGTATTGTCTGGTTTTGTACAATACTTCCAGTCAAAGTCAAAATAAAAGTCACAGTCAAAGTTTTATTTCCAGATGGTACATTGAGTGACCAAAGTACCTGCGATATGCATCAAGCCATCACGCAGGTAGGCTATACATTTTCTGAGTGACACACCTGCTGTTATACCCGGAAAGTGTGCGTCGTCACATAAGCAAGGCCACTCAGCTTAAACAACAACAAAAAATCCTGACTGCCTGTGCATTTGTTTTCCAACATATGAATAGCTTTCTCTTGCTATAGAATGTCGCACGCCAGGGTCAACTGTCTTGTTGCCATGGGTTATTTAAAAAGCACTGAGATTGTACTGCACATTTGACTAGATCTAAGGTCTCTATCCAAAATACTAGCACCCAGATCAATACTTAATGTCAAGCTGGTGGGGGAAAGCTGGGCATCAAGCAAGGATCGAACCTTCGACTTGCCGCTTTCTAGAATGGGTGCATTTTATCTAGACCCTGGATCATCATCATCATCATCACATCATCATCACATCATCATCATCATCATCATCATCATCATCATCATCATCACATCACCATCATCATCATCCCATCATCACCATCCCATCATCATCATCACATCACACATCATCACATCATCATCATCATCATCACATCATCACATC
>CM060329.1:46676427-46678927 GCA_030674155.1 Stramonita haemastoma
CAGAGACAGACAGAGAGAGAGGGAGAGAGAGGAGAGAGAGACAGAGACAGAGACAAAGACAGAGACAGAGAGACCCCACCAAAAAGACCCAAGGTTAGAGAGAGAGAGAGAGAGAGAGAGAGAGAGAGAGAGAGAGAGAGAGAGAGAGGAGAGAGAGAGAGAGAGAGGAGAGAGAGAGAGAGAGAGAGAGAGAGATGAGAGAGGAAAAGAGTGAGAGAGAGAGAGAGAGGAGAGAGAGAGAGGATGAGAGAGAGGAGAGAGAGAGAGCAAGGAAGAAAGACCAAAGGATGGGTTGTCCTGATCCCTTGGACGACCACGAGGTCATCAAAGTATCACCTCTCCAACCGTCCACCTTGTCATTTACCGCACAACCAGCTTCCTCCAACTCCTCCCCCCTCCTTATATAATACCTCCCCCCCCTCCCTTTGTCTTTGGGGTTAAGAACAATGGTTTCAAGGACTCTGGTTTCTTTGCCTCTGTCCCGTGAACTTGCACGTTCCAGCCCTCTCCGATCCTCATGAAGCCTCATCATCAAAAGGCACAAGGTGAGGAAGAGAAGGACCTAGGAGGAGGGGTGGGGTAGGGTAGGGATTGGGTGGATGGGGTGGGGGGTGGGGTGGGTGGGGTTGATGGCTAGTGGTAGGGTTAGAGGGTAAGGGGGGAGGGGGCTGCAGAGGGGAAGTGGGAGGGGGGAGGCTGAGGTCTGAGGAATGAAGAAATAGCCAGTTTTGAGGATGTACGGTCTCTACGATACTACTATAGGCTATACTACTATAGTGGTAGATTTCGAGAGGGGTGTGGGGTGAGGGTAGGGTGGGGTGGGGGTGGGGTGAAGGGTAGGTGGCTGGCTTAGTAGGGGGGAGGGGTAGTTCTTTTCATACGGGTGGCGCAGGGGGGTGTGGTACTGAGAAGACTAAGGGGGAGGGAGGGGGGGGGGGCGTCACGGAAGAGCAGGAAGTCAGAAGGGGAACAAAAAAAAACACACCGGAGTTGTAGTGTGGTGGTGTTGGAGGTTTGTGGGGAAGGGGTGGGGTGGGGGTTGAGGGTGGAGGTGGGGGGTGGGGGTTGGGAGAAGGAGGGTGGGGTGGGGGGTGGAGGAAGAAAATATGGATGATGGGATGGGTGGAGACAGGGGCGGGGTAGAGGGACACCGGATAGTCTTGAGGTTGGCGCGCACGGTGTGTAGGTTGTAGTTGGTGGATGTGGGTGGTTGTAGGTGGTGGGGTGGCGCAGTTCTTTTTAGTAGGAGAGAGAGGGAGGAGAGAGAGAAGAGAGAGGAGAGGAAGGGAGAAGGAAGAGAGAGAGAGAGAGGAGAGAGAGAGAAGAGAGACAGAGAGAAGAAGAAGACGAGGGAAGGAGAGAGAGAGAGAGAGGAGAGACAGAGACAGACAGACAGACGACAGACAGACAGAGACAGGACAGACAGACAGACAGACAGACAGGACAGAGACAGAGACAAACATAACAGAGAGACAGAAGACGAGACTATAGGTGGCGTCTCTTGTTTGTCTGGTGTCTTGTCTGTCCCCTTGTTGGACTATCTATGTCTTGTCTGTCTTGTTTGTCTGTCTGTGAGGCTGGCTGAATGTCTGTATTGTCTGGTTGTTTGGCTGGCAAGCTGGCCATCTCTCTCTCTCTGTGTACCTATCCCACCCCTCCCCTGCTTTCTCCCATTATCTTTTTTTTTTATTCTAGCCATTATGCCTTGTTCTAGAAGACAATATCTGGAGGTCGACGAGAGAAGGAACTAATCTTGTGAAAGAAAAAGAAAGGGAAGTGAAGATACGATATCAGCATCACAACAGCAGCGACAAAGATATTATATAAGGCTTTTTTGTCTTCTCGGTAGAAACATTATCATGAGTAAGTGTCATTTACTCTCACGAGTTTTATCACACAACACACACACACACCACACACACACACAACACACACCACACACACACACACACCACACCACACAACACACAACACAACAACACACACACACACACACACACCACACACCACACAACACACACAAGCAGAACATGGCCGTGAACGTTTTCAGTTGTTTTGTTTTTGTTAGTTTTGTTTTGTTTTTTATTTCTTGTTTTGTTTTTGTTTGTTTTGTTGTTGTTATTGTTTTTTGTTTTTACTTAATTAAGAAGAGGGGACGGGATAGCTCAGTGGTCAGAGCGCTCACTTTCCCCAGCCAGGTTAAGCAGCGTTCGAGTGTGGTACCAGTTGGATGGGTGACCATTTGCGCGCCTTGGCTTCAGTACAGTTCCCCCAGTTCACCCCGCTGTAAATGGGTACCTGCCCTCTTTAGGGTCAGGGAAGGTAAAGCAGTGAGGGAGAGGGATGGGCGCCGCCCTCAACATGCTGGTCCCTAGAGAATCTGAGGTCTTGACGCCTCGTCCCCTACGACCACAAAGGTTATGGGACACCTTTACCTTTAATTAAGAAGAATGCAGAGCTTTGGAACGGGATGCTCAGTAGTCAGAGCACTCGCTTTCCC
>CM060329.1:46683927-46695943 GCA_030674155.1 Stramonita haemastoma
AGATATACAATGTTTACGACACTATAATTATGCTACTTGTGTTCAGATTTCGTTTTGATCGCAAGGTTGACTGTTTTATGAAGTTGCTTACTGTAACTTTTCTGTGTGATTTTATATTTATACATTGGCATTTGTCACTTATTCATGAGGGGACGGGATAGCTCAGTGGTAAGAGAACTCGCTTTCAACCAACCAATGGAGCATGGTTACCAAGTGGGTGGCTGACTGGTTGCGCGCCTTGGCTTCAGTACAATCCCCCAGTTCACCCAGCTGTAAATGGGTACCTGCCCTCTTTAGGGTCAGGGAAGGTAAAGTAGCGAGGGAGAGGAGATGGGCACCGCCCTCAATGCTGGCCCCTAGAGAGGCTGAGGTCTCTGATGCCTCGCTCCACTACGACCACATAGGTTATGGGACACTTTGACCTTACTTATTTATGTATCCCATGCTGGGTTGTCGTAGTTGTTGAAAAAAAAAACTTTGTAAAAAAATTGATATAATTTTTGTCTGTTTTAGCATGGTACTAAAAGTGGTTTTACAGTGTATTGCATCGTATCAGACTGTCAACATCGTGTTGTCTTTAGCAGTACTGTCATGTATAGAACTATTCTGTATCGTATTGCATTGTACTGTTTTTGTGTTGTATTACATTTATAATAACTCCACATTCTTCTGCTTACAATCCAGGCTGCTTTATTGCAGACAATGCATTGCTACAGCACAGACCCCCCCACCCCCACCCCACCAAATCGTATTAAAACAACGAAAACAAATCCCTGTCTTTGTATTAGTTTCAATACACTCATTACATTTTTTTTAATTATTCATTCTTTTCTATAGAGGATATGGACACGACAAAATACTCAATAAAGATTATTTCAAAGAAATGAACGATACAAGACTGTGTGTGTGTGTGTGTGTGTGTGTGTGTTGTGTGTGTGTGTGTGTGTGTGTGTGTGTGTTGGTGTGTGTGTGTGTGTGTGGGGGGTGTGTGTGTGTGGGTGTGTGTGTGTTGGTGTGTGTGTTTGTTCTTGTGTTTGTTTTGTTGTTTTTGTTTGTTGTTGTTTTGTTGTTTGTTTTTTTTTCACAGAATCTTGCCAAGCGCCACTTGCTGGTTGCCATAAGATCTTTCACACATAATTGTCATCTGGAAATAGGCATTGATGAGTTGGTATGACTTTCACAGGATTATCCACTGTTCTTCCTCCTGCCTTCTTTCGTCATCGTCACACCTGAAACATAAAAGATTATTTTCAAATAAAAACAGAGAGGAAACAAAACGACAAATACTCCAAAGAGGTTATTTCAAAGAAATGAACAAAACTAAAAACTCTTGAAATTCTACATGACTAGGTAAAAAGGTAAAGGTGTCCCATAACCTATGCGGTCGTAGGGGAGCGAGGCATCAAAGACGTCAGCTTCTCTAGATGCCAGCATATTTGAGGGTGGCGCCCATCTCCTCTTCCTCGCTGCTTTACCTTCCCTGACCCTAAAGAGGGCAGGTACCCATTTACAGATGGGTGAACTGGGGGAACTGTACTCAAGCCAAGGCGCGCAAACGATCACCCATCCACTTGGTAACCACGCTCGATGCTGGCTTAAAACCTTAGCTTGGGGAAAGCGAGTGGTCTGACCACGAGCTATCCCGTCCCCTCTACATGACTACCTGTATCAAACACTGTATCAAATACTGTATCACATACTGTGTCAAATACTGGTACCAAACAGTAGTTCTAACAGTAACAAGGAAACGTGGCTGGGAAATAAATTCATCACCCACATTCCCTGATGGTTTCATTCAGCCTACCCACTGAGTGAGTGTGGCCTGGGGTTAGTATAGGTTCTGCTGCTGCTGATAGATAGATAGAGATCTCTATAGATCCCGCCCGCCCTCCCTGTTTCTGTCGGATAGTGTACCCTCAGGCTCTGGGGTTTTATAGTTGGTCTCTCTCTGCTTGCGCCATGCCCGTTCAAGGGGATATTTTCCCCTGGAGTTCACATCAGTGCCGACTCCCCTCTCCCCAATAGTTCTTGGATGAGATTATAAACTGAGGTCCGTGTGGCGAACGCACGCAGCATATCTTGCGCACCTGTTCTGCTTTTCGGAGGAGTAGAATTGTGTGCTGGTGGTAATGGTGACAAAGTTTACAAAACTGTATACGCACAGGGACTGGATGTAAAAAGAAAGCACACGAAGGCTTTAACCTGTTATTCTCGAGATAAAAGAATGAATGAATAAATGTTTGGTTAGTTTCTGTAGCTATGGTAGATCTAGGCATGATTTGCTATGGCTTGCGCGTGTTTCCACCGCTTTCTCTTCGTCTTTTTGTTTTGTTTTGTTTTGTTTTAAAATACAAGTATCTTTCTTTTCCACCTAAATGTTTTGATCCAGGAAAAGGAGAAGGAACAAAGAGAACGAGGAAGGATAAGAACGATGAAGTATAATAAAGACAAAGTACTAAGAATGATGAAGGATAAGAACAGTGAAGAATAAGAATGCTAAAATAAAGCGAAAAGTTTAAGAACTGTCAAGTATGCGATGTTTGGTTCTGTTTTTGATACAAATAACTCTCCCTATTCACCCCCCCTCACTCCATCTCCCCTTTCCCCACTCCCTTCACCTTCTTCACAATATTGTCATTTAAAAAACAATATTATTTGATTATTCTTCTCCTTGTAAAATCAAAAATGAAAAATGATATGGCTACAACTGCTTCGTAAGAAATATGGATAAAGAGTAAATTGCAATATTTAAGAAACCAGCATTTTGTCGCTTAAAAAAGTTATAAAAAAACAAACAAAAAAACACCCAATCCTTAGGGGTAAGCCTTGCATAATATTATTCGTAAATTGGTTGGTTGATTTGGTTGGTTGGTTGGTTGTAATTGTTGTTCGGTTTTCTTCCTGAAAGTTTTGACATGCTTTGCTTTTTCTTCTAGATATCAGATGACTTTTAGTGGACAGCCCTTAATTAAACTGAAGAACACACACACAGAAACACACACTACACTACACTACACACACACACACACACAACACATAACACACACACACACACACACACACACACACACACACACACACACACACACACACACACACACACACACAACACACACACACACACTACACTACACTACACACACACACATAAACACACACACACATCACACACACACACTACACTACACACACACACACACACCACTCACTACAACACACCACACACACACACACCACAACACACACTACACACACACACTACATCACACCCTTTATTTACTCTTACACTTCATTCCTTCTTTTGTTTCTTTTTTTCCTCTGCTTTCTTATCTTTATCTATCTGCTGCTATAATATACATAACATCCATTCCACCCATTCTTCCGTTACAAGCTTTGCTTCTCTCTCTCTCTCTCTCTTCTCTTCTCTTCTCTCTCTCTCTGTCTCTTCTCCCTCTCCTCTCTCTCTCTCTCTCTCTCTCTCTCTCTCTCTCTCTCTCTCAGAGAAAATCGAAGCCCTATTCATAATAATAGATAGAGGAAAGGCCTCGGGTTACAGTCACTTGGTCACAGGTGGAAATGAGATAACAGATGGATTGTGCGATGATAAAAGATGTGTAGCGGTGTTGTGTCGTGTGTGTGTGTGTGTGTGTGTGTGTGTGTGTGGGGGGGGGGGGGGTTGTTGGTGCGCGGGCGCGCGCGCGTGTGTGTGTGTTGTAGTGGGGCTGGGGAGTTAGTGTGCGTTAGTGTGTTGTGTTGTATTGTGTGTTAGTGTTAGCGTGTGTATTAATGTGTGCGTGCGTGCGTGCGTGCGTGCGTTTGTGTGTGTGTGTGTGTGTGTGTGTGTGTGTGTGTGTGTGTGTGTGTGTGTGTGTGTGTGTGTGAGTGTTAGTGTTTATGTTATTTATTTATTTATCCTTTTTATTTATTCTTTTATATCGAGGATAATGGAATAAGCACTCATGAGCTTTTTGACATCCAGTCCCCGTGTGTATGCAATTTTTGTAAATCGTGTCATCTGTTGCTACCGGCACACGATGGCTTACTCTTACGAAAAGCGGAACAGGATTTAACGTGTGCGCAAGATGTTCTGCGTGCGTTTGCACATGGGGCCTCGGTTTATAGTCCCATCCGAAGCACTGTGTGTGTGTGTGTGTGTGTGTGTGTGTGTGTGTGTGTGTGTGTGTGTGTGTGTGTGTGTGTGTGTGTGTGTGTGTGTGTGTGTGTGTATGTGTTAGTGTGTGTATGTGTGTGTGTGTGTATGTGCGTGTGTATGTGTGTGTGTGTGTGTTGCTACAATCACCTAACCCGTAGTCCCATGGACCATGGGGGGGTGGGGGTGGGGGAACCACTGAAGATTTTGCGACCAGCTTCCTCCAATATCCACGGTCCTCTGCTTTCTGCAGCAGATCACTCTAATCAAGGCCTGTCCACTCTCTGATGACTGTTGTCTTCCCATCGTTTTCTCTGTCTGCCTCTTTGTCTCCCTCCTTGTAGGCTGACTGTTCCTTGTAGGACAGTCTTGGTCAGTGCAGATAAATGTTCGTTGTGACGTGTCTGTACCAGTTTAGTTTTCGGTTTTTTTCCCCACTGAAATCAGAGGCTCTCAAAATGGGCGTATGGCGTTTTTGATTCTGGATTTAATTTCCTCATCAGTGGTGTGAATCCTGTATGAGATACGTTTTAAAATATTTTTTTTATTTGAAGTTTGCTCAACTGCTTAAATATATATGCAACTGTTAATGATAGTATTCTATGTATGTATGTACTGTTCATGATAGTATTATATGTATGTCATCTGTTGTAATGTGATGTCACCCGTCCCAATGTATGTATGTAAATATGACAGGACTATCATAAGTTTTTCTTGTCGAGCTATGCTTTCTATTTTTGTTGCACTTTTTCCTCAATAAAATCTGTTTAAACCACAGATACTAAGGAATTTACAAAAGCATCTCATCTCCATTGCCTTTATCCTTTTTTCAATGTCTGCTGTTATGGTTCACGTTTAACATGCGTACAAAAATATACATACATGATCAGGGAAGGGAGCACTCTAATCTCATTTGTTAACATCAATAACTGACAAATCAAAGTCACTGAACTGGGACAGAAACTGTCATTTTGATTGTATGAAATCAAATCAATAAACAGTGCCACATCACATTTATTTATTTATGCACTTATTTATTCTTTTACATCACATCAAGCACTATATCACCACATAAGCACAAACCAGTCAAACAATGTACAAACTACCTCAGAAGCAAATTAACAAAAAAAGAACTAATAGCAGCAAATAAGGAAGAACACACATACAAACTATACAACTAACCCCCCCCCCCCCTCCCCCCAACACACACTACTGTTTCAAGTTGAATCCATGCAAAGACCTGCTTTCCTTTAACGTCATGTGTTTTATTGGAATCAACACAGAGGACAACTGTCACCTAACCCATCCTCTTCCCCCTCCTCCCCCCACCACCCCTCTATCCCCACAACACCCCCCCCCCCCCAACCTCATCCAGACGACAACTGCTACCTACCCCATCCATACCACCCCCTACCCACCCATTCCTCCCTCTCTCTTTCCACCATCCCTACCCCTAATAACCTTCTCATCCAACTTGCTTTCTATTCCATCTTGGCTAGAAAGTAACTAGTGGCTCATTAACAAAACTTCCAATTATATTGTCATGTTTCTCTCTTTCAAGGGAGAAAACAATGCACAACACGGGAGAGAACCAGCCTTTTTTTTATACTCTTTCTACAAAAAATATTATACAAAAAAAAACAAAAGAAAAAACCTCGATTTTTCAAAATAATTTTTTCTTTTTATATATCATATACCCCCAGATGGCGCCATTACCGGAAAAAGCCCCTAGGGGGGGGAGTGAGGCGCACAAGGGGGAAATAACGCTCACCTCAATGCCTCTCAAGAGTTGCACTCCCTGTGGAGTGTGGTGGCTATAGAGAGGGAGAAAGCCTCTATATGCAGATGAGAGCGAGCGAGCGTGCAGGTAACAAACCGCACGCGCTGTTGTCGCTATTGACTGGAACAGCTTGATGTCGTCTGCCTGATGAATGATGTAGCCGACTGGAAAACACTGTCACTTGTACAACGAATAGAGACCGCCTACCGTTCAAGATATTACTGCGCTAACGAAGGAAGAAGTGAGTCGAGTCGAGTAGAGGAGTGAATGGAATAGTCAAAAAATAAAATAAAATGAAATGGAATGAAATGAAATAAAATGAATACCCCACACGTGCAGCGTACAGGACGCATGCTGGGCTACGCATGCACACACGTATGCATGCATCCATAGATATACACATCCTGTGTGTGTGTGTGTGTGTGTGGACACATACACACGCATATACACGTACGCATGCATGCACATACACACACGCACGCACGCACATACACATGCACATACACAGAGTGTCACATACACAATGTCACACACATACACATACAAACACACACACGCACGCACGCACGCACACACGCACGCGTGTGCGCGCGTGCACCACACACACACACACACACACACACACACACACACACACACACACACACACACACACAGGGGAACAATGTAGCATAACCATTTCATACCACTGCAAAGTATCGAATATAAATATTAATTGCTAGTCGTAATAATATTGCCTCGGGGTTTTGAACTGGAAGTGAGACAGGTCACATTCATATAATGATAATAATATACCCAATGCAGCAAAAGCGGCAACATATGCAGAAAAAAGAACAAAGACAGACAAGACAGCTTGGCCAAGTGGGTAAGAGCGTTTGATTTCAATTCACAAAGCTCTGGGTTTGAATCTCGGCAGCGGTATTTAGTAAATGAAAAGGGTGGGTGGAGATTTATACGATCTCTTAAAGCAGAGATGCTTGTCTCTTAATTCCCTTTGTCTATTTTATATATATATATATATATATATATATATATATATATATATTATATATATATATATGTGCAGAGATGGGACATCATATGGGCCAATGTCCACTCTGTTACATATATATATATATATATATATATATATATATATATATATATATATATATATATATATATATATATATATATATATATATATATATATATATGTAAAGGTGTCCCATAACCTATGTGGTCGAAGGGGAGCGAGGCATCAGAAACCTCAGCTTCTCCAGGGGCCAGCATTTTGAGGGCGGTGCCCATCTCCTCTCCTTCGCTGCTTTACCTTCCCTAACCCTAAGAAAGGAAGGAACCCATTTGCAGCTGGGTGAAGTGGGGGACTGTACTGAAGCCAAGGCACGCAAACTTAACGGTCACCCATCTAACTGGTAACCACGCTCTACGTTGCTTAACCTTAGTTTGGGGAAAGAGAGTGCTGTGATTTATATATATATATATATATATATATATATATATATATATATATATATATATATATATATATATTATATATATATATATATATATATACGTACAGAAGATCCAATATACGCGTCCAATACACAAACATAGCCAGCATGGACGCTGCACCTGGAGAGGGATGGGCTACACCAGGGAGGAACTTGCCCGAAAAACATCATCTGAAATAATCAGTGTAGCATCCCAATGACTCCCTGGGGAGTTATGGAGAAGGGTGTGGAGCCATTAATACAAAGACTGAATCAAGTACTTTGACAAACTGCAATATGCCTTGACCATAACTGTAGTAGTAGTAGGCACTCATCAGTCTCGGAAGACTATGGAGTTGCGCTCTAGTCTTTAGAGCGCAAAGCCTGGGTAAGTATGGAGGGCAAGCTGTTACCCATGCAGCAGCCCCCCCTCCCCCACTCTCCACGCTACTGGAATGATCCATTGGAAAGGCAATGACCAATACGAATGGTTCCAGTACCATCGCAGGAGCCACCAGAACGTTGCCATATATACTATAACAGTAGACATTGAAGAAAAGGATACAGGCAATGGAGATGAGTTGCTTTCACGAACATTTGGTATCTCACACTACTAATGGGGAAGTGAAAACCAAAATTAAAAACGCCATGGGACCATATCAAGAGCTCCTGTAACGTACCATTTAGAGCACGTACAAGAACCCACGTCAACAGCAGAATTTCCCATGACAAAATTCTGTAGAAAAAAAAGCACACTGATAGGAAAATAAATAAAGACACACGGAGACAGGAAAATTTTTAAAAAGTAAAGGGCGGCGCTGCTTTTGTGGTAACGCGCTCTCCCCAGGGAGAGAGAGCCGCCCGAACTTCACGCAAAGAAATCTACTGTGACTTAAAGTGGTATACAATACAATACAATACAATACAATACAATACAATACAATACAATACAATACAATACAATACAATACAATACAATAAAATACAATACAATATAACTCAACACGACACAATACAATACAATACAATGCAGTACTTGTATGATACTCTATTTATAACCTACTAGCAAACAAATAAATTAAAAATAAGGGCGTGGGGGGGAGGGGGGGAGGGAGATAAATCGGTTTGAGGCGTGTCCATTCACTGCCAAGAAAATAAAATAAACAAACAAGCCAACCACCAAACAAACAAACAAACAATTAATCAGTCAAACAAACAAACAAAGACGAAAATCAAGCTAACACAAAACTCCAGAAACAAAATATATATAGACTAGACTCTAGCACCTTCACCAATACTATACTGCCGCCACAACCACCACTACACTACAAACGCACCATCCACTCCACCACCACCACCACCACCACCACCACCACCACCTCCTTCCTCCCACCCTCTCTCCTTCCTCCTCCACATCATCCATCCCCCCTCCCCCCCCCACACCAAAAAAAAGAGAGAAAAAAAACACGAAAAAATAAACCCTGCCGCGGAATGGCCGAAGCAAAGTGACGGGGATGACACCTTTACGTGCAAACTAGTGATGAGAAATTGATGAAGAAGGTAAAAAATCTCTGTGTGGGATGGAATGATCCCCTCTCTCTCCTTCCTCTGTCTAATACTAATTCTACACCACTGTCGTGAGAGAGAGAGAGAGAGAGAGAGAGAGAACAATGAACAATGAACAATGAACAAATTTTATTTAAAGAGGGTAATGGCATAAGCAAACATGCTTTTTTACAACCAGCCCTCCGGGCCAAAAAAAAAGAAGAGAAAGAAAACACACAAAAAACAACAAACTGAATAAATTTAAAAAAGAAAAAAAAAGAAAAGAAAAAAAAAAGGCATAGCAATAGCGAACAAACTGCACATATACATTATATGAGTGAAGACAAAGGAAAAACAACAACAACAACAACAACAACAATAATAATAATAATAATAATAATGATAATAATAATAATAATAATAATAATAATAATAATAATAATAATAATAATAATAATAATAATAATAATAATAATAATATAGATATCCATGACATCATCCAAATGCAAGAAACATTTTCTACGCTTATATCGTTATCTTTTACAAAACAAGAGTACAAAATCACAAAATCAGATTAGAAAATAGAGAAGAAAAAAAAAAGATGATTGACTAGAGAGAAGAGTAGAGTAGAGTAGAATAGAATAGAGTAAAGTAGAGTAGACTAGAGTAGAGTAGAGACAGAGAAGGGATAGACAGACAGAGGAGAGATAGAATATAAACAGGTGGGCGGACAAAAGACATAAATTTCACAGGCAGACAGACAGACAGACAGACAGCGAATGACAGACAGCAAAGAGAGAGACATATGAAAAACATGATTTAATGAAGTCATGGCAAACATCACTGACATTTTGTCTCACCAACAAGAAAAAAAAAAAAAAAAAATGACAAGATCATCAGCAAATCACTGGCAGCCTTTCATTCATAAGAAAATGTTTCAATGATTTTTTAAAGTTTTGCATAGAGGTTATGCTTTTTAAGGATGCAGGCAGGTTATTCCAGTAAGTGCCACCGCTATAAATAAGACTACTTTTAAACAAATCAATTCTTGGTTTTGGCACAGTAAATTTGTGCGAATGACTATATGTGTTTATTTGAAAACGTTTCGTCAGAGTGGGCGGTGCATTACCATATACTATCCTATGCATCATTAAAGCTTTGTTGTATTCCAATTGCAAATTAAATGGTAAAAATACCAACTGATTTATAATCCAAGGAAGTTAATGAACTTGATTTCAATAGAATAAGCTTAATGGCACGCTTATATAATCTAGTCAGAGATTTTAATGTATTTGCACTTGCAGAGTCCCACAAAGTTGATGCATATTCTATAACAGAATTGATGTGTGCATGGAAAAACTGTTTTCTAGTGCTAAGATTAAGGAAATGTTTTATTTTGGACAACTGAAACACTTTTTGAGATACAATTTTACTTAGATTGGCGGCGTGGTCTTGCCATGAAAGATTATGATCAATAGTGATTCCTAGCACTTTGTGGAAATTTACTTCTTCAATTTTTTCTCCATAAACATTTATAGGGGACATAGAAGAGAGCTGATTCTGTCGCTTTTGTCTGGTTGTTATCCACATACACTTAGTCTTGCTGGGATTAAGGGACATGTGATTTAGTTCTGCCCATCTGGTAAGCTGATGTATATTGTCTTGGAGACTAGATGATAAAATGTGTAGGGAATGATTTTCAGCATGGATTGAATTGTCGTCTGCAAACAAGTCACAACAAGCGTTCACGTACAAGGGTAAATCATTAATATATAGAGAGAAAAGTATAGGGCCCAGAACTGAACCTTGGGGAACACCATTAGTAACTGTGAGAAAATCAGACTGTGACTTGCCAACAAAGACTGACTGTTGTCTATTTGATAAAAAGGATTCAAAAAATTGAAATGTATTCTTTGATATACTATATAGCTTTAGTTTCTTTAACAAAAGTGTGTGGTTTATCTCGTCGAAAGCCTTTGCAAAGTCGGCAAAGACAACTCCAGTAAACATATTGTTATTTATATTCAGAAGCGAAGAAGAGAGAGAGAGAGAGAGAGAGAGAGAGAGAGAGAGAGAGAGAGAGAGAGAGAGAGAGAGAGAGAGAGAGAGAGAGAGAGAGAGAGAGAGACAGAGACAGAGACAGAGAGACAGAGAGACAGAGACAGAGAGAGAGAGAGAGGGGGGGGGGGGAGGGGGATTTTTGCTGCGGCGCCGTCTTCATGTCAGCTTGTCATGGGATCGTGGTTGTTTGGGAATTTGGGATTTTGCTAGTCTCTGTGGATGGATGAAGAGAGAGAGGGGAGGGGTGGAGAGGGAGAGAGAGAGAGAGAGAGAGAGAGAGAGAGAGAGAGAGAGAGGAGAGAGAGAGAGAGAGAGAGAGAGAGAGAGAGAGAGGAGAGAGAGAGAGAGAGAGAGAGAGAGAGAATCTTTATGAATAATCTTTATTTTTCAAGGGTAACAGAGTAAGTATTACATACTTTTTTTCATCCGGCCCATTTTTTCATCAGAGAGAGAGAGAGAGAGGGGTGGAGAGGGGAGGGAAAGAGGGAAAGAGAGAGAGAGAGAGAGAGAGAGAGAGAGAGAGAGAGAGAGAGAGAGAGAGAGAGAGAGAGAGAGAGAGAGAGAGAGAGGAGAGAGAGAAGAGAGAAGAGAGAGAGAGAGAGAGAGACAGACAGACAGACAGACAGACAGACAGACAGACAGACAGACAGACAGACAGACAGACTGACACAGAGAGAGAGAGAGAGAGAGAGAGAGAGAGAGAGAGAGAGAGAAGAGAGAGAGAGAGAGAGAGAGAGAGAGAGGAGAGAGAGAGAGAGAGAGAGAGAGAGATACACATAAGCAGACAGACAGACAGAAAGGTCTGTGTCAGTGTCTGTTGTGTGTACAAATAGTCTGCCGTATCTATAGTCAACTCATTACTACTGAAAAAATAACTCTCGATATTTTGTTTTGTGGAAAAGAAAAAAAAGAACTAACTAGATGAAAAAGATAATATGACCATTGTAGCAATAGAAGCGCTTCTTTTAAAGATCAAAGTCTGAGTCTGAGCAAAATAAAGATAAA
>CM060329.1:46716043-46723543 GCA_030674155.1 Stramonita haemastoma
AAGGACAGAGCAGAGCTGCACTAATACAGAGGTAATAAATGGTGCAAACTGTTATGACAGAGATAATAAGGGCTACGATGACAACAACAACGACAACAACAACAATGATGGCAACAAACACAATAATGTTATTGTTTAAGAAAACAGATTCTACAGATAGGAGCAGTGCCTGCGTGCACCCTTGTTTGGATTCAGGAAATGTTTACAGATTATGACATTTCCATATCACACCCCCTAATGAATTGATGCTGACAACTTCTGGGCACACAAGTCTGCAGATTCTTGTTGATAAACAACGTTAACATGTCTACCCTGCTGTCATAAACCTCTTTTTTAAAATTTCACAAACACTCTCTCTGTTGTTGTGACTGTCTGACATAGTTAGACCTAACTCCCCCACCAAGGAAAGACAACACAGTCTACCTTGTGTCTGGCACAGCTTGATGAAACTGTTGACGTGTGTGTAAAGTGCAGGCTGTCTCTCTCTGTCACTGAAAGTGGAAAAAAGCAAAGAAGGGTTTGTTTCGCAACCGCACCTACATTTTTTTATAATCTGGCAGTAAACACTTGTTCATTGGCAAAGACTGTCTTGCAGGGAACCGTAAAAGGAGGGAGACGAAGAGGCAGACAGGGGAAACGACGGGAAGGCAACATCAGAGAGTGGACAGGCCTTGGGTACAGAGATCTGCTATGGAGAGTTAAGGGCCGTGGGGAGTGGTGGAAGCTGGTTGCAAAATCTTCAGTGGTGCCCTCTCGGTCCGCGGGACTACAGGACAGGTGATGGTGAAGGTGAAACACTAGTGTGAGGGGTACATGCCTTGCTTTTCACATATTGTATTACAGGCATAAAAACAATAAATGGATAGGTGTGTTTTCCCAATGTTGATGCTTCACCCATCCCTTGTTCAATGCGCAGGTGTATTAATGGACAGAAAACGAACAGAATAACCAACATGGTGTTAGTTTTGACTGTGCATAATGATACCATCAGTTGATATTATGCTGGCAGACACAGGCTCATGGAATGACATTAAAAAGAATTGTTTGAAATACGTAATGGCAATTGAAGATGTCAACAACCATGGCCATTGGAAGGAAGACAATTTGTGAACATGTACGACAAGGAGTCAAATGATTACGAATGCAAATATGAGAGTGTTGCTCTAATTACCTGACCAATACTGCAGGTGTCTGTATCTCTAGTGCCTGGTTGATGCCAGGATATATTATGACAGTGAGCGTAGAATACAACCCTGTCAAGTAGTCTCAAATCGGATGCACTTCCACAGCAGCATCATAACATCATCCCCTTTACCATTGATCATCATGCAATAATAAAAATTGCCTCTGATTCGGTGGCCTCCGTTGCCCTGGTCTCATGGTGACCTCAGATTCGGTTTCCCCATACGCTTCTGTGCCTGTGGTGAATTTGTGTCAAAGTCTTTGGGATGGAGGTTCGCGGGGGGGACGGTCGTTGGAGGGACGTTGTGGTGGTTGCCACCTCGGGTGGGTGGCTCACTCAGTCTGGCTCCGCGACTGAGCTAACACTGTCGTTAGTAGGGTGCTTAGTAGGTAGTGTCCTGCGTATGTTAGATCAGAACAAGCACCACTGAACACCACCAAAGTGACCCAGCAGAAGTGCAGGGCCCCTCTGGTTGGTGGTCCCACAGCAGCCTAATATTGATGGGCTCCCTGTGGCCTCCTGACCCCGAAGATGAGACACAACAAATCAGGGTATGGCTGTGGCAGGGAAATTGATATGAGCGGCATGGGAACAGCAGGACGGAGACGTCACAGAAGATGAGGCAGCAAAAGAAAAAAAGAAACTAACCAGAGACAAAAGAAAAACGGCAAAGAAACCCCAACAAACCCTACAGTCTTATAGGATTCCAACCCACGACTTCCTAACAAGTGACTCACTGTGCTAATTACCATGGCATGGTGGAGAGTCCTTTGTTTCTCATCTTACTCTACACGCTATTATGTTACTGCTAGATTCAGAAAATGTGACAATAAAACATATGACAAAAAAATGTATGTGAAAAACTTCTTCAATATTTTGCTTTAAAAATAACAAGTCAAAATAGTATAAAGCTATCTAAAACGTCTTGGTTTTTGTGAGTTCCAGTAGTGCAGAACACACAATGACAAACAAATGGGATAGCAAATGGAGATGCGATGAAAGCCAGTAGGAGACAAAGATGTAAACCACGATGGTAAGACTGACGACCCTAACAACAAGCACAATGGTGTTGTTGATGAAGTCAAAGACACCAGGGACAGTTAGAATGCCAGACTGCACTCTTGTTTGCAGGCAGAAAACATCTGCAGATGACAACATGTCTACTTCACACCCTTATTAAATTGATGCTGACACACACGCTGCTGAAAAGCTTGCAGATTCTTGTTGATAAACATCATCAACATGTCTACCCTGCTGCCATAAAACCTTTTTCTTTTTGTTCTTTATTTCACATACACTCTCTCTGTTGTTGTGACTGTCTGACATAGTTAGACCTAACTCCCGCAAGGAAGACAACAGAGCCTACCTTGTGTCTAGCACAGTTTGATGAAACTGTTGACGTGTGTGTAAAGTGCAGACTCTCTCACTACCACTGAAAAGGGGAAAAAAAAGCAAAGGAGCGTTTGTTTCTCAACCACGCCTTGATCTTTATCTAGCAGTAAACAGCAGAGCAAGAGGTACAAGCCTTGCTTTCACATTTTGAATTACAAGCATAAAAAACTATGCATTAAAAGGTGTTTTTCTCAGAGTCTTGCTAATCTCTCGTTTCCTTCATAGCACAGAAAATTTACTGAACTTGAAACAGTGTTAATGAATGAAGTGAGAACATCAGTTTTGTCAGTGATATCATCTGTGATGGTTGTAGCCTCTAGCAGAGACTCATGGGAAGACAACGTCATATAGGAGAGGTGGTAACTCTTGCTGGGAATGTAGGAAATGACAAACAGAGATGTCGGTCACCAGAGCTTTTGGGTGTAATGCAGTTAGAGAACATGGGGAACAAGGAAGTGGATGGGTGTTCCATGTTCTTCGCTCTTAAATTGGTGAGGGATTTCCATGTAAAACTCTTGTAATAAGGGTGCACAATTTGCAAGACTTGTGTTTGATAGTGTGTGTGTGTGTGTGTGTGTGTGTGTGTGTGTGTGTGTGTGTGTGTGTGTGTGTGTGTGTGTGTGTGTGCACGTGTGTGTGCTTGTGTGTGTGTGTGTGTGTGTTTTCATCATCAAAATAGGCAAAAGAAAACCATCTCTCAAAATCCCTCTGGGAATCTTCTCTCATAGTCACTGCATCTATCCAACTTTATTTGTGTCTATACTCTGGCTAACACAGTAAACCTACAAAACAGAATCCACATGCAGTGACACCTTTTTGAAATAAAAGCTGGTCAAATTGAGAGAAGAAATACAGGCATCACCTTAGTGATATTCAGAAGTGCCAAAAGCTGATGCTGTACAGGCAATGAAACAAACGGAGTTGTGCTTTAAAAGGCGAAACTATGGTGGGAGTGACAATAAGGATGACAACTATAATTATGATTACATTCTCGTTTTCCGAAGAGAAGGCCATTGTGTGCCAGTGGGAATGGATGGCAAAATTTACAATTGCATACACACGGGGACTGGATGTAAAAAAGCACACGAGTGCTTATTCCATAATCCTAAAAAATAAATAAATAATAAATAAATAAAAGAAATATGCAAAGATCAAAGTGAAGATACTACAGACAAAAACGGTGCCAAAATGTGCTCTTGTCTGAAGTAAGAAAATGTCTTCACATGGAAACATATCTCGTTCACACTTTTATTAAATTGATGCTGACACACACTGCACTAGCAAGCAAATCTACAGATTCTTGATGATAAGCTCCATCAACATATCTACCATGTTGTCGTAAAACCCCTTGTGTTTTGTAGTTCACAAACACTCTCTCTGTTGTTGTCACTGACAGACAAAGTCAGACCTAACCCCCCACCAAGAAAGACAACACAGTCTGCCTTGTGTCTGGCTCAGCTTGATGAAACTGTTGAAATGTGTGTAAAATGCGTGGCGACTCTCTCCCAATTAACAAAAAATACGCAAAGAAACCTTTTGTTTTGAAAACACACCCAGGCCTTATCCAGCTATAAACACTAGCACAAGAGATACAAACCTCCTTTCACATATTGCATTACTGGAATAGGAGCTTCAAATTGAAAGTTCTTTTTATTTTCTCAGCTTTACATCCAAACTGTCCCTGCATTTTATAATCTGAGGTTTTAATGAAGATGCGATGCTGTCCATGGTAAAAAGAAAGGTAAAAAAAACCCAATAAGAGTTAGGTCTGTCTGTACTACTTTCACACAAACACCATGATGTCACGAGTAGTGATATGTTACTTTTACTGTAAACAGGGACATGTCAACAAACAGGGTTTGGGGGTAAAATACAATGTTTAACCTGGGTTCACAAACAGCCAAAGGCTTGTTCCTTGCTTTCCCCTGTATAGGTGAGCAATTTCAATGCACAACTTAGGCAATCATAATACAAAATGTAAACTTTGGGCATAATAGTTTGTGTGTGTATGTGTGTGTGTGTTTGTGTGTGTGTGTGCTTGTTTGTGTGTGTGTGTGTTTGTGTGTGTTGTTGTATGTTGTGTGTGTGTGTGTGTTTATGCAAATGTTTGTGTGTGTGCGTGTGCATGTGCGCGCGCGTGTGTCTGTGTCTGTGTCTGTGTGTCTTTGTGTGTGGGTGAGAGAGTCAATGTACTCAGAATACTAAAATAAAAACCAAAAAAACAACTAAAGGTGATATCACCTATGATGGCTTTGATAATAAGAACGTTGACATCCAGGAAGCAACATAGACCATGATGTCATTGATCGAATCAAAGATATCAGAGGCAGCAGTGGTGCCAGCTTGTACTGTGGTTTGGAATCAGATAGTGTCCAGTGCTGACAACCTATCCCATTCACACCTTTATTAAATGGATGCTGACACCACAGCTCCACAGGGACAGTTTACAGATTCGTGTTGATAAACATCATCAACATGTCTACCCTGCTGCGGTAAAACCTTTTTTTTTGTTTTTTGTTTTTTATTTCACATACGCTCTCTCTCTCTCTGTTGTTGTGACTGTCTGACATAGTTAGACCTAACTCCCCACCAAGGAAAGACAACACAGTCTTACCTTGTGTCTGGCACAGCTTGATGAAACTGTTGACGTGTGTGTAAAGTGCAGACTGTCTCCCTGTCACTGAAAGGGAAAAAAAAGTAAAGGAGCGTTTGTTTCGCAATCACATCTACATTTTTATCTTGCAGTAAACAACAGTGCAAGGGGGACAACAAGCCTTGGTTTTCACATTTCGTATTACAGGCATAAAACCAATGTATTAAATTTGTATCTTCCTTTGTGAAGCCTTCTATTCCTCTGTCAATGATCTGAGACCTTCATGGGCTTTCAACTAAAAAGGTTACAAAAAAACTAAAGGTGTCCCATAACCTATACGGTCATAGGGGACCGAGGAATCTAAGACCTCAGCTTCTCCAGGGGCCAGCATATTAAGGGCGGCGCCCATCTCCTCTTCCTCACTGCTTCACCTTCCCTGACCCTAAAGGGGGCAGGTACCCATTTACAGCTGCATAAACTGGGGGGCTGTACTGAATCCAAGATGCACAAACGGTCACCCATCCACTTGGTAACCACGCTGGATGCTGCTTAACGTTGGCTTGGGGAAAGCGAGTGCTCTAACCACGGAGCTATCCTGTCCCCACGTTCAAGGCAGTCCAATGGTAAAGAAAAAATACACCCACAGATTCAGTTTTGTGAGTAATGCTGTCAGTTAACATGGTCCCAGGGTATTGGACAAACAGGAAGCAATAAATGAAATAGCTGTTGCCTTTTCTCTCCTATATTGATAATGAATTACCTCTTAGAACTAGACTATAAAAGTCAGGATAAAAATGACAAAATATTTATGCTGAATAGTGTGTGTGTGCGTGTGTGTGTATGTGAGCGCGCGCGCGCCCGCGCGTGTGTGTATGTGTGTGCCTGTGTTTATATCTGTGTCTGTGTGTATATGTGTCTGTGTATCTGTATCTGTGAGCGTGTCTGTGTGTCTGTGTGTGTCTGTGTCTTTGTATGTCTGTGTGTGTGTGTGTGTGTGTGTGTGTGTGTGTGTGTGTGTGTGTGAGTGTGCATGTATGAATGCGTGCAATTACGTGTGCGGGCGTGTGTGTATATGTGTGTATGTGTGTGACTCTGTGTGTATGCGTGTGTAACTGTGTGCATGTGTGTATTTGTTTGTGTGAGAGAGAGGTAGAGAGAGACAGGGAAGATAGAGACAGAGAGAAAAAGAGAACAGATACAGAGAGAGAGAGGAGAGAGAGAGAGAGAGAGAAGAGAGAAGAGGAGAGAGAGAGAGAGAGAGAGAGAGAGAGAGAGAGAAGAGAGAGAGAGAGAGAGAGACAGACAGACAGACAGACAGACAGAGACAGAGACAGAGACAGAGAGACAGACAGACAGACAGACAAAGACAGGCAGAAGACAGACAGACAGACAGACAGACAAAGAGGAGACAGACAGAGAGGTAGACAGAGAGCGACAGAGTAAAAGCAGTGAAAGTCATGACTTTGAAATTCCCCCTTTTCATGACCCATCTGGCCTGAACCTGACTAGTCAACCAGAGGGGAAAGTGCTAACATAATGGAGAGAGAGAGAGAGAGAGAGAGAGAGAGAGAGAGAGAGAGAGAGAGAGAGAGAGAGAGAGAGAGAGAGAGAGAGAGAGAGAGAGAGAGAGAGAGAGAGAGAGAGATCCATTAAGATAATGGTGACCACTGGTCCTTCAGTATTTATGGGTTGGTGTCCCAGGTTCCGGTCACCCCTTTGTATTTTCAGTACTGCCTGTGGCCATTTGGGAGTTAAAAAAATGCAAACAAGCAAGGAAGCACAAAAAGGAAGAAAGTAAAGGATGGTGGAAGGAAGCTAGCAAGCAAGCGATCAACCCAACAACCTATTCACTCAGCAAGCAGTCAGCCAGTCACTAGCTGAACCAGTCAATCCGCTGACAAATCATCTACCCAAGCAAAGGGTGGAGAGTTTTTGTTTAGTGTAATAATGCTTGTTTAAACATTTTTCTTCACGACGTAGGACGTATTTTTGTGTTTGTTTGTTTGTTTGTTTGTTTTAGTTTGTTTTAGTTTGTTTTGGGATTTCTTTTTGGTTGGTGTTTCTGTCTTTTAATTGTTGTTGTTGAACATTAATCTGATGTATATGGTCCTTTACATAGTTTGACTTATACGTTGAGTGCATGAACCCCTCTGACGTCGGAGTATGGCTGCCTATATAGGTGGCCGTCAGTACAAATAGCATACCCACCTTCTGGAAATTGTGTGCTAGGAATTCCATCTTTTCTCTCCCTCTGTTTCTGCCTTGTTTCCTTTCTTCCTGTCACCTCCTTCTCGTCTGCTTTTACTTGTCCATCCTACTGCGTTTTGTCCCT
>CM060329.1:46728543-46732053 GCA_030674155.1 Stramonita haemastoma
GACAAAACTGAATTTCTATTTTTGTATTCTTTTTTTTTTTTTTTACTGGGTGGGTGTTGCAAGTCCATTAAGACCTCAGTGCAAAAGGGGGGTGGGGTGGGGGGTGGGGGGACTGGGGAGGGAAAGACACAAGCTTTAATGTACTGCTCTTATGCCTGTAATGCAATATGTGAAAGCCAGGCTTGTACCCTTGAGTTGCTGGTGTTTACGGGGAAAATCGTGTCTGGTGCGATTGCGAAACAAACCGCTCCTTTTGCTTTTTTCCCTGTCAGTGACAGGGAGACAGGCTGCACTTTACACACACGTCAACAGTTTCATCAAGCTGTGCCAGACACAAGGTAGAGACTGTGTTGTCTTTCCTTGGTAGTGGGGGAGTTAGGTCTAACTATGTCAGACAAGTCACAAGAACAGAGAGGGAGAGTGTATGTGAAATAAAGAACAAAAAGAAAAAAAAAGGTTTTTATCGCAGCAGGGTAGACATGTTAAGGTTGTTTATCAACAGGAATCTGCAGACTTTCCAGCAGAGCGGGTGTCAGCATTAATTTATTAGGGGTACAAACTAGATATGTTGTCATCTTCCAGACATTTTCTGATTGCAAACAAGAGTGCGGTCTGGCATCGTTGCCACCCACGGTATCTTTCTCAGGATCAACCAGATCATTGTGATCGTTTGTCCTCCTCCTCCTCCTCCCTTCCATCCTTATCATTGTCAATGTCTACATCATTATCAGTTGTTACCAACCTGTACCCATTCCCATTCTTTGCTGCTATGATTCATCAGATGACAACATTTCCTTGGAATTTTACTTCTGTTGAACATATCCTTGTAGTTACTTACGCGTTGCCGCGTGACTTTGTGAGCGTGCTTTTTTTAAATAATCAAGCCAGCGTCTTTTGTGTGGTTAGACACATGTTTTGTTGATACTTAGTTTAGTCATTTATATTATCACTAGGTAGTACTGTATGCAAAATTATGAATCATTTGATTGAGTTTTTGTTTATAAAAAATGCAATGTTGCAAAGTAAATGGATAGAATTGGGTTGTTGTTTTTTATCCGTAAAGGGCAGTTTTCTTAAAAGACATTTTCGTGAGCAGCACTTCAACTTATTACAATTTTCTTATCACAGCTGTTTACACCATTAGCGATATTTTTTATATCTAAAAATATATTTATATTTGGCTTGTGGACAGTGACAGACTTGTCCAGACGAAATGATTGAAATTTGAGACAGAAGGGTTTCACTTTTATCAAGCTTCTGAGAGTGTTTTAAGAAAAGATTACTTGTTTAAAGTCATGAGTTCATCTGCCAGGTCTTTTCCATAATTACTTTAATTTAGATAACACTTTTCATTGCCATTTCGTCACATATTGTAATTTTGTTTTTTTTTTAAGTATGATTGGCCGAAGTCATAAGTCAGCGCTTGTGTTGATCCATACAATTTTGATCTTTTTTTCTTATCCTTTTTCTGACTTTCTGTATCTATTTTATGTTCTTGTATATCAGTCTCTTTGTCTGTCTTTGTTTCTGTCTCTGTTTCTGTCTGTGTCTGTCTCTGTCTGTGTGCATCTGTTCTGTCTGTCTGTCTGTCTGTCTGTCTGTCTGTCTGTCTGTCTGTCTGTCTGTCTGTCTGTCGTCTCTCTCTCTCTCTCTCTCTCTCTCTCTCTCTCTCTCCTCTCTCTCTCTCTCTCTCTCTCTCTCTCTCTCTCTCTCTCTCTCTCTCCCCTCTTTGGATAGCCTGGTTTTAGAGGGATGCACATAGCCCTCGTGATTTGCTGACCCGGGTTCGAATCCCCTTCAAGAAGATTTTTCCCAAGGAGTTCAGATCAGTGCCGACTCCACTCCCCCCCAAAAGTCCTTTGGATGAGACTATAAACTGAGATCTCGCGTACGGACGCACTCAGAACAACCTGCGTACATGTTAAAACCCGTTCCGCCTTTCGGAAGAGTAGGCCATTGTGTGCCGGTGGGAACAGATGACAACATTGACAGAAAAGGACACACATAGGGACTGGATGTAAAAAAAAAAGCACACGAGTAGGCCTACTTATTTCATTATCATCGAAAAAAAAGAATAAAAATTAAGAAAACTAAAAAATATATTATCGAACAGAAGGGCGTATTCTGTTTCTGCTTGCTTTGCCCATACTAATGATGGGAGTGGTTGGTTCTCTCTCTCTGAGGGAGGAAACAAAAGGGGGACTGAAACACATTTTGTCACTTTTCTTTTGATCTTTGCCAAGGGGCGGGATAGCTAAGTGGTCAGACAGAGCACACTGTACGGCCACGAGAGGAGCTGGAAAGGACATGCCATTATTTTCCCCAGACACATCTGACAGTGTAAAGCAAACGAGAGAAGAAGAAGTAGAAGACAGAGCACTGGCTTTCCCAAGACAAAATTCAGCAGCGTCGAGCGTGGTTACCAGTTGGATGGTGACAGTTTGTGCGCCTTATTAGCTTCAATACAGTTCCCCCAGTTCACCCAGCTGTAAATGGGTACCTGCTCTCTTTAGGGTCAGGGAAGGTAAAGCACGAGGGAGAGGAGATGGGCACTGCCCTCGATATGCTGTCCCCTAGAGAAGCTGAGGTCTCTGACACCTCGCTCCCCTACGACCACATAGGTTATGGGACATTTTTACCATCGTTCGTACCGTCATGCAATGGCCTATTCTTCCGAACATGATTGTCAACACATATTAACATGTGTGCAAGATGTTTTACTCAGGGGACCTTAATTTTTAGTCTCATCTGGACGACTTTCGGGGAAAGTAGAGTATGTACTGGTTTTAACTCAAAGCAAAAAAAATCCCCTTTAACAGGTAGGTGTCCCTGTTTAGGCTCGAACCCAGGCCCCATTTCACGAGCTCAATGCTTTAACCACTTTAACCATCCTGCACCCAGAGTCCAAGAAAAACAATTACAAGAAAGAAGAAGAAAAAGGCAAGCAAACAAACAAACGAGAATCACTGTTGTCTTTCTAAAAGCGTGTGTCTTTGTCCAAGTACCCCCCCTGAAGGGCTCCCAGGGCAAGTGATGTTATCAAAGGGAGGAGAAGTTTGGTTGGTCTATTCCCTGTGTGCTTTACTTTGTGCATGTCGGCCATTTTTTTAGGCATGAGGGCAAACAGGGACTTCCCCTTGAGGAGAGAGAGTGAGTGAGGAGAGAGAGAGAGAGAGAGGAGAGAGAGAGAGAGAGAGAGAGAGAGAGAGAGAGAGAGAGAGAGAAGAGAGAGAGAGACAGACAGAGACAGAGACAGAGACAGAACAAAAGGCAGACGGGAGCCCATTTTGTCACGTGTCTTTTGATCTTCGGTAACCTTGGGAATAACTGGGAGAACTGACAGATATTTTTTTTCTGCCACTGCTGCCTCCATAGTTTTTCTTGTTCTCTCTCTCTCTGTCTCTTTCTCACATCGTTTAAATTCTCTCTCTCTCTCTCTCTCTCTCTCTCTCCTCTCTCTCTCTCTCTCTCTCTCTCTCTCTCTCTCTCTCTCTCTCTCTCTCTCTCTCT
>CM060329.1:46732153-46744653 GCA_030674155.1 Stramonita haemastoma
TTCTCTGTTGTTGTCTGTTGTTTGTCTGGCGGGTTTGTCTGTTTGGGGTCTATCTGTCTATCCGTCGTCCGTCTGTCCCTGCCTGTTTCTTTTTGTTATCGTCTGTCTGTAAGACTGTCTCTGTCTCTGTCTTCTCTCTCTGCGCACGCGCGCGCGCGCGGGGTGCTTTTGGTGCGCGCGGTTTGCGCGGGGTTTGTAGTGTGTGTGTTTGTGTGTGCGCGCAGGGCCGGGTGTGGGGAAAAGATAGAAAAAAGGGGCTATTATGGGAAAAAAAAATAGGGGTGAGGGGGAGAGAGGACGCAAAGAAGAATGGTGACTGTGTCTCTCCCATCAATTGCATCAGCTTATTCCAGATAATTTCTTTACGCCCTCCACCCCCGTCCCCCACCCCCCAAACCCCTTCCTCCCCCCCCTCCACCCCCCCAACCCTTTTCCATTTGCCTCTTACTTTCCCACCCCACCCCAGCCCTTTTTTTTTTTTTATTTTTATTACTCTGCACCATCGCTGAACACCGTTTTTCTTTTTTTCATGCGGCCCGTGGGGTTTTTGCCTGATAAAGACAGGCAAGTCTTTGGGAAAGAAAAAAAAGTATGTTAAAAAAAATCGTGGAGTTTATATACCAGAGGGAGTACAAGATAGCTCAGTGGTTTTAAAGCGGTTTTTTTTGTCGTGATTTGATGGTAATTAGGGTGTGTAGGTTTGAGTCTTCTTTAAGTATGTGTTCGAAAAGTTCCCCTTGGGGAATTAATAGTAGTACTAGGTCTTACTGGCTTTATTCTTTTCCCCGAACATTCTTTCGTATCAGATTAGAACCTGCGGTTCTATGTCCTTCTTGAAGAATAACGGGGATTAAAAATCGAGCCAGTTGTATGGACATCATGTCAATGTAAACGTCTATAACTATTATCTCCGTTATGACATTAAAAAGTTCAGGTGAGGGTAAAGGTGTCCAATAACCCGTGTGGTCGTAGGGGAGCGAGGCGTCAGAGACCTCAGCTTCTCTAGGGGGCCAGCATATTGAGGGCGGGCCCATCTTTCTCCCTCGCTGCTTTACCTTCCCTGACCCTAAAGAGGGCAGGTACCCATTTACAGATGGGGGAACTGTGCTGTAGCCAAGGCGCGCAAACGGTCACCCATCCAACTGGCAACCACGCTCGAGGCATTATGACATTACTAATCCAAAATAAAACGAAATAAAGCATGGGTAGCAAACATGAACTCTTTAAGTCCGCCACAATCTTACCGAGAGAGAAATCCTCCATACTCTCATTTTCATCCGCATCTCCCCTCCCCTCTCCCCCCCGATCACCCCCTCCCCCCTCACCAACATCCCCCGGCGCTATGATACTCCCTCCCATACAGGCTGCATACCTGTATTAGAAATTGGCACTTTTCCTTCTGCTTTTTATTTGACTCTTATATTTATACTGCATGTACTAAGGCATCCACAGAAATAAAGACAATATTTTGTGAAAGACTACCCTCTGACTCAACGCTCATGAAAATTTGCACAAATTTGGTAAGGTTTGAACTTTTTGAAACTTCAGCAAGCACTGTGCCCCCTCAGTCCTTTGCAGTCTGCTAGCTTCCTAACCGCAATATGCATGCGTGGGGAACACAAGCCGTAGGAACACAAACAATCTTTATCTGATGATCATTTCAAACTTTCTAGTGACTACCTGGTATTGCTCTATGTCATCAGTCCCCAAAAAAACAAGTGCACACAGTATTTTTTTTATACTTTAGGAATTCTGTGAAAATCAACATTTTTTTTTTCCAACTGGCACTCTATATAAAATACTACATGACCCCCAGGCTAACACAGGAGTGTAACCTACAGCAGCACAATATGCTTTCTCATCCTGTTGGTGCATATTCAAAATTGTTTTGCCAAGATAAGCAGAGTTGAGTCAGATATAGGAGTTAAATTAACAAAGATGTCTTTGTGATGCGGCTATGATGTCATGCTCATAACATTTCGCTTGGTTGCTCTCAGAGAAATCGTTTTAATAGTGTGTGTGTCCTTTACTTATAAGGGACAGGATTGGTCTGTTTTGTTTTCTTAAGGCTGCTTCTCTCTCTCTCTCTCTCTCTCTCTCTCTCTCTCTCTCTCTCTCTCTCTCTCTCTCTCTCTCTCTCTCTCTCTCTCTCTCTCTCTCTCTCTCTCTCTCTCTCTCTCTCTCTCTCTCTGTGTGTGTGTGTGTGTGTGTGTGTGTGTGTGTGTGTGTGTGTTGTGTGTGTGTGTGTGTGTGTGTGTGTGTGTGTGTGTGTGTACATATATGTCCATTGACGTAGTGTCGGTACAACTGGCTTGGCTTTTATTTTCTTTATTCTTGTAACACACACACACACACACACACACACACACACACACACACACACACACACACACACAAACACACACACACACACAACACACACACACAAACCACACACACACACACACACAACACACACACACACAACACAACACAACACAACACACACACACACACACACACACACACACACACACACACACACACACACACACACACCACACACACACACACACACAGACCGTTGTTACGAAAAAGAAGAAAAAAAGTGCACAGAACAACATTTTCACATAGCAATGCATCATTCTTTTTATTATTTTTATTATTCATCTACATCCTGTCTTTTGTCTCTTGTCAAGAAGTTGTCTACGTCTTTCTCCCTCCCCCTTTTCTCCCTCTCCCTCTCCTCTCTCTCCCACCACCATATCACATCTCCTTTTTTTCTCTGGGGATCGGTTTGGCTAAACAGTGCATACAATGTGTTTCTTATCTAACTGAAATAAACTTTTCAACCCTAGGGCGCTACCCACTCAAACAGCTTAAACACTTGCACCCCAACGTCACTGTATCACTCCAGTCTATCTACAGAAGGAACACGTTTTACATCGAAGTTTAAAAAAAATAAGAATAAAAAGAAAGAAAGAAAGAAAGAAAGAAAGAAAGAAAGAAAAAAGAAGAAAAAATCAGAGATAAAGCATTCTGAAAACAGTCCAAACAAAAGCTATAAATAAAGAAAAAAAAAGATAGAAACATTCCGAAAACAGCAAAAACAAACAAAATAAAACTCTATAGAAGAAAAGATAGAAATACTCCGAAAACAGCAAAAACAAACAAAATAAAACTCCATAGAAGAAAAGATAGAAACACTGCGAAAACAGCAAAAACAAACAAGCAAACAAAAAACTATATAGAAGAAAAGATAGAAAACACTCCGAAAACAGCACCGCCCCTTCCAAAAATAAAAGTAAGGAAAAAAAAGAAATGAACTTGGCTAAGGATATCTATTACTACTGCAAGGCAATATGATTTTCTCTGTTATGACATTAAGGAAGTAAGGTGGTAGGGGTGGTGGGTTTGGGGTGGAGGGGTGGGGGTGGGAGTGAAAGAAGTAGGAAGACCACATAGTGACCCCCCTTCTCTGTCTGTGTCTCTGTCTCTCTGCCTCTCTCTCTCTGTCTCTTTCTGTACCTATCTTTGTGTGTGTATCTGTCTGTGGGTTTGTCTGTCTGCCTGTCTGTCTATCTGTGTCTGCGTCTGTGTGTCTGTGTGTCTGTGTGTCTCTGTCTCTGTCTCTTTGTCTCTTTGTCTCTGTCTCTGTGTCTCTGTGTCTCTGTGTCTCTGTCTCTGTCTCTGTCTCACTCACTCTCTCTCTCTCTCTCTCTCTCTCTCTCTCTCTCTCTCTCTCCTCTCTCTCTCTCTCTCTCTCTCTCTCTTCTCTCTCTCTCTCTCTCTCTCTCTCTCTCTCTTCCCCCCCCCCACTATTCTTTTCCTTTCTCCCCTGTGATAAACACTTGAACTGTGTGTGATTTTGACAGCAGGCGTCAAGATCTTTATGCGCTCTATCAACTACCACTACCACCACCAACACTAACACCAATAACAAGTGATTTTTGTGACGTCTGATTTGCTTCATTATAAGTAGGACACAGATACCACCTCCACTACCAGCACTATCCCAACCACCGCCGCTACCACCACCACCACCACCACCACCACCACCCACCACCACCAATAATACCAATAACAAGGGATTTGTGACGTCTAATTTGCTTCATTATAAGTAGTACAGAGATACCACTTCCACTACCACCACTATCCCGACACCACCACCACCACAACCACCACCACCACCATCACCACCACCACCACCACCACCACCACCACCACCACCACCACCACCACCACCACCACCACCACCACCAGCAGTCCACCAATAACAACAATAACAACACAGCGGTAAGAAATAACAGGAAAAAAATGCAGAGAAAAATACAAAACTGACTCAGAAGGGAACAAACGGCAAGAATCACATCACAGTTGGAATCCTGTCTCTTTATCAGGTTTCTGGAGAGTGATACACATTCTGATCTCCCCTCCTTCCCCCTCCCCCCCATCCCCCCGGGCCCCCTCCCCCCGGCCCAAACACAGTTGCTCAAAACTTCACATTTTGATGGATAAGTTTCAGAAAGACAGGTGTTCTCTCTCTTTTTTTCCTTTTTTTAAATCAACCCTTTTCCTTCCTTCTTTCACGAGTTGTGTGTTGAAAGAGGACGAGTAGACAATAGGCTAGAAAACAGATTTTGTAGAAGTTCAAAGTCAGAGGGCGGGAATAGCCTTGGAGCTAGAAGGTGGAATTCATGATTTGACGGAAACTTGGAGTGCCAGTTTAAAGTCTTTGATAGGGTTTCGTATAATGTGAGAACATCAAACTTTTATTGCTACCACCATCTTTGACAATGACAACAAAACCAAACCACTACCATTGCCACCAACACTACCATCTGAAAGATAATGTGGACTATGGTGAAACCCTTTAAAAAGAGTTGGCAAAAACTATACAGTTTGTAGTAGGAGTGATGAAAAGACAGGTGTTCTCTTTTTTTTGTTTGAAATCCATATCCCTTTTCCTTTCCCGTCTCTCACCATGAGTTGTGTGTTAAAAGACAAAGAGAACTATCTATCTATCTATCTATCTATCTAATCTATCTATCTATCTATCTATCTATCTATCTATCTATCTATCTATCTATCTATCTATCTATCTATCTATCTATCTATCTATCTATTATCTATCTATCTATCTATCTATCTATCCTTTAATCTGGCGACAGTGGTGGCATCCCTGAAGATTTGACAGCCAGTTCCCTTTATTCCTCTGTCTGTTCTGCCTTTCTCAAGATTTTGAGTTCTAGGCCTGTCCATTCGCTGATGTTGTCCTCCCATCTCTTCCTTGGTCTGCCTCTTTATCTTCTTCCTTGGACAGTGCTTTGCAGTATTGTTTTTGCAAGTCCTTTTGATCTCGTGACATGCCCGTACCATTTAAGTTTACGCTTTTTTACGATTGATAGTAGATTTTCGTAGGGACCAATGGTTTGTTGGATTCTTCTTGGAACGAAGAACTTGTTCTAGAAATCAGATTTTGTAAGAGAAGTCCATTGTCATAGAGCGGAAATAGCCAAGGAACTAGAATGTGGAATTCATGATTTGATGCTAACTGACAGTGCCTGTTTAAGTCTTTGATGGGGTGTGTGTGATCATTGTGAGAACAACGCACTTTCACCACCACCATTACCTTTCTTAATGACAACAAAACTAAATCACCATCACCACCAAGTACACCACCACCACGACAATCAACACCACCACCAACAACAATAAACAGTAAGAACAAGAAATAACAGACAAAACAAAAAATGCAAAGAAAAACACAAAAAAAAGAACTCGACAGGGAGCAAGCCAATAGAATCCATATCACAGTTGGAGCCATATATTTCCTCTTTTTATCAGGTTTCTGGGGGAAAAAGATCATGCAAACCATACTGATAGCACCCCCTACAATCACACTTGCCCCAAACTTCACATTTTGATGGACGAGTGTGAGAAAGACAGGTGTGCCTCTTTTTTGAAATCCACCCTTTTCTTTCCTTCCTTTCCTCACCAGTTGTGTGTTGAAAGAGGAAGAGTAGAAAATGTTTTTTAGAAATCAGATTGTGTAAGTGTAGTTTATTTTCCTCTCATAGGGGTGGTGCGGAGAGAAGAGAGAGAGAGAGAGAGAGAGAGAGAGAGAGAGGAGAGAGAGAGAGAGAGAGAGAGAGAGAGAGAGAGAGAGAGAGAGAGAGAGAGAGAGAGAGAGAGAGAGAGACAGACAGACAGACAGACAGACAGACAGACAGACAGACAGACAGACAGACAGACAGACAGACAGACAGACAGACAGACACGCAGACAGACAGACAGACAGACAGACAGACTGATAGACAGACAGACAGACAGACAGATTGGCACAGAAAGAGATACAGACACACAGGAGAGAGACAGAGAGACAGAGACAGAGAGAAACAGAGACTGAGACAGAGAGACAGAGAGACAGAGACCGAGAGAGAGAACATTGAAGTCATGGCCTGAGGGTAATTGAGCGCATGGATTTGCTCTTCACAATGGGTAATTGCTCACGGTCATTTAAAAAAAAACCATGAATTGGTCAGAAGTAGCACTGGCTTCGCTCTTCTGAAAGTGATTTAATAGAGAAGTAAAAAGGGAATAACCATGTGCATCTGCGCTTGAAACAATTTGTGCACGCATTTGATTTTAACTTCATCTACTTTTCCTGAAAGGGAAGGGTAGCTATAGCTAGTGGCAGAGATGGCACACCTGGAAAGGGAGGGGCTCCACTGGGTTTATTTAACTTGCCCATGACACTCTCATTATCTGAAAATATTCAGAGAAATACCTAACCTACCCCACTTGCGTACGACACTCTCATTGCCTGAAAAAATTCAAAGAAGTGCCTACCCCACCTGCCCGCTGACACACTCAGTGCCTGAAAAAATTCAGACCAGTACCTACCCCACTTACCTACGACACACTCCCATCACCTGAAAAAATTCAGAGCAGTACCTCATACCCCACTTTCCCATGACACTCTCATTGCCTGAAAAAATTCAGAGCAGTACCTACCCCACTTGCCTATGACTGTCATTGCCTGAAAAAATTCAGAGCAGTACCTACCCCACTTTCCCATGACACTCTCATTGCCTGAAAAAATTCAGAGCAGTACCTACCCCACTTGCCTATGACTGTCATTGCCTGAAAAAATTCAGAGCAGTACCTACCCCACTTGCCTATGACTGTCATTGCCTGAAAAAAATCAGAGCAGTACCTACCCCACTTTCCCATGACACTCTCATTGTCTGAAAAAATTCAGACCAGTACTTACCCCACCTCCCCATCGACACACTCAAGTGCCTGAAAAAAATTCAAAGCAGTGCCTACCTACCCCTATCCAAAAGACTCCTGTATGAATGAATTAATAATAAGAGAAAGCAAAGTCTGTTTATAGTAGTTATAACACGATTTGGGATGAATATTTTTATTGTTGGTGGCGTTAGTTTTCTTTACTTTTTTCTGTTTTCTCTTTTGACATTTTTGTTTAGGTTTTTTATTTTAATGTTTGGGCTTTATTATTATTTTTGTTGTTGCTTTTTGTTCTTTTTATTTGGGGAGGAGGTGGGGACAAAGGAGGTAGGAAGGGGATTGTATTTTTCGTCTTCCTTACCAAATTTTTATTCTGCTGCTGCTCATCCTCTTCTTCTTCTTCTTCTTCTTCTTCTTCTTCTTCTTCTTCTTCTTCTTCTTCTTCTTCTTCTTCTTCTGTCTGTCTGTCCGTCTGTCTGTCCGTCTGTCTGTCTGTCTGTCTGTGTCCCTCCCTCTCTCTCTCTCTTTCTCTCTCTCTTCTCTCTCTCTCTCTCTCTCTCTCTCTCTCTCTCTCTCTCTCTCTCTCTCTCTCTCTCTCTCTCTCTCTCTCTCTCTCTCTCTCTCTCTCTCTCTCTCTCTCTCTCTCTCTCTTACAAACCCCATTCCATATTTTTCTGGGTACGTCCGTAGGTTCTATCACTGGATGTTTTGTCGTGTTTGTCTTGGCCTGCTGTGCAGAGGCGTGTGTTAGAAGATATGAAGTGGAATCTGTTTTTTTTCGGGGAGGCTGGGGCCTTGTAAACATGGTATCATACTTCTCTTCTCTCTCTGCTTCTCTCTCTTGTCTGCAGTTGTCTAGTAGCCGCCCTCTGTCTCTGTGTCTGCCTGACTGTCTGCCTGCCTCTCTCTGCCTGTCTGACTGTCTGTCTGTCTGCCTGTCTGTCTGCCTGTTTAACCGCGTGCTTGTCTGTCTGACTGTCTGTCTTCATGCCTGTCTGGTTAACCGCTCGTCTGTTTGTCTGTCTGTCTGCCTGTTTAAATGATTGTCTGTCTGTCTGCGTGCATGTCTAACTGCCTGTTTAAAGCTCTATTGTATTTATAAACAAAATTCCATTAATTCTAGTGTACTGAATATTGGATTTAATGAGACTGATAGAAAACCGAGTCTGTTGTACTCAAAAACAAAATTCCTTGTAATTTATCAAAAGAATATTGGATTTAATGAGAATGATAAAATATTCAATTAAAAAGATCTATTCTATCTAATAACAAAATTCCATATAAATTATGGGTAATAGTATTGGATATACTGAGAAAGATAAACTATTCAGTAAAAAAAAAACCCCTGTTATATCTAAAAACAAAATTTCATGTAATGTACTGGAAAGAATATTAGATTTAATGAGAATTATAGACATTCAATTTAAGTGATATATTGTATTTCAAAGCACTTCTATCTAAATTAGGGGAAACAACATTGGATTTGATATATTAGAACATTCAGTTAAAAAGCTAAGTTGTGTTTTAAAAAATCCTAATAAACATTAATTTTTTGCAGCATACTATTTTGCTACTATTTTTCTTTCTTTGTTTTTGTGTTCTCTTTGGAAGTATAGCTATTATTTCACAAACAAGGGTAACAATACTGATGGGGAAATGAGAAGATGCAAATAAAAAATATCTTTCCACACAAAAACATGATTATGTTATGTACTTTTTTTATTACACACTTTCATGCCACATATCCAAACATTATTGTTACACTCCTGCCTTCTTCTGGTAGTAGTAGGCATCCATTTGTCTAAGAAGACTATGCAGTTGTGCTCTAGGCTCTAGAGCACAAAGCCTGGGTAAGTAAGTATGGAGGGCAAGCTGCTACCCATGCAGAACGCTCCTCTTCACGTCGCTGGAATGATCCATTGGAAAGGCAATGGCCGATACGAATGGTTCCAGTACCGTCGCAGGAGCCGCCAGAACGTTGCCATATACAGCCTCAAACCGCCCTGGGAACTCCAACTCCCCAGTTTTTCCTCAGAGATGGTGTGTAAACACGACACCCGTGTTGCATGCTGGCCTTCTTAATTAATTATTCGCTATATCATAAAAATGTACCCTCCCTCCCTCCTATAATAGCTGGCGTAGTTTTCTCAACAACAATAATCTCATCAACTCTCTGATACTTCTCTGAAAAACAAAACACGCCCCTCTCTTCATCCCCACACATCCCACCACCCCCCTGTTACACCCCATCCCCACCCCCCTCACACCAGCCTTTTTCCTGACTGGGGCGTTGAATGGAGTGGAGGGGAGGGGACAGAGAGCCTATGAGGAGGAGGAGAAAAGAGGAGGAGGAGGAGAAGGAGGAAGAGGAGGAAGGGGGTGGGGTGGGGTGGGGTGGGGGTGGAGGGAGGCGTTTGAAGGAAGACTAGGGCCATATGATCTACCCGTCTTTCGACAGATTCTCATCAAACTAATCCTGCTTCCAAGTTGACTGGAAATTGTTTCCAACGGGGTGTGAAACTGAACCCGCCTGTGTTAACTTTACATGAGCTGCGGGTAAGAGGCCAGCTGACTGACTGACTGGCGGACTGGCTTGCTATGCTGCATGCATGCAGCTCTCGCAGTCGTATTGAAAAGAAGAAGAAGAAGAAGAAGAAGAAGAAGAAGAAGAAGAAGAAGAAGAAGAAGAAGAAGAAGAGGAGGAGGAGGAGGGAGAGGAGGAGGAGAAGAAGAAGAAGAAGAAGAAGAAGAAGAAGAAGAAGAAGAAGAAGAAGAAGAAGAAGAAGAAGGAAAAGGAGGAGAAGAAGAAGAAGAACAACAACAACAACCACAACCACAACAACATGAAAAAGAAAAAGAAGAGAAACAAAATTTGTGTGTGTGTGGTGTGTGTGTGTGTGTGTGTGTGTGTGTGTGTGTGTGTGTGTGTGTGTGTGTGTGTGTGTGTGTGTGTGTTATGAATGAATTCACGACTTCAGTTGGCTTATAGAAAATGACGGGATTGCCTGGTGGTTAGAGTGATTCGCGTGTGATCTGCTGACACGGGTTCGATACTCTGTGAAGAGGATTTCTAACATCAGTGCCGACTCCACTCCCTCAAAAGATTCTTCAGATGAGACTATAAACCGAGGTCCAGTATACCAACGCACACAGAACATCTTGTGCACACGTTAAAACCTGTTCCCCTCTTCGGAAGAGTAGGCCATTGTGTGCCGGTGGGAACGAATGACAAAATTTGCAAACCTGCACACACACGGAGACTGGATGCAGAAAAGCGCATGAGCGCTTATTTCAGTATCCTGGAAATAAAAGAATTTGAAACAAAAGCTGATGTCTAGTGCCGTGAACAAATCAAGCTCACATTAATAATCGTTTCACCATTTCCTTTTAAATTCATGGAACTATTATCTCGAGTTAGCAAAGTTATCAATGCCCCTCACCCCCTATCCCCCGCCCTCCCAAAAAGAAAAAAAAAACATCTTTTTTTTTTCTAAATTCACCGAGTTTGAAATGTGAGAAAACATAATGATACTTTTTTCTGTCCATAACATGAAAAATCAAATGAACTGCTACCAGTTAAGAGAACCTATATGTTATGTTTAAGAGTAACAGAATTATATTTTTTTAAAAACATACCTTAATGTCATGTTTAAGAGGGACAGAATTACATAGAAAATACCAAAATGTCGTGTTAATTAAGCGTAACAGATTTACATAAAAACATACCTAAATGTCATGTTTAAGAGTGACAAGAATTATATCTTTAAAAAAAAATCAACATAGCAGAAAAAATCAAAGCTTTAAAACAACAGCAACATTTTTTTGTTCACTGTATATTCATGCCCAGTTGATGAAAGTTTGAAACAACAACACTTGACAAGTGCTGATTACTACCCGCAGCCCTGATAAATGAAAAATGAAGTTGGCCATTAATGTTGATCTATTATTCTCTGTCTGCATGCTGTTCTCTCTCTTCTGTTTTTCCAACTCCTGCTTTCTCATGCATCGGCTGATGCCTAATCCGGCTTTATAGTTTCCAGAGCTGCAGAAGGCATTCGTCCTGTCAGTAGCGTAGCGTCACCCGTATTGCGCACGCGTGCCCGCACGCCCACACACACGCACACGCACACACACACACACACACACACACACACACACACACACACACACACACACACACACACACACACACTGACGCACGCACACACACATGCATATATGACTTTTTTAACGGATGGCTTGATGAAAAAAGGCAATTGCACTGCTTACTTCAATACACCATCTGAAAATAAAAGTTTGACTTTGACACACACGCAGGGAACTTGTGCAGGAAAAACGTCCCACAGGCAGACAACAGGTGCGATTCAAAGACATGTGCAAGAGGGACTTAAAAGCCCTGAACATCGACCACAACTGGGAAGCAACAGCCCTCGAACGGTCAGCCTGGAGACAGACTGTGCAGAAAGGTCTCTCCAAGTTCGAAGAGACACTTGCTCAGCAGCACGAGGCAAAGAGAATGTGAAGAAAGGCTGCAGAATAGGCAGACAGACCAGCGTCAGACTTCATCTGTGCCCTCTGAAATAAGATCTGTCATTCCTGTGTCAGACTGGCCTGCCACACCTGACTCTGTACCAGAATAAACACCGAGAGCGGAACTCTGTAGTCTTACGAGACTGAAGGATGTCCATGTATCATTAATTCATTTATCAACTCTTCATGTTACCAGACAGATGACAATCAGAAGAAATCACACATCCATTGATCAGTTTCATTCACGCTTTGTTGTTGGTTTTTTGCACACGGCGTAGTCCTTTCTTGTCCGATGTATTATAATGTCCTGTCTTGGCAGTCTGCGACAATAACAAATGACCAAAACAAACATTAACCAACAAAATAACTAACAAATCACCCAACTAACCAACCAACCAGTCAAGCAACCAACCAACCAACCAACCAGGTAACCATCCAACGAACAAAGCAAACTAACAAAAACCAAAAGGTACAAGTTCAAGGTGTTCCCATAATCTATGCGGTTGCTGGGGAGCGAGGCATCAGAGACCTCAGCTTCTCCAGGGGCCAGCATATTGAGGAAGGCGCCCATCTCCTCTCTCTCACTGTTTTACCTTCCCTGACCCTAAAGAGGGCAGGTACTCATTCACAGATGGGTGAACTGGGAGACTATACTGAACCCAAGGCAGGCGAACTGTTACCCATCCACTTGGTACACCACGATCAATGCTGCTTAACCTTAGCTTGGGGGAAAGTGA
>CM060329.1:46759653-46762153 GCA_030674155.1 Stramonita haemastoma
AAAATCAAATTTTTATTTCCAGATGGTACATTGAATAGGCATTGATTTGCTATTATTCATCAAGCCATCTATCTAGGGGGAAAAATTCACCAATATTATTTAACAAACATGATTTCAGCAAGCTTAAAAATAAAATATACCTATAGTAAAAACAAGCAAAAACGAGAAAAAACAAGCAAAAGGAAATGCACTCAAAAGTCTCTCTCACACACACACATGCACGCGCGCGCGTATGCACGTACGCACGTATGCGCGTACACGTGTGTACACATTAAGAGTTAAGGAAATCATAAAGTGTTAAACAAACAAATCATATCAGCTACAATATCACCAATACCATTAATATAAGAGTTAAAAAATACACCATAAAATGTCAATCAAATAAATTAAATCAGGTGCGTGCGTACGAACATGTGTGTGCGTGCATTCATATTTATATGTGTGTGTTTGCATGCTTGTTTGTCTATTTTTAGCCTCTACTATATAAAACAATCCCCCCCCCACCCCACCATCACCACCAAAAAATATGTATTTGTCCGCAGTGTTCGACGATGACCTCCAAAACAGCAGAGGAGGCAGCTGCTGTTTCGGAAACTGGGCAGGAATTTGATTATAGTGGAGATGCCTTGCCCACAGCACACCCCCACTCTCTCGGCCAAGAGGGCAGGCATACAGACAGTCAGCATTGGAGATGTTCTGCAAAGGCCAACTAGCCCCCCAAAATATAATAAGGGAGGTAGACAGAGCGAGTAGATCTACTTTCTCCTCCGCTCTCTGCTTTCAACAACGTGGATTCACAGTACAATATCGCTGACAGCTCGGGATACCTCCAGGTGTGTGGCATCTTAGCAGGTGTCCAGTGCGTTATGTGGAGTATGTGTCTCTCTCTAACAGTCTGGCTGCAATGGAGATGAGAGGCGAGAGAGTAGGGTGGGGGTGGGAGGGGAGTGTGTGGGTTTCTGGGTTCTTGGTGTTAGTGGCTGGAGTTTCCTTATACTATTCTGTTTGATCTTAGGTTTGGTTCCTTGGTGTGCTTTTTTGCTATGTCTTTAGTTTTTGCGTTGCTATACTTTGACGTTTGTTGTTTACTATATATTTTTTGTTATTGTTATTGTTGATGATGGTGATGATGATGATAACACTGCTTCTGCTGCTGCTGCTGCTGCTATTGCTGACAACTATATTTTTCTAGGTTCTTGTCGTTGTTGTTGTTTTTGTTTTTGTTGTTGTTTGTTGTTCTCACTTGTTATGTTTAGTTGTTGTGGTTGGGTTGGGGTTTTTTGCTGTTGATTCTATTGTTGTTGTTGCTGTTTTTGTTGCTGTTGTTCTCCTCCATCTCAAGCATGATAAAGAGCTCGATTTTTTTTACACGACATATTTACCTGACCAACATAACAGGTTTTAGATTTTTGACTTTTTGCGCGCGCTCGCGTGTGTGTGTGTGTGTGTTGTGTGTGTGTGTGTGTGTGTGTGTGTGTGTGTGTGTGTGTGTGTGTGTGTGTGTGTGTGTGTGTGTGTGTGTGTTGTGTGTGTGTGCAGTGTGTAGTGTGTGTGCGTGCGTGAGTGTCTGCGTGCGTGCGTTGGTGCGTGTGTGCCTGCGTTGTGTGTGTGTGTGTGTGTGTGTGTGTGTGTGTGTGTGTGTGTGTGTGTGTGTGTGTGTGTGTGTGTGTGTGTGTGTGTGTGTGTGTGTGTGTGTGTGTGTGTGTGGTATAGTCGGTGTCCTATGTGCTATTCAGGGTATGCTTCTAAGTTTTTGGGTGGCGGAAAGAGTAGGACGTTTATATAGTGATAGTGCATCCTCAGTTTCCCTACTAACTGTGTGTTATGTAATATTCTTCATCTTGTTGTTTTTACTGGTCCTACTACTGTTGCATTTGTTGTTGTTGCTGCTTCTGCTGCTGTTGTTAGTATAGAATACTTGTGGTGTTGTCAGTTGATGTTGGTTTCTGTAGCTGCTGCTCCTACTTGCCTATACTCTATACCGGATAGTCTGGTGGTCAGAGCGATGCGCTCGTGATGTGCTGACCCAAGTTCCAATCTCGTTCAAGAGGATTTTTCCTCTGGAGTCAATATCTGTGTCGACTCCACTCCCCTAAAAAGTCTTTCAGATGAGACTATAAACCAACAGAATTTGTTTCCCTCTCAGAGTGGCTTTTTTTCTACCAAAATTTGCGAGGGACAACTATCCTGTTGCCGTGGGTTCTTTTACGTGCAATAAATGATTATGTATAACACACGGGACCTCGGTTTATCGTCTCATACGAAAGACTAGCACCCAGACCACCACTCATGGTCCAATGGATGGGGTAACAGTTTTGGGCCCAAACGGGGATCAAACCACCACACACTTCGAACCCGGACTTTTCGCTTTCTAGGCAGGTACATTACCTCTAGACCACCGATCCACTGTATCCATTGTATGCAATGGATGTTGTTTGTTTTTTCTTAGAAAGCATTCTTGAAACCAAATTGAGCCAAACTGTAAAAAGAAAAAGCCCTA
>CM060329.1:46777153-46789653 GCA_030674155.1 Stramonita haemastoma
AGCTGATCGCGACAATTCATCATTGTGTAAAAAAAAATTAGGTTCTCGTTCCCTTTTTAAAAAATTATTCCTGTAGTTACATTTTCTTTTATGAAAAGCTGTCTAGAAAATATTGCCGAAATGGCGATCTTTTTCTCACACGTTTGTTTGCCGGTGAAGAAAACAGCAACAGATTGGTGCGAGAATAGGCACGTGAGTGTAAAACAGGGCTATTAGCCGTTCTGTTAAATCTTCTTATCAGCCTCCTGCTCATACATATATTATGGAGTATAGAAATGTTTCTTTGTGAAATTGGTCCTATGTATCAGCGTTCATCATCCTTCACCCCACCCCCTTCCTTCTCCACCCCCCCCTTTCGAAAAGAATTGCAAGAAAAAAATAATGTCATAGCGATATTTTAATGTATCACTTATCATTCAACTGTGAGCAATAGCACGACATATATCTATCTAATCATCCTTCACGTTCTCGTAAAGAAATAAAGACTGATACCATCTGTGACTGTGTGTATCATCTCAAACCCAAATTTTCTCTTCGAGTAAAAGGACTGTTTAAGATTAAGAGGTATTAAATGGAAATATCTTCATGGTGCAATATTGCGTTGTGGTCTGGTCTGAAACCACGCTCAAAGCTGCTTACTTAGCTTTGGCGAGTTCTCTGACCACTGAGCTATCCCGTGGGTGACCGTTTGCGCGCCTTGGCTTCAGTACAGTCCCCTATATCACCCAGCTGTAAATGGGTACCTGCCCTCTTTAGGGTCATGGAAGGTAAAGCAGCGAGGGAGAGGAGATGGGCGCCGCCCTCAATATGCTGGCCCTAGAGAAGCTGAGGTCTCTGATGCTTGCTCCCCTTAAACCCATAGTTATGGGAATCATCTTTGCTGGTCTGAAACGCTATTATCTTCAATAAGTGTTTCTAGGACTGTTCTAGGACCAGTAATGCTTGCAGTTGGTAAGAGTGATATTTTAAATTGTCTTTTGTTAGAGGACAACATGAACAAAAAAAGAAAAGTGCTAAAATTTATATCATTAGAGATAATTTTATTTTTCGAATGTTCCTGTATACGTGAGAGGTGCTATAAAAACCCTGTTAGATATATGTTCCAGTGAGCTGAATAAAATAAGAAAATCACTAATTTTATGTCAGTAGAAACAATTTGTTTTTTCCTTCTTCTCTTCGTCAAACGCTCAAACAGCAGCTATTGTTTACTGTCATAATAAGCAAAATTGTGTCACGCTGCTGTGAAGTGCCTGAAAATGTCAGGCCCAGCGCATCCGACTTAGGCATAAGAGAGAGAGCGAGCTGTTATCTTTTAAGTCTCTCTGGGAAAAAAAAGCGCAGAAAAATGGATCAAGAATGCAGAAAATAGACAAGAAGGAGGTGACCGGAGAAAAAGGAATTAACAAGGTAAAAATAAAGAGAAGGATAGAAAAGAGGGAATTCCCTAGCACAGAATTTCCAGAATGTAGGGATGTTATTTATACTGACAGACCCCCAGCACCTTCACGGGGAAATTTGATTCTTTTGAACTGTTCTGTATAGGATGGGTGCTAAAATCTTTTGTGAAATAAGCTAAATAAGATGTACGTTCCTACATCTTCGATAATTACTACTGATCAAATTTGAGTGATTCTGCAATTGCACACGGTGAAAACAAGCAAGCAAGCAAGCAAAAAAAGCAAACAAACAACGTTCTCTGTCTGGCTGCTATACACACTTTAAACCCTCCACCCTCTTCTTCTCCCTCTTAAACACTTCTCTGGCTTCTGTAACAGTTTAGTTTCCACAGTGTTATCACATCCTTGTTAGAATTCCCGATGGTTAGTTTCTGCAAAAGAACAATTTTCTCTTCTCGTTATTAACAAACACTCACACTGATGAATGAATGAGACCACCTAACGCTAGAAGAATTTGCATTTCAAACAGATAGTGGAGTGGTTTTGTTAAAAAAAAAAAGCAAAACAAACAAAAAATCTCCAGGAAATCAAACCACCTCAAAAGCTCAATTCTACCATGCAGAACATTTACACTTTGACAAAAAAATAGAGAAAAGAAACAACAAAATCTAGTCCTAAGATCAGTCATTATTTATTTAAAAGAAGCAGAAAACAATTATCACTTGATGCAAAAAGAGTTTAGCGCCAATATTCTCTCCGGGGTTTCTTTTTTTTCCTTCTTCTTTTTTCAACACCATGTGGAAAAATCACACTAATGGCGTATCATTCAATCACTTGTCATGCAAGGGAGAGTATTAGAAGCAAGAAATTGCATTCATTCAGCGGTTCAAAAGCGGCCACATAAATGGCAGATTGTGTTTTCTCCCTTGCCCTGATTTGAAAGATAGGCTGAAGTAGCATAGAAAAAGTAGTCTGTTCCAATTCATAGCCCCTTCACCAACTGTAACTGAAGCAAAACAGTCATTAATACTTCACCAGACACAAATAAAACAGCAGTGTATCGTTTCTGTCTTTTTCTTTCTTTCCTCTGCTAGAGTTCTGAGGTTTACCAAATGGTGAGATTTTTGCGTTTGCCACCATCTCCCCCCTCCCCCTCACCATTTAGGTAGCTGCATTGCAACTTCGGGGATTGTGTCTAAACACAACACATATGTGTATGCATTTTAAAAAAAAATTGTCGTCGTTCTTACGGGCACAAAATGCCCTGTCTTCCGAAAGGCGAAACGAGTTTTCAATGTGCGAGCAAGATGTTTTGCGTGCATCCACACACAGGACCTCAGTTTATAGTATCATCGGAAAGACTTTGACATTGAGTTCGATTTTATTTTGTCAACTTGGAAGACAAGGCAAGGCTGGGTGCGAATCAAACCCAGAACCTCACGGCTAACTTGTTAGGCAGTGAACATCTTAACAATTCAGCCACATTCCTCTTAATAGTGCATCATATATTATAATTATGTTCCGTTCCTGCCTCTCATTTTCTTCTGTTTCAAATGCAATACAATGAAAATTAAAAACAAAAGCAAAACGAGGGGCATTACATTCATCTTCCATCTTTTGTAATAGATTCCCTCTAACTTCAGTGAGAAAAACGCACACTACAGTGCAACACGTCAGACGAACATCTGGACTGGCAAGACTGTCCTACATGGAACAGTACAAAGAGGAGTACAAAGAGCAGACAGAGAAAACGAGGAAGACATCAGAGAGCGGACTGGCTTGGGTGGAACGATTTGCTACGGAAAGCAGAGGACCACGACGAACAGAGGAAGTGGTTGCAAAATCTTCAGTCGTGCCCCAACGGTCTACGGACAAAGGCGACAGGTGAAGGTAAAGGTGAAGAATAGATCGATTACAGAATTGGTCAAGAGAGGATTTCAAAACTGAGGAAACTTGGCTGCTTTTTCTTTGCATGCTCACTTAAGACAGATCATCACACACATAGGATAGCCTGTGGATAGAGCGTTGCGCATTGCGCTCGATCTGCTGACACGGCTCGAACCTGTTCAAATGCATTTTTCCTTGGAGTTAACATCAGTGAAGATCCACCCCACCCCTACCACAAGTCCTTCGATGAGACTATAAACGAAGTCCGCGTGTGAAGGCACACAGAACATTTGCACACACGTTAAAACCTGTTCCTTTTGAAAAGAGTATAGGCATTGTGTGCGTTGGAACGGATGACATATTAACAAAATGCATACATACAGGGATGGATGGAAAAAAAGCACATGAGTGCTTATTTACTATTTCAAAAGAAGATTTTTTTTCGAAATTATTAAAACAAAAAATTTCAAATGTGTACAGTATTGGAGTATGTTTGCTACAATGTTAGATAGGCCATTTCTTCTTTGCCGTGATATTCAAGCAGGAATGCTGAGTACCACAGCTGATGGACATTGTCCATGTTTGGTGTCATCGGTTACTCGCTTTCCCAGCTCTGGCATCTCTGCAGACTTAAGATAGGTTTATGTACAGACCTACTCACACATAGCCTGCAGAAAAACACACAACTTTGCAAAAGTTACTTTCACAAAAATGTCAACCAGTGCAGCAAACATTTGCATAAATATGTATGCAGTCATTATTCATGCTCACATAAACACACATATTCCATAAAGTGCACCTTTTGTCCATAATGGAAGCTGATACAATCTGCATGTATATCATTTTCAGACCCTATATTTACCTTTAAACAGGATAGTAACGCTAAAAAAAAAGCCTGTATTCATTTACTGTTGGTTCCCTGCATCTGAGCCTTCAGTTATCTGTAAACAGGCTACAGTGTTACAGGGGACAGGATAGCTCAGTGGTCAGAGCACTAATTTTTCCCAAGCCAAGGCTAAGCAGCATCGAGCGTGATACCAAATGAATGGGTGACCGTGTGTGCGCCTTGGCTTCAGTTCAGTCCCCTAGTTCACCCAGCAGTAAATAGGTACCTGTCCTCTTTAGGGTCAGGGGATAGTAGAGCAGCGAGGGAGAGGAGATGGGCACCGCCCTCAATATGCTGGCCCCTAGAGAAGCTGAGGTCTCTGATGCCTCGCTCCCCTACCACCACATGGTTATGGGGCACTTTACCTTTACTTTAGTGTTACAAAAAACACACCAAAAACTTGGTCTAATGACTGCTTGTGACTGTTGTGGGGAGAGTCTTGTTCTAATCTGATCTATCAGAGAACACAACGAACACATCAGGGACAAAGACAACATTTCATGTTATTGCATAAGGCAGTTTCCTTGTCTGAACTTATCGCCATATACGAATTGAGTGCTCAAATACTTTGTTTGGTAAATCACATCAAGAAGCTTCAAAAATATATCTCTTTGCTCTTTACTACCTAAGTTTTTGCTCTTTTGTTTCTGTGTCCATATTGCATCTCGAGCGAAAACAAAAAACAAACAAACAAACAACAACAAAACTCCATCCCTGCATAAACAAACAAAAATATTTTGTGTAATGATTCCTTTGAACATGTTATCACTTTCTGATAGAGGTCACAGATAGTTATTATCTACTCTCTTTGTGGACTAATGTTCTCCGCTCTTGGCTAAACACACTGACAAATCGGACCACCCTAAGAGTATAATTATTTTCCCTTTTTCATCAAGATAGTGAAGTCATTCTACAGAAAATAACTCTTAATTCACTTCAGCGGGCAGAACAATTGCAACTTCAACAAGCAAAAAGAAACAGTATATCTTGTTCTCAGATCAGCAATGAAGTCTTTTTCAGGAGCAGAAACTAATTATCACTTGACACAAAAGAGCCATGTGCCAACTTTCTCTCCGTTTTATTTCCAAGTGCCAGGTGCTAAACTCACACTTGTTGTCTGTCATTCCATTAGCTGTTATACACAGGAGGGCAATATCAGCTAGAGGGTGTACTTTTTCATCTTTCACAAGTAGGTCACATGATGTCAGATACTCTTCTCTCTTTTGTACGAAGTTAAAAGGACATTTTCGGGTTTTTAACATTTATTTTCCAACTCACTTTCAAAAGACAGCAACTGAAAAGAATTGTATTTCAAGCTTTTTGCTGCTAGTCCCACCTCTTTGAGAAACTGATTGAAGTCTAAATTGACACTAACCATGCTTAACTCTCGAGGACAGAAAAAAAATTATAAAGTGTGAGATAGGGCTCAGCCTACTTCAACACGCATGCAGGGCCTTGAGGCAGTAGATCTTGTTCTAAGATCAGCAATAAATAATGTATCAAAAGGGCAGAAAATATTGCTAGACACAATAGAATTCGGCGCCAATTTTCTTTTTGCTTTCGAAACACTGAGTCAAAGAATCATTTACAGGCGTATCCATCTTGCAGTCATTTTGGGTGAGGGAGAGCATTTGAAACAATAATTGGCGCTGACATCTGTCACAAGTGGAAACATAGAAAAGGGTGAGTCTCTTCTCCATAATATTATGATTAAACAAATGTAGAGTGGCACAACCGAAAGAAATAAACAATACGAAACCACATTCTTCAACGACAGAAATGCACATTCCTCCTCGAAAGCTTTTTTGTTTGTTCCATATATTAAACGCAACACACAAAAGTCACCAGCATTACAGTTTCCTGCAAGCCTTTTGTATATAATATATATTACGATTTTTTTTCTTCTTTTTCTTCTTCTTCGTCGTCGTCGTGGCATCGTCGTCGAACGCTCAGACAGCAACTATTCTCTGTTAAATGAGGAAATGCGTGACACTGCCGTTAAGGCGCTGCAGTCAGGCCACAGTTCGGCATAAGAGAGGATTGTTATCTTTTTAAGTCTTTCCAGAAAAAAAGGCAGGAGAACGAACCAGGAAGGCAGAAAAAGACACGAAGGAGGACGACAGAAGAAAAGGAACAAGGCAGAAAACAAAGAGAGTGATAGAAAAATAGGACAATCTTAGCACAGAATTTCTGTAAGAGGGATGCTATTAATACTGACAGCTCCCCCCCCCCCTCTGGCAGCCCCAGCAGGGAATAGGTGTACCACTTTTTAAAACTAGCTTGGGCAGAAAACAAGTTCAGTTATTCTTGTGTTCTTATATAAAACGTACTGAGTATTTTCTGTGCTTTCCAAAGTGAATTTCTGTCTGGAAGGAATGTAGATAATCTTCTCTGAGTCTGTGTGCTGTCATCTCACACCCAGTGTACTAATGTAATGCAACAGGAATACCAGAGTCCAGGTGAACTGAAACCATCCATCAGTGTATAAAACATGAATATCTGGTGCCATAGACCACATTTGTGGGCTCGTTTTTCCTTTTTCCCCTTTCACATATCCTGTAGTCTTGTAGACTGCTGGGGCACCACTGTAGATTTTGTAACCTCTCACACCCTCGCGATTTTCAGCTTTCCGTAGCGAGTCACTCTTCTACTCCAGGCCTGTCCACTCTCCCGATGTTGTCTTCCCACTGTTTTCTCTGTCTGTCTCTTCATCTCCCTCCTTGTGCAGTTTCCCTGTAAGACATTCTTGGCCAGTCCTGATGTACGTGTGACGTGCCCCTACCACTTTAGTTTGCAGGTTTTTTTTCAACTGAGGTCAGGATCTAGGATCTCTTCATATGGCCCTATGGCGTTTCCAATTATTTTATCTCATGAAAAGGGTCAAATGTTCTGCATGCTAAAGTGAGCTTTAGAGGTTAGTTTATTTTCAGAAAACAATTCCACTATCTGATTGAAATGCAAAATCATAATGGCCTTCAGTAGTCTGTTTATCAACATGGGGTGGGGTTTTTTTTTGAAAGCAGAGAAAATTATTCTTTGTGGAGACTAATGATCTGAAACTTTAAATTAACAAGAACGTGATAACATAGTGAAACTAAAATGTTACAAAGAACATGCATTTATTTTTTTGGAGAGGGAGTGACAAAAGGTGTGGGCACGTGTCAGATCAAAAAGATAGAGAGCTTTTTTCCCCTTTTCTTTTTCGTTTTCCAGGTGCTGTTGCTGTATTCGGGGAGAAAAAAACATCCAATTATTGCTGACTTATATATACAGTCATTGAGTTTTAGCTTGAAATCAAAGAAATACACTGTATGTACCCACCAGTAACGTTTACTCAACAAAGCGTCTGTTACTCCCTTTTCCATAAAAAAAGATTTTAGATTATAAAAGCTGTCATCAAATTGTATATACTTTATATTTGTTTATTTTGTAACCTAACTGCAACAAAGGGTACAGGATACTCGTGGTCAGAGCACTACTTTCCCCAAGCCAATGTTAGCAGCATAGATCGTGGTTACCAAGTGGGTATGGTGACCGTTTCGGCGCCTTGGTTTCAGTACAGTCCCCCCAGTTCATCCAGCTGTAAAAAGGGTGCCTGTCCTCTTTAGGGTCAGGGAAGGTAAATCAGCAGAGGAGAGAGAGGAGATGGGCCTGCCCTCAAATGCTGGCCTCTGGAGAAGTGAGGTCTCTGACGCCTTGTTCATCTACGACCACATAGGTTATGGGACATCTTTACTGAAACATCCCGAATAGCATTGATTGAAGGCTGACGTACCACGCAGGTGACCAGAAAACAGTTGATACCTACCAGTACATTATGATGGACAGTTCCAGTTCACCTAGACTCTTGTTTTTCCTACCTCAGGACCAGAATTGTCACACAGTCAAAGACGGAGCCAGATTCTGTAACAGAGTTTATTTTGGTGAACTCAGAAAAAGTCAGTCAGTTTACTAAGGGTGACGGAGAATCAGATAGATTTTTGTATCTTCACTCAGGTGTATGAGTTAGGAAACATTAGCTAAATAATTGTTCTGATTTAGAGCCAAGATTTCCCCCTTCCCCATCAAAATACAATCAAGACAAAATGTGTTAAGCAAACTTTGTCTTTAGGATTTTTTCAGGGAGTTATGAGCTGCTTTTCAGCACAAAAAGTTGTCTGTCTCTCTGAAAAAAGTAACACATTTAGTATCTGTCAACTGTTTCATCTCTTACAGATGAAACAGACAGAAGAGACAAGCAGACAGACAGACAGAGAAGAGCAAGAGAGAGACAGAGAGAGAGACAGAGAAGGAAGAGAGAGACAAGAGAGACAGAGAGACAAAGAGACAGAGACAGACAGACAGAGAGAGAGGCAGAGACAGACAGACAGAGAGACAGAGAGGGAGACAGACCAGAGACAGAAAACACAATGACTGTGTGATCCTTTACAACTTGTCATCCATGACAAAAGATTATTTTAGCCCTCTCCCACTTTTTTCTTATTTTTAGAAGAAAAAAAACAACAGGAAGAGTGAAACTACAAAGACTAAAAAAGCCTATCAGTCTTTCAAGCGTTACGCAATGACGAACATGGGTGTCGAGAGATATTACACTCTGAAATACTACTCATCCATCTTCCAGACACGGAGCAAGAAAGAACCCCAAGCATTCTCTCTCTCTCTCTCTGCCACCCCTCCAAAAGTGTGGTTGTTTCTTCAGACATGGAAGCTGATAGAATCAGGGATGCAAGGGATACCATCTCAGACACAATATTTCTCCTGTGCTGCGTGACAAAGGAGGTGGAAGGTCAGTGGCGCTGAATCCATCATGTGATGAACATTGATTTATTGGCCACAAACATCTGCCGCCCATAAACCTTCATGGTGTTATATAAACCACCGGAATCATGAAAGCAGGTTTTGGAAATTGGCTGAAGTTTATAACTGGCAAGAGAATAATCTAGAGGTGTTGAAGAACGCTCTTGAAAAACTGATGAATTTAAAATCTATAATTATTGATTGAAGAGGAAAATAAAAGTTGTTTATTAATCATTGCCTGTTATAGAGATTCAACCCCTGCAGTGATTTAGCATGCCATTATGAGGGAAAAAACAAAGGGTAGAATTTGAAAAGGGAAAACCGTTTATATGATGTAATACAATATTGTTAGCTTTATCTTTCTCAGTGACCACTAATTCCTGGTTGCTAGGTTTTCACACTCCTTTAGTAATTGTTATGGTTTTTTTTTGTTCCTTGGCTACAGCTCCAGGTTCATCCATAGTGAGATTTTGCTTATGAAACTTTTTTTTGCTCACATAAAGGTAGTGGCATTCCCGAAATCATGAAATTACATGATCTTAATGTGAATATTTGATCATATGTCATAAAAAGAAGACTGGTAATAAAGCTCATCATACAGACAGACAAGCAAGACTTGAGGTACTCATTTCTAAACGCAAAAAGGTAAAGGTGTTCCCACAACGTATGTGGTCGGGAGCAGACGACATAGACCTCAGCTTCTCCAGAAGCCAGCATATGTATTGAAGGCAGCGCCCATTTCCTGCCCTCGCTGCTTGACCTTCCCTGACCCTAAAGAGAGCGGGCACCATTAACAGCTGGGTGAACTGGGGGACTGTGCTAAAAATAAGGCGAGCAAACAGTCTCCCATTCACTTTGTAACCACGCTCGATGCTGACCACTGAGCTATCTCCGTCCCTTTCTGCAAGTACATCACAATATACACAGGAGATTATAGGCTGGACTATCAGTGACAGTCAGTATATTATCTCAGATACTGCTATGTTGTCCAGGGATATGTACCACAGTAGTCAATAGCAATATAGATAATACCATATACCGGGGCAGGCTTATTAGGCAGGAGGAGAGAGAGAGAGAGAGAGAGAGAGAGAGGAGAGAGAGAGAGAGAGAGAGAGAGAGAGAGAGAGAGAGAGAGAGAGAGAGAGAGAGAGAGAGAGAGAATGATCGACCGACCGACCGACCGACGACAGACAGATAGACAGACAGACAGACAGAAGACAGACTGAGACAGAGAGAAAAGATAGAGAGAAAAAGAGAGACAGAGACAGAGTGAGACAGAGAGGGAGACAGACAGACAGACAGACAAGAGAGAGAGAGACAGAGAGACAGCTAGAAAGACAGACAGACTGACCGACCGACAGACAAGAGACGGCAGAAACAGAGGGATAGAAAGACGGAGACAGAGAGAGAGAGCTAGACAGACAGAGCCAGAGTTAGAGACAGAGGCATAGATAGACAGACAGACAGACAGGCACAGAGAGAGAGAGAGAGAGAGAACAAATTGAACAAATTTTGAACAATTTTTTTTCAGAGGGTAATAGATTAAGCATCACAAGCTTTTTTACATCCAGCCCTCGAAAGAAAAGAAAACAACAACAACAAAAAATAGAAACAACAGTCCAATAGAGAGAGACAGATGACACAGAGAGAGAGAAGAGAGAGAAGAGAGAGAGAGAGAGAGAGAGGAGAGAGAGAGAGAGAGAGGAAGAGTGTGGTGTGTGTGTGTGTGTTGTGTGTGTGTGGTGTGTGTGTGTGTGTGTGTGTGTGTGTGTGTGTGTGTGTTGGTGGTGTGTGTGTGTGTGTGTTGTGTGCGCGCGCGCGCTCGCGCGTGTTCTTACTAAGAAGCGAAGCTATCAAGCTGAGCATAACACAGAAAATTAAGAAGCTTTATTGAAAACAAAATGATGGGGGGCAGGGGCTACATCAAGTAGTGACAAATACAAATATGTCATTAAAGCCTTAAAGTAAAGAGAAAATATTGTGTAACAGTCAACTTGCATTCAAAGTGAAACGTTGAAAACTGATTGCAAATACTTGAACTGTGCACATTACAACAGTTACTCTTCCAGATATTTTGAAAAGTGTACAGAAAGGTTAGGCAGCCAAGAAGAAAAAAACTGTACTATAAAAACAACTATTTCTCTTGATGTGTTTGCTCTAATAACCCCTCCCATCTCTCTCCCGTCTGTCTGTCTGTCTGTCTGTCTGTCTGTCTGTCTGTCTGTCAGTCTGTCTCACTCTCTCTGTGTCTCTGTCTCTCTCTATCAATCTGTTGTGTCTCTGTCTGTCTCTCTGCATGTCTATCTGTGTCTCTGTCTGTCTCCCCCCCTCTCTCTCTTCTATCTCTCTCAATCTATCTCTCTCACTGTCTCTATCTCTGTCTCCTTCTGACTTCTCTCTCTGTCTCCGTCTCTCTCTCTCTCTTTGTGTCTGTCTGTCTCTCTCTGTGTCTCTGCCTCTGCTGTGTCTGTCAGTCATCTGTCTGTCTCTGTTGTCGTCTGTCTGTCTGTCTGTCTGTCTGTCTGTCTGTCTGTCTGTCTGTCTCTGTCTCTGTCTCTCTGTCTCTCTGTCTCTGTCTCTGTCTCTGTCTCTCTCTCTCTCTCTCTCTCTCTGTCCCCCCCCTAAAAAAAACTAAAAAAAACAACACACAACCCAAAAAACCTCGAACCGATATCATCTTGAAGGCAAACAAGATATCATCTCAGCCACACACACACACACACACTATTTCTCCCTTGTTGCAGAGCAGTGGAAGCTCCCAAGTATGAGCTGGCAGGAACTCTCCATCACTGTGTGAAATTGTTCCCTGATGCCACCTCGGTCACAGACCCCTGCTGCCCATAGAAACGGCTCCACAGCAAAATCATTTTGATGCCAGCTCTCTGGGGATGTGTCCCGATCGGAAGATTGGCTGTCTAATGTTTGGGAGTCCACGTTTCACTTTGTGCCTTCAGTGATAAGAGAGATAGACTGGGGTTAGAGGGGAAATGGTGCAAAATGTTTTACGTGTCTGTAAATGAGGGACTTAAAAGGAAGGGATGTTGGCGATAAAAGAATGAAAACGAGCATGAGTTTGTGTCCGAGGGGCAGGTATACAGACACACAGACACACAGACAGACAGACACACAGACACACACACACACACTTGTTTTTGGTGTGTGTCTAATATCACTTTTATGTGAACAGACGTAAAATTGAAGACCAACACACACACACGCACACACACACACACACACACACCACACGCGCGCGCGCGCGCGCGCGCCTGTCTGTCTGTCTGTCTGTCTGTCTCTGTCTGTCTGTCTGTCTGTCCTATCTCTGTCTGTCTGTCTGTCTGTCTGTCTGTCTGTCTGTCTGTCTGTCTGTCTGTCCTCTCTGTCTCTGTCTCTCTCTCTCTCTGTGAATATTTTTCTGTGGGCTAAATGAGAAAAAGGTGATTTCTTTCCCTCAACATTTTTTTATATATTATTTGTTCTCATTTTCTCTGTCACATTACCCCCCCCCCCCCCCCCCAGCCATTTTGTAGCCACAT
>CM060329.1:46794653-46847130 GCA_030674155.1 Stramonita haemastoma
CCCTGACCAAATTCTGTCGAAAACACCACTCTCATAAACAAATGCACAAGCAGATAGAGCTATTTGGTTTTTTTTTTATTTCATAGAAGTAAAGAGAAGGAAGGACTCTTCTGACGCGCTTTCGAATTCCCCCGGGTAGGTAAAGGAGGGGGGGGGGGGGGAAGAAGCCCAAATTTCACACAGAAACAATGTACTGTGGCTGAAAGTGGTACACATACATAGCAAATTGCTGCCCCACACTACATGTGCGCGGTGTGTGTATGTGTGTATTTTTAACGCTCTTAATTCAACTGTTGATTGGCTAGCATTGTTTAGCTATCTGCGTCTGCGCGAGCGTACCATGTGACCTTTCCGGCAAGAACTAAAATCATGGCTCGCGCGAAAGTTTTAATCTGCAAGGTTAGTAATCTTGTTTTCTTCTGTAATCATACCTTTTTTCAAAGCTCTGAACAAGCCATCCCGTGCTATAGCTAGTTTAGGTTAGTTGGAACTAGTATTATTTCATGTGTACTGTCTTTAAAAGGCATATTTTGACAAAAGTTGGTTCGCAATCATTGAGTGCAAGTGTGCCCACGTGTGTTGTCATGTCACTGGCAGTTGTCTCGTGCAAATTTTAGGTTCAAGGTGGCAATGTGTTGTTAGGCGCAGTGAACTTTTTCATTTCAGAGAAACTTGTCATGCAACCTTGAAGCATTGTTAGGCGGTCTGATCGACCTGCTCTAAATATTTGTGATCAGTTCATATCGATTTGTTTTAAACAATAGACCTTTACTTAAATCATGAAAGAATTAAGAGTTATCTCCCATATCAACAGGCAGCAGAAAAAAAACATTTTTCTGCCTCTTGTCATTATTATCAGCTGTTCACTTTATTTCAGAATACACATCATGACAGATCAAGATGCTTGCTTTAACAACATATTTTTGTTTTTGATTTGTTTTTTGTTTTTAATTCAGATTCAAAATAAAAATAATTTTGAATTGTGTAAAGAGATCTGAGGGTGATGTGGGAGATGCATACGACATATCACGCGTCAAATGTGCAGACACATAGGAACGCACATGGATGTCAAATTTATATTTAAACATACTTGAAGAATATAGCATCATCACAGACACACTCTCAGATTTGTATATATCAACTCGAATGGTCCTTACTGCAAGAGGGCCTCCAGTCACCAAAATTTATAGCATTTTCTTTTATTTACTTTTGTTTAAATATTCGATTCTTTGGAAGCATTCTCGGAATGATGACGGAGTTACGGTTACCTGCACTTGTTTTCCTTCACTACTCTTTGTCGCTAATGTATGTATGTATGTATGTATGTATGTATGTATGTATGTATGTATGTATGTATGTATGTATGTATATGTATATGTATGTATATATATATATATATATATATATATATATATATATATATATTGCACACACGCGTGTGCATGCCTGCCTGCACATACGCACACAAACACACACATTACACACACACACACACACACACACACACAACACACACACACACACACACACAACACACGTACGTGTGTGTGCTGTGTGTGTGTGTGTGTATATATATATATATATATATATATATATATATATATATATCGACACATACTATGTATGTGTGTATATATAATAATAATAATGATAATGATAATGATAATAATAATAATAATAATAATAATAATAATACATGGAACTTATATAGCGCTATATCTTGTAAATACAAATCAAAGCGCTTGCATTCGACCTGTACGTCACACAATGAATCAATAACAATCTGTGGCCCTAGCAAATTCGAACGTACTCACACAGGCAAGCGCACACACACACACGCACACACACACGCGCCGCGCGCGCGCGCACGTGCGCCCCCCCCCCACCCCCACCCACAAAGGCTATACACATTGGCAGGTAGATGTCGAAGGCGGGGACAGACAAGAGATGGAAACAGAAGGAAAAATCTTGGGTTTGAAATAAGTGTGTCTTGAGGTTGGATTTAAAAGTAGACTTTTGCCGGAGGGAGAGAGGGAGGTCGTTCCGGATCTGAATTCTTTTCTGTTTTGAGATTATAAAGTGTTCATGTTTTTTTATCATCCTCAGGACTACCAGGACTTATCAGCAAGACTTTAAATGTCTCCATTGTCAGGACTTATCTTTGCTGAAACTTCAACACCTGTATGATTGCCAAGTCATCATCTTCACCAATACTTCATCAATGCCAAGTCTTCATCATCACCAAGACTTCATCATCACCAAGACTTCATCATCACCAAGGCTTCATCATCACCAAGACATCATCATCACCAAGACTTCATCAACATCAAGACTTCATCATCATCAAGACTTCATCATCATCAAGACTTCATCATCATCAAGACTTCATCAGACTTCATCATCACCAAGACTTCTTCATTATAACCAAGACTTCATCAACATCAAGACTTCATCAACATCAAGACTTCATCAACATCAAGACTTCATCATCACCAAGACTTCAGCTATGCCAAGACTGTCATTTTTAAGAGTTCATTGACACGAAGACTTCATCATGGCTGAAACATCATCACCAAAATATCTCCACAAGACTTTCATCATCACTAGACTATACCCCATCAGTGCCAAGGTTTCATCATCACCAAGACTTCATCTATGCCAAGACTTTGTCATCATTTAGTGTGCTTTACAATGAAGACTTCATTGCCACTGAGACTGCATCATCACCAAAATATCTCAATAGCACTTTCACCACCCCTAGAATATACCTCATTGCTATGATTTCTGGCCTTCTTCATCACAAGGACTTCTTTAACATCACTACTTCGCCACTTCTTCATTTTTTTGCCAGAAAAAAAAGGGGGGGGGGGGGGGCAATGAAATAAAAGATGAGTTGCCCAATGTCTAGTGTAGAGTGTGAAAGAAATACATGAATTGGGGTTGTTCTTTAATTGGTTTATTTTTGTATTTTATAATTGTCAATTTCATAGCTGCACACGATTTTGTTGGCAAAACCATGTAATAGTCAGATGGCCACTGAGGCCAGCACAGCAGAGGGATTAGTGTGTGTATGCTGGGTTTTTTTCTCCAATGGAAAATGTGGTTATGATGATGTGTAGGAAAAGCATGTGTGTATGTGCACATGTGCATAAAATGTGCAGTGTGTGTGTGTGTGTGTGTGTGTGTGTGTGTGTGTGTGTGTGTGTGTGTGTGTGAGACACACACAGAGAGGAGGGAATATTGTAATCAAATGCAAGTACTACGTAATTTTTAGTGACATTGTGTGTTGAGTTTACGGTAAAAAGTTACTTGGGAGAAGGGTTTAGGATGCATATTCGTATTAGTAATTAAGTGAAACTTGTAGCGAAGTTGTGTAAAGTGTTCTTTTAGACTATAATCTTTTTTACTTATGAGGATGGATTTTTTTGAAAATCAGATTTAAAGATTTTTCTTTTTGATTGAGATGAAAAACAAAAAGCATTGGAGCCTTTTCTTGGTGTTAGGTTAAAAAGAAACATAGAGCCGTCGAGAATTTTTTTGGTATTAAGGGTTTTTTAAAAAATCTGAAAGTCTTAGAGCCCCTGTGCTTTTGGTGAAAATAGTTAATTCTGATTAAAAAAAAAAAAAAATTAGTACCATGGTGTCCACATGCTGTTGTGTTCACATGCATACATTCACTTACACCAACAAACTAACAGGCCCAGTTCCAATGACTAATCCTAACCCTAATCTGACACTAACACTTTAAACTTACCCTGACCCTTCTATGCATGTGAACACATTGGCATACAGATGCTATAGTACATGTACATAATGGTCACTTTTCTGTCTGGAAACCAAGAGGTTTGAGGAGGGGTGAATTTTCTTTTTAGGAAAAAATTATATTTAGGAGAAAGGATTAGGATGTTTGTTAAGGTATATGCAAATGAGGGAAAGAGGTGTGTGTGTGTGATCTGTTCCTACTGGCATACAATGGCTTACTCTTCCAAAAAGCAGACCGGTTTTGTTTTTTTGTACCTGTGTGCATGCTATTTTCTGTGTTCACACACAGGACTCCAGTTAATAGTCTCATCCACAGGACTTTGGGGATAGGGGATGTTAAGTCCACGGAAAATATCCCCTTGAATGAGTACTGCAATGGTGGCTCAAACCGAGGCAGTCTCATCACATGCACAATTCTTAGACCATAAATAAGCTCTGTGTGTGTGTGTGTGTGTGTGTGTGTGTGTGTGTGTGTGTGTGTGTGTGATGGATAGTATTGCAAGAACATCTGTGCACTAGTGTTATCATGGATTATCACAGATATATTGCCATGTCATATTTGAAGCAACCCTCTTGGTTTTGTTGAAAAAACAGATCCACAGTTGCATTTACAGATGTACATGCTTCTTCAAGACAGAGTGATCCTACTTCAGTTTGTAATGGTTTTTTTCCATATTCCTTTTAATCCTTTTCTTTTGTGCATCTTTTTGATTTTTGTTTGTTTGTTTGTAATTGATGTTTATGTAAATGACATAAAGTTTGGATGTCAGGAGATGAAAATAGAAGTGTTGAAAAAAGAGGAGGATGGAGGACACATAATATATTTTTTTCAAGAAATGGGGAAAAGAAAAAAAGACTGGAGCCCCCCTCCCCCAAATAAAAAAGGAAAGAAAAAAGGAGCAGAAAAAAAAGAAAAGGAAAAAGGAGAAAATGGGGAAAAATAGGAGAGTGGAGCTTACCACCCCCCTCCAAGTGTATGTCTGACTCTGTAAATTCATGTCACCCTTTATATATTTTTACAGTGAGTTTTAAAATCTTAAGTCGTAAAAGCTGTTCAGTTTTCCATTGAACCCATGTTAGACATGATGTTTTGACTTTTGCGAATGCAGCACCAAATGTGTAGTGCTTGTTTTTTATATTTTTCAATGTAACCATACAATTGCATCACTTGTGTGTGTAATTGTTTAGGTGGAAAAGCAGTCACCTAGATACCCAGTGCTTTTTTTGTCATTTTGATCAGACTGACTTTTCTTGAAAGCTTGTATTGATTCAATGTGGCTGAATTTGCTATTCTTGATTTTTTTTTCAAAATCATGGAACTGAATGAATTGTGGAGTGAGAAAATCCACCCTGTGGCCTTATGCCTGATATACCATGGCGGGTTTGAGTAGAACACATATGTCAATTTTTTTTTGCGTAGCATTTCGTGTATGGAATAGGCAGTTGACCTATAGATACTATATAATATTCAGCTTGTGTTTGTGTGTGTGTGTGTGTGTGTGTGTGTGTGGGGGGGGTGAAGGGGGGGGGGGGGGGGGGGGGGATGAGAGGAGAGGGAGAGAGTCTGCACTGGTGTTATCATAGACTATCATGGGTACATTGTCATAATACATTTTAAGCAATTTTTTTGGTTCTGTTGTGAATTAAGCTATCATAGACTACCATGGGTACATTGTCATAATATATATTTAAGCAACATTTTTGGTTCTGTTGTGAATCAAGCTAACTGATGCACTTCTCCAAAACAGAATTCTCCTGTCTTGATGATGGAAGCTGAGTTTCGATAGATAACTTGTTATATACTTTTTTCCTTATCCTGTTGGGTGTTACATCACTTTGTTTGAAGTATTATTTTTCTTTTTACATTTTTAACGAGTATTTATGTAGGTTACATGATCTTTTGGATGTCGGAAAATGAACATAGAAAAAAGGGGAAAAGAAAAGGTGGTTGGAGGCCCCACAAAAAAGGGGAAAAGAAAAGGTGGTTGGAGGCCCCAGAAAAAAATCAGAAAAGAGAAAAAACAACAAAAGGGGAAAAGAAAAGGTGGCTGGAGGCCCCAGAAAAAAATCAGAAAAGATAAAAAAGGGGGAAAAGAAAAGGTGGTTGGAGGCCCCAGAAAAAAATAAAAAAGAAAAGATAAAAAACAACAAAAGGGGAAAAGAAAAGGTGGTTGGGGGCCCCAGAAAAACAAAAAACAAAAAAGAAAAGATTGAAAAATAAAAAACAAAACTCTTCTGACTTGATGATGGAAGTTGAGTTTGGATAGATAATGTGTTATATGTTTTTTTTCTTATCCTGTTGTTTGTTACATTACTTTGTTTGAAGTTATTTTTCGCTTTACTTTTTTAACCAGTATCTATGTAGGTTACATGATCATTTGGATGTCAGAAAATGAAAATAGAAAAAAGGGGAAAAGAAAAGGTGGTTGGAGGCCCCACAAAAAAGAAGGGGAAAAGAAAAGGTGGTTGGAGGGTATCAAGATGGCAGTATAGTTTATGTTCCTGACTTTAAATGTATTGATCTATTACTGTTATGTTTTACAGCTCCTTGGAAATTTTACGTCTTTATTGCTGCAAAGATTGCTTCATCTTGCAAAAAAAACTCTTCATCGTTATGATGACGTCATGGCGGACTTGTTAATTGCCACAAAGACTTTTTCATCTCTCCAAGGAATTGTTCATTGCCAGCAAGGACTTCTTCATCACCACAAGGAATTTTTCATCTCTCCAAGGAATTGTTCATTGCCGCAAGGACTTCTTCATCACCACACGGAATTTTTCATCTCTCCAAGGAATTGTTCATTGCCACGAGGTTTTTTCTCTCAGGATTTCATGCCACAGGTTTTTCATCCTCAAGGACTTTTTCATTGCCACAGGGCTTCTTCCTCATGAAAAGGCTGTTTCTTTGCTGCAAGGACTTCTTCATCACCACAAGGGTGTCTTCTTCACTGCAAGGACAGCTTCATCTTTTCAAAGACTTCTTTGTCACTGCAAGGACTTTCATCTGTGCTTGGCCTTTATGCAGGCCAGGGCGTTGATACAAGGAGCGACAGTAGAGTTGATTTTATACACTGTTTTAATCTGTGTATGTTGCACAGTTTTATTCTGTGATTTAAAGTTCTACTAGGCGAAAGCGTCGGTATGGCTTTCGTAGTTGGCTGGGCTATAAACAACCCATTGGATTGGATTGGACTTCTTCGTCGTCACAAAGACTTGTTCATTGCTAAAAGAATTCTTCATCCTTGCAAAGATTTCTTCATCACCACAAGACCCTACTCCAGGACTTCAGTCTTCATCATCACAGGACTTCAGTCTTTACATCTTCCAGAACTTCAGTCTCATCATCACCAGAATTTCAGTCTTCATCATTACAAACTTCAGTCTTCATCTCGCCAGAACTTCAGTCTTCATCATCGCAGAACTTCAGGTCTTCACATCTTCGCCAAACTTAAATCTTCACATCTTCGCAAACTTAAGTCTTCACATTTCGCCACAAAGCTTCAATCTTACCACATCTTCGCCAGAAGCTTTAGTCTTCAAATCTTCGCCACAATTTTAGTCTTCAAATCTTCGCCAGAACTTCAGTCTTCACATCTTACAACTGTATCTTACATCTTCGCCAGAACTTTAGTCTTCACATCTTCGCCAGAACTTCAGTCTTCACATCTTCACCAGAATTTTCAGTCTTCACATCTTGCCAGAACTTCAGTCTTCACATCTTCGCACATCTTCGCCAGAACTTAGTCTTCACATCTTCGCCAGAACTTTAGTCTTCACATCTTCGCACATCTTCGCCAGAACTTTAGTCTTCACATCTTCGCCACAACTTATAGTCTTCACATCTTCGACACATCTTCGCCAGAACTTTAGTCTTCACATCTTCGCACAACTTCAATCTTTCTCATCTTCCAACTTCAGTCTTCATCATTCGCCAGAACTTCAGTCTTCACACCAGACTTCAGTCTTCATCTCACCAGGACTTCAGTCTTCACATCGCCAGATTAAAGTCTTTAATCTTCCCCACATCTTCGCTATACTTTAGTTCTATACATTTAAAGCAGAACTTAGTCTTCACATCTTCGAACATCTTCGCAGATTTAGGTTCACATTTGCCAAACTTGTTAGTTTTCACATCTTGAACACTTCGCCAAACTTTATCTCCATATTGAAAAGAAAAATTTGCAGATAGTCTTCACATCTTCGACAACATTCAATTCGCCAAACTTTAGTCTACATTTCCACAATCTTCGCTCACAACTTCAACTTCATCTCATCATCACCAGGACTTCAGTCTTCATCATCACCAGGACTTCAGTCTCTCATCACCAGGACTTCAGTCTTCATCATCACCAGGACTTCAGTCTTCTTCATCGTCAGGATTTTCAAAGTTAATTTTAACTTCCCACCGCAAGGTATGGTTCCTGTTAGCTATTATTTTAATTTCTTATACAGTTTAAAGAGTACTGGATCTGATAAAGTTCTTTGATGATACTGCTGCTGCAGATGTGGTGACATTGATACTGTGTGTATTGTAAAGAAGTTGAAAAGCTTTATCTCGTAATGAAAATTTAAAAATGTGTAACAAGATAGTTGGCAGCATGATATCAAGATGCAATCATATTAATTTGTGTGAGGATTTGTTTTTACTTAATTGTTATTTTGTTTATTTTTGAATGGCTTGCTCCTCACTCATAGACATTTGTTTGTTTTCAGATAATGTATTCCTCTTTGTATGATTTTCAGGTTTTCATCTTTTGCTAGAACTTCATCATAGCGAGGACATTTTCATCGCTACATGGGTATCTTCATCCCTGCAAAGACATCGTCATTGCAAGGACCTCAACTTCATCAAGGTGTCTTCATTGCAAGGACCTCTTCATCATCGGAAAGACTTCTTCTTCCCTGCAAGGACGCCTTCATTACCATGACTTCAGAAATGAATTTTTACTAGTTTCCTTCAAGGTATGGTTCTGTAGCCTGTCCTCTACATTTTTTTTCTACAATTCAATTTTTATTAGACTAAATCTGATGCCACACTGTTGACAAAGTATATTGATGACACTGCTCTATTAGGTTACTGAAATCAAAGTTGTGTATGTATATTCTAAACAAGCTAAGGTGTTTTCTATGCTAAAAATGTTATGAATATAATTGTAAATATGTGCAGCCAGAAAGTAGAACTCCTATTAAATTCAAGATGCATTAATGATATGCTTTATCATAGTCTTGAGTGTTTGTTTTGTTTCTTGTTTATGATATTTTAATTTCTTCGTAATTGCTTTGCTTATAAGCTGCTCCGATTTTCTCTTTGGAGATAATAATGCATTCTTATTTGTTTGTTGTTGCGTTGTTTCATGGACAGAATTTCATCACTGCAAGAGTTTTCATCATCTCTTGGGACTTCAGATATCAACACTACATACACTTCGTTACCTTTGAGGCTTGATCAACACCAGGACTTCATCAACACCAGGACTTCATCAACACCAGGACTTCATCAACACCAGGACTTCATCAACATCATCAACACCAGGACTTGATCAATATCAGCACTTCAACAACACCAGGATTTCATCAACACCAGGACTTCATCAACACCAGTGCTTCAACAACACCAGGGCTTCATCAACAACACCAGGACTTCATCAACACCAGGACCTCATCATCAGCATCAACACCAGGACTTCATCAAGATCAACACCAGGACTTCATCATCAACGCCAGGACTTCATCATCAACGCCAGGACTTCATCAACATCAACACCAGGACTTCATCAACACCAGGACTTCATCAACACCAGGACTTCATCAACATCAACACCAGGACTTCATCAACATCATCAACACCTAGACTTCATCAACACCAGGACTTCAACAACACCAGGACTTCAACAACACCAGGACTTCATCAACATCATCAACACCAGGACTTCATCAACATCATCAACACCAGGACTTCATCAGCATCGACACCTGGGCTCCATCAACACCTGAACTTCATCAACACCAGGACTTCATCAACACCAGGACTTCAACAACACAATGACTGCAGAGGTCAACTTTTCCTTGTTCCCAGCAAGGTATGGTTCTGTCACCCATTGTATTCCTCTTTATACAGTCAGACTGTATTGGATCTGATAGCTAGTACAGTGTGATAAAGTTCTCTTTATACAGTCAGACTGTATTGGATCTGATAGCTAGTACAGTGTGATAAAGTTCTCTTGATGCTACTACTCTTGAGAATATTTTTAGATCTACATTTTGTATATTCTAAAATTTTGGGAGGTGGGGGAGGGTATCAATAAAAAGTAGAAATTAGAATTGTACATAAAAAGTGTGTAGCAAGACAGTGGGAAGAATAAAGCTCATGATGTATTGGTGTAGACCTCGTCTATGATCTAGGATTTATTTATTTCTTGACATCGTTTATCATCGATTTATTTTCAAATGGCTTGCTCACAAACTACACAGATTCGTTTTCTTTTTTTTTCTTTTCTTTTTTTATTTTTAGATAAGAACACACCAGGACATCATCAACACCAGGACTTCATCAACACCAGAGCTTCATCAGCATCAACATCATCAACACCAGGACTTCATCAACACCAGAACTTCATCAACACCAGGACTTCATCAACATCAACACCAGAACTTCATCAACACCAGGAATTTAACAACACCAGGACTGCAGGAGTCAACTTTTCCTTGTTCCCAGCAAGGTATGGTTCTGTCACCCATTGTATTCCTCTTTATACAGTCAGACTGTATTGGATCTGATAGCTAGTACAGTGTGATAAAGTTCTCTTTATACAGTCAGACTGTATTGGATCTGATAGCTAGTACAGTGTGATAAAGTTCTCTGATGCTACTACTCTTGGAATATTTTTAGATATACATCCTGTATATTATTAAATTTTGGGAGGGTGGGGGGTATCAATAAAAAGTAGAAATTAGATTTGTGCATAAAAAGTATGTAGCAAGACAGTGGGAAGAATAAAGCTCGTGATATATTGGTATAGTCAACTTCTGTGATCTAGGATTTCTTTCTTCTTGATATTTGTTTATCATTAATATATTTTCAAATGGCTTGCTCATTAACCCTACAGATTTGTTTCTTTTTTCTTTTCTTTTTTATTTTTAGATAATAACACACCAGGACTTCATCATCACCAGGACTTCATCATCACCAGGACTTCATCACCAGGACTTCATCATCATCATCAACACCAGGACCTCAATACCAGGACTTCGTCATCACCAGGACTTCATCAACATCACCAACACCAAGACTTCATCAACACCAGGACTTCATCAACACCAGGACTTCAACACCAGGACTTCATCATCATCAACACCAGGACTTCAACACCAGGACTTCAACACCAGGACTTCATCAACACCAGGACTTCATCAACACGAGAACTTCATTTACACCAAGACTTCATTATCACCAGGACTACATCAACACCAGGACTTCATCAACACCAGGACTTCATCATCACCATCATCAACACTGGGACTTTATCAACACCAGATCTCAGAAGTCAACTTTTCCTTGTTCCCAGCAAGGTATGGTTCTGTCACCCATTGCATTCCTCTTTATACAGTCAGACTGTATTGGATCTGATAGCTAGTACAGTGTGATAAAGTTCTCTTTATACAGTCAGACTGTATTGGATCTGATAGCTAGTACAGTGTGATAAAGTTCTCTGATGCTACTACTCTTGAGAATATTTTTAGATCTACATTTTGTATATTCTAAAATTTTGGGGGGTGGAGGGGGGGGGGGGGGGGGGGGGTTATCAATAAAAAGTAGAAATTAGAATTTCGCAAAGAAAGTATGTAGCAAGACAGAGGGAAGAATAAAGCTCGTGATATATTGGTGTAGACCTCTTCTATGATCTAAGATGATTTTAAAAAAATATTTTTTATCATTGATTTATTTTCAAATGGCTTGCTCATCAACCACACAGATTTGTTTCTTTGTTTTCTTTTCTTTTTATTTTTAGATAATAACTTACCAGGACTTCATCATCACCAGGACTTCATCATCACCAGAACTTCATCATCACCAGAACTTCATCATCACCAGGACTTCATCATCACCAGAACTTCATCATCACCAGGACTTCATCATCACCAGAACTTCATCATCACCAGGACTTCATCATCACCAGGACTTCATCATCACCAGGACTTCATCATCACCAGGACTTCATCAACATCATCAACACCAGGACTTCATCATCATCAGGACTTTATCATCACCTGGACTTCATCACAACCAGGACTTCATCAACATCAACACTAGGACTACATCAAACCAGGACTTCATCAACACCATCATCAACACCAGGAATTCATCAACACCAGGACTTCATCAACACCAGTACTTCATCAACACCAGGACTTCACCAACATCATCAACACCAGGACTTCAACACCATGACTTCAACACCATGACTTTATCAGGTTTGGTTTGGGGGTAAAAATCAAACAAAAAGCCTTCAAGGGCTTTGTGTGGTATTAGGGTAAAAAAACATTTTTAAAGTCTTAAAGCTACTTTCTGCATTTGGTGGGAAACGAAAATTCTGATTTAAAACATATTCGAAGTACCATGGCGTCCACATGCTGTTGTGTTCACATGCATACATTTACTTACCTTACAGACAGTCCCAGTCCCAATTACTTATCTTAACCATAACCTGACACTGACACTTTACACTAACCCGGACCCTTACCATGCATATGAACACACTGGCATACAGATGCTATGGTACATGTACATAATGGTAATTTTTTCTGTCCAAAAACCAATAAAGCAGTTTGGGGAGGGGTGACACTTTGATGGAAAACTGAAATTTAGGAGAAAGGATTAGGATAGTTGACCTTGGATAGATAATTTGTTATATGTTTTTTTCTTATCCTGTTGTTTGTTACATCACTTTGTTTGAAGTTATTTTTTGCTTTGCTTTTTTAACAAGTATTTATGTAGGTTACATGATCTTTTGGATGTCTGAAAATGAAAATAGAAAAAAAGGGGAAAAGAAAAAGTGGATGGAGGCCCCATAAAACAAAAAAAGGGGAAAAGAAAAGGTGGTTGGAGGCCCCAGAAAAAAATAAAAAAAGAAAAGATAAAAAGCAACAAAAGGGGATGATGGAAGTTGAGTTTGGATAGATAATTTGTTATATGTTTTTTTCTTATCCTGTTGTTTGTTACATCAATTTGTTTGAAGTTATTTTTCGCTTTGCTTTTTTAACAAGTATTTATGTAGGTTACATGATCTTTTGGATGTGGGAAAATGAAAATAGAAAGAAAGGGGAAAAGAAAAGGTGGTTGGAGGCCCCAGAAAAAAATAAGAAAAGATAAAAAAGGGGGGAAAAGAAAAGGTGGTTGGGGGCCCCAGAAAAAAAGAAGAAGAAAAGATTGAAAAATAAAAAACAAAATTCTCCTTTCTGGATGATGGAAGGATGATGGAAGTTGGTTTGGGATAGATAATTTGTTATATGTATTTTGCTTTTCCTGTTGTTTGTTACATTATTCTGTTTGAAGTTATTTTTCGCTTTGCTTTTGTAACGAGTATTTATATAGTTTACATGATGTTTTGGATGTCGGAAAATGAAAATAGAAAGGGGAAAAGAAAAGGTGGTTGGAGGCCCCACGAAAAAGAAGGGGAAAAGAAAAGGTGGTTGGAGGCCCCACAAAAAAACATAAAAGAAAAGTTAAAAAACAACAAAAGGAGAAAAGAAAAGGTGGTTGGAGGCCCCACTGAAAAGAAGAGAAAAGAAAAAAAAAACGAACAAAAGGGGAAAAGAAAAGGTGGTTGGAGGCCCCAGGAAAAAAAGATAAAAGGAAAGATAAAAAAACAACAAAAGGGGAAAAGAAAAGGTGGTTGGAGGCCCCACAAAAAAAACATTGAAGAAAAGATTTTTTTTTAAAAGGGGAAAAGAAAAGGTGGTTGGAGGCCCCACAAAAAAAGAAGAGAAAAGATAAAAAAAAAGGGGAAAAGAAAAGGTGGTTGGGGGCCCCACAAAAAAAGAAGAAAAGATTAAAAAAAAAAACAAATATAGAAAAAACAAAAGAGGAAAAGAAAAGGTGGTTGGAGGCCCCACAAATGAAGAAAAATGAAAAAAAAAAAAAAAGAAAAATGAAAAAAAAATTGAGAAGAAGAAAAGAGTATGGGGAAACAATAGGAGGCTGGAGACTTCACTTGAAAAAAGTATATATTAGTGGGTGTGGGTGATTGTGTGTGACCATTAGTAAGTTTTGTTTCATTGTTTCAAACTCTTCAAGCAAGAAGGATAAAATCAGTTCAAATGTCCATTTTAAAAAATCATGGTCTTAAGTTTGCAGTTTGTGTTGCTGGCGGATAATGTGTGTATTGATGTATCCCTGATGGATGTTACATCTACTGGAAGATTTAGAATATGTAGGATTGAAATGAATAGATTATATGTGTCTATATGTGATGAATTGCAGAAAATGATGTGCAAAGTGTGTTTTGAGTAAGATATGCCTGTCTGTGTGCATAAGGGATTTGTCTGTGTGTGGTTTCTTTGCTGGTTTTTTTGTTGTTGTTGTTTTTTTTACTGAGGAAGGAGTGTAGATAACTATTTGTTTATATATTTTATTTGTTTGAAAATGTTGTAGTTTGACAAATACTGCATTATTGTGGATATGTTGGACTGGATGTTTGTAATATGGAAAGCAGCACCAATGTTGTAGTACTTCTTTATAAATATGATTTTGTAATGTAGCCTGACAATTACCATCACTTGTATGCATGATGTTTTAAGTGGATAAGCAGATAAAGCAGCTACGGCTTTGTTTTCCTGTTGATCAGACTGAAATTATGTTTATGTTTCTCCTGTTATTTAGTACACCACTTTGTTTGATAGTTTTCTCTTTGCTTTTTTTGCATGAGTGTTATGTAGAGGACATAAATTTTGCTTGTCAGAAACTGAAACTACGAAGAAAAGTGGAAAAAGGATGATGAAGGAACACACACACACACACACACACACACACACACACACACACACACACACACACACACACACACACACACACACACTGGCACACAAATAAAGGGGAAAAGAAAAGGTGGTTGGAGGCCCCACACATAAAAATAGGAAAGCAAAAAGCAAAAAAGAAAAGAGAAAAATAGCAGATTTGAGCACACACACACACACACACACAACACACACAGTGTCAGATTTGGAGTGGGTTTGTGTTGCCATTATACATTTTGTGTTAAATTTAAAATTCCTATTTCCAAATCATACAATCTGTTCAATTGTCCATTGAAAATTAAGGTATTAAGATGGCAGTATAGTTTGTGTTCCTGACTATATATATATTGATGTATTACTGATATGTTTTACAGCTCCTTGGAAATGTACGACGTCACGGCGGACTTGTTAATTGCCACAAAGACTTCTTTGTCACCACAAAGACTTGTTCATCTTTCCAAGGACTTGTTCATTGCCACAAGGACTTCTTCATCACCACAAGGAATTGTTCATCTCTCCATGGACTTGTTCATTGCCACGAGGGCTTTTTCATCTCTCCAAGGACCTTTTTTTTATTGCCACAAGGACTTAGTCGCTGCCTCAAGGACTAATTCATCTCTCCAAGAACTTATTCATTGCCACAAGGGCTTCTTCGTCATGAAAAGGGCTATTTCAGAGCTGCAAGGACTTTATCACCACAAGGGTATTTTCTTCACTGCAAGGACAGCTTCATCTCTTCAAAGACTTCTTTGTCACTGCAAGGACTTCATCATCCGGGCTTGGCCTTTATGGTCGGCCAGGGCATTGATACAAGGAGCGACAGTAGAGTTGATTTTATACACTGTTTTAATCTGTGTATTGTTGCACAGTTTTATTCTGTGATTTAAAGTTTTACAAGGCGAAAGCGTCGGTATGGGTTTCGCAGTTGGCTGGGCTATAAACAACACGATTGGATTGGATTGGACTTCTTCGTCGTCACAAAGACTTGTTCATTGCTAAAAGAATTCTTCTTCCTTGCAAAGATTTCTTCATCACCACAAAGACCCTACTCCAGAACTTCAGTCTTCATCATCAGCAGAACTTCAGTCTTTACATCTTCGCCAGAACTTCAGTCGTCAGATCTTCGCCAGAATTTCAGTCTTCATCATCACCAGAACTTCAGTCTTCATCATCGCCAGAACTTCAGTCTTCACATCTTCGCCAAACTTAAATCTTCACATCTTCGCAAAACTTAAGTCTTCACATCTTCGCCACAACTTTAGTCTTCAAACCTTAGCCACATCTTCGCCAGAACTTTAGTCTTCATATCTTCGCCACAATTTTAGTCTTCAAATCTTCGCCAGAACTTCAGTCTTCACATCTTCGCCACATCTTCGCCAGAATTTTAGTCTTCACATCTTCGCCACAACTTTAGTCTTCACATCTTCGCTAGAACTTTAGTCTTCACATCTTTGCCAGAACTTCAGTCTTCACATCTTTGTTACAACTTCAGTCTTCATCATCACCAGGACCTCAGTCTTCATCATCACCAGGACTTCAGTCTTCATCATCACCAGGACTTCAGTCTTCTTCATCGTCAGGATTTTAAAAGTTAATTTTATCTTCCCACCAGCAAGGTATGGTTCTGTTAGCTATTATTGTAATTTCTTATACAGTTTAAACAGTACTGGATCTTATAAAGTTCTTTGATGATACTGCTGCTGCAGATGTGGTGACATTGATACTGTGTGTATTGTAAATAAGTTGAGCTTTATCTCGTAATGAAAATGGTAAAAATGTGTAGCAAGATAGTTGGCAGCATGATATCATGATGCAATCATATTAATTTGTGTGAGGATTTGTTTTTACTTAATTGTTTTGTTTATTTTTGAATGGCTTGTTCCTCACTCACAGACATTTGTCTGTTTTCAGATAATGTATTCCTGTTTGTATGATTTTCAGGTCTTCGGCTTTGCCAGAACTTCATCATAGCAAGGACATTTTCATCGCTACATGGGTATCTTTATTCTTGCAAAGACATCGTCATTGCAAGGACCTCAAATTCATCAAGGTGTCTTCATTGCAAGGACCTCTTCATCATCAGAAAGACTTCTTCTTCACTGCAAGGACGCCTTCATTACCATGACTTCAGAAATGAATTTTTACTAGTTTCCTTCAAGGTATGGTTCTGTAGCCTGTCCTCTACATTTTTTTTTCTACAATTCAATTTTTATTAGACTAAATCTGATGCCACACTGTTGACAAAGTATATTGATGACACTGCTCTATTAGGTTACTGAAATCAAAGTTGTGTATGTATATTCTAAACAAGCTAAGGTGTTTTCTATGCTAGAACATGTTATGAATATAATTGTAAAAATGTGCAGCAAGAAAGTAGAACTCCTATTAAATTCCAGATGCATTAATGATATGCTTTATCATAGTCTTGAGTATTTGTTTCTTGTTTATGATATTTTAATTTCTTTGTAGTTGCTTTGCTTATAAGCTGCTCCGATTTTCTCTTTGGAGATAATAATGCATTCTTATTTGTTTGTTGTTGCGTTGTTTCATGGACAGAATTTCATCACTGCAAGAGTTTTCATCATCTCTTGGGACTTCAGATATCAACACTACATACACTTCATTACCTTTGAGGCTTGATCAACACCAGGACTTCATCAACACCAGGACTTCATCAACATCATCAACACCAGGACTTGATCAATATCAGCACTTCAACAACACCAGGACTTCATCAACACCAGGACTTCATCAACACCAGGGCTTCAACAACACCAGGACTTCATCAACATCAACACCAGGACTTCATCAACACCAGGACTTCATCATCAGCATCAACACCAGGACTTCATCAACATCAACACCAGGACTTCATCAACACCAGGACTTCATCAACATCATCAACACCAGGACTTCATCAACATCAACACCAGGACTTCATCAACACCAGGACTTCATCAACATCATCAACACCAGGACTTCATCAACATCATCAACACCAGGACTTTATCAACACCAGGATTTCAACAACACCCCGACTTCAACACCACCAGGACTTTATCAACATCATCAACATCATGACTTCATCAGCATCGACACCTTGGCTCCATCAACACCTGAACTTCATCAACACCAGGACTTCATCAACACCAGGAAGTTAACAACACAAGGACTGGAGAATTCAACTTTTCCTTGTTCCCAGCAAGGTATGGTTCTGTCCCCCATTGTATTCCTCTTTATACAGTCAGACTGTATTGGATCTGATAGCTAGTACAGTGTGATAAAGTTCTCTGATGCTACTACTCTTGATAATATTTTTAGATCTACATTTTATATATTCTAAATATTTGGGAAGTGGGGGGAGGGTATCAATAAAAAGTAGAAATTAGAATTCTACATAAAAAGTATGTACCAAGACAGTGGGAAGAATAAAGCTCATGATATATTGGTGTAGACGTCTTCTATGATCTAGGATGATTTCTTTCTTGACATCGTTTATCATTGATTTATTTTCAAATGGCTTGCTCACAAACTACACAGATTCGTTTTTTTTCTTTTCTTTCTTTATTTTCTAGATAATAACACACCAGGACATCATCATTACCAGGACTTGATCAACACCAACACTTCATCAGCACCAACATCATCAACACCAGGACTTCATCAACACCAGGACTTCATCAACACCAGAACTTCATCATCAACACCAGGACTTCATCATCAACACTAGGACTTCATCAACACCAGAACTTCATCAACATCACCAACATCATCAACACCAGGACTTCATCATCATCCACACCAGGACTTCATCAACACCAGGAAGTTAACAACACCAGGTCTGCAGGAGTCAACTTTTCCTTGTTCTCAGCAAGGTATGGTTCTGTCCCCCATTGTATTCCTCTTTATACAGTCAGACTGTATTGGATCTGATAGCTAGTACAGTGTGATAAAGTTCTCTGATGCTACTACTCTTGAGAATATTTTTAGATCTACATTTTATATATTCTAAAATTTTGGGAGGTGGGGGGGGGGGGGGGTATCAATAAAAAGTAGAAATTAGAATTGTATATAAAAAGTATGCAGCAAGACAGTGGGGAGAATAAAGCTCATGATATATTGGTGTAGACCTCTTCTATGATCTAGGATTTCTTTCTTTCTTGACATCGTTTATCATTGATTTATTTTCAAATGGCTTGCTCACCAACTACACAGATTCGTTTCTTTTTTTTCTTTTCTTTTTTTTTTTTTAGATAATAACACACCAGGACATCATCATCACCAGGACTTGATCAACACCAGCACTTCATCAGCATCAACATCACCAACATCATCAACACCAGGACTTCATCATCACCAGAACTTCATCAACATCACCAACATCATCAACACCAGCACTTCATCAGCATCAACATCACCAACATCATCAACACCAGGACTTCATCAACACCAGGACTTCATCAACACCAGAACTTCATCATCAACACCAGGACTTCATCATCAACACTAGGACTTCATCAACACCAGAACTTCATCAACATCACCAACATCATCAACACCAGGACTTCATCATCATCCACACCAGGACTTCATCAACACCAGGAAGTTAACAACACCAGGTCTGCAGGAGTCAACTTTTCCTTGTTCTCAGCAAGGTATGGTTCTGTCCCCCATTGTATTCCTCTTTATACAGTCAGACTGTATTGGATCTGATAGCTAGTACAGGTGTGATAAAGTTCTCTGATGCTACTACTCTTGAGAATATTTTTAGATCTACATTTTATATATTCTAAAATTTTGGGAGGTGGGGGGGGGGGGGGTATCAATAAAAAGTAGAAATTAGAATTGTATATAAAAAGTATGCAGCAAGACAGTGGGGAGAATAAAGCTCATGATATATTGGTGTAGACCTCTTCTATGATCTAGGATTTCTTTCTTTCTTGACATCGTTTATCATTGATTTATTTTCAAATGGCTTGCTCACCAACTACACAGATTCGTTTCTTTTTTTTCTTTTCTTTTTTTTATTTTTAGATAATAACACACCAGGACATCATCATCACCAGGACTTGATCAACACCAGCACTTCATCAGCATCAACATCACCAACATCATCAACACCAGGACTTCATCATCACCAGAACTTCATCAACATCACCAACATCATCAACACCAGCACTTCATCAGCATCAACATCACCAACATCATCAACACCAGGACTTCATCATCACCAGAACTTCATCAACATCACCAACATCATCAACACCAGGACTTCATCATCATCAACACCAGGACTTCATCATCATCAACACCAGGACTTCATCAACACCAGGAATTTAACAACACCAGGTCTGCAGAAGTCAACTTTTCCTTGTTCCCAGCAAGGTATGGTTCTGTCCCCCATTGTATTCCTCTTTATACAGTCAGACTGTATTGGATCTGATAGCTAGTACAGTGTGATAAAGTTCTCTGATGCTACTACTCTTGAGAATAGTTTTAGATCTACATTTTATATATTCTAAATTTTTGGGAGGTGGGGGGGGGGGGGTATCAATAAAAAGTAGAAATTAGAATTGTATATAAAAAGTATGTAGCAAGACAATGGAAAAAATAAAGCTCATGATTTATTGGTGTAGTCCTCTTCTATGATCTAGGATGATTTTTTTCTTGATATTTTTTATCATTGATATATTTTCAAATGGCTTGCTAATCAACTACACATATTTTGTTTTCTTTTTTTCTGTTCTTTTTTTAGATAATAACACACCAGAACTTCAACACCAGGACTTAATCAACATCATCAACACCAGGACTTCATCAACACCAGGACTTCATCACCATCATCAACACCAGGACTTCATCAACACCAGGAATTCATCATCATCATCAACACCAGGACTTCATCAATACTAGAACTTCATAAACACCAGTACTTCATCAACACCAGGACTTCACCAACATCATCAACACTATGACTTCAACACCATGACTTCATCAGTTTTGGTTTGGGGGTAAAAATCAAACAAAAAGCCTTCAAGGGCTTTTTTGGTATTAGGGTAAAAAAAACACTTTTAAATTCTGATTTAAACAATATTCGAAGTACCATGGCGTCCACATGCTGTTGTGTTCACATGCATACATTTACTTACCTTACAGACAGGCCCAGTCCCAATTATTTATCCTAACCATAACCTGACACTAACACTTTACACTAACCCTGACCCTTACCATGCATATGAACACATTGGCATACAGATGCTATGGTACATGTACATAATGGTAATTTTTCTGTCCGAAAACCAATAAAGCAGTTTGGGGAGGGGTGACACTTTGATGGAAAACTGAAATTTAGGAGAAAGGATTAGGATAGTTGACCTTGGATAGATAATTTGTTATATGTTTTTTTCTTATCCTGTTGTTTGTTACATCACTTTGTTTGAAGTTAATTTTCGCTTTGCTTTTTTAACGAGTATTTATGTAGGTTACATGATCTTTTGGATGTCGGAAAATGAAAATAGAAAGAAAGGGGAAAAGAAAAAGTGGATGGAGGCCCCACAAAAAAGGGGAAAAGAAAAGGTGGTTGGAGGCCCCAGAAAAAATAAGAAAAGATAAAAAACAACAAAAGGGGAAAAGAAAAGGTGGTTGGAGGCCCCAGAAAAAAATAAAAAAGGAAAAGATAAAAAACAACAAAAGTGGAAAAGAAAAGGTGGTTGGGGGCCCCAGAAAAAAAAGAAGAAAAGATTGAAAAAAAAAATCTCCTGTCTTGATGATGGAAGTTGAGTTTGGATAGATAATTTGTTATATGTTTTTTGCTTATCCTGTTGTTCGTTACATCACTTTGTTTGAAGTTATTTTTCACTTGACTTTTTTAACAAGTATTTATGTAGGTTACATGATCTTTTGGATGTCGGAAAATGAAAATAGAAAGAAAGGGGAAAAGAAAAAGTGGATGGAGGCCCCACAAAAAAGGGGAAAAGAAAAGGTGGTTGGAGGCCCCAGAAAAAAAAGATAAGATAAAAAACAACAAAAGGGGAAAAGGTGGTTGGAGGCCCCATAAAAAAAGAAAAGATAAAAACAAAAGGGGAAAAGAAAAGGTGGTTGGAGGCCCCACAAAAAAGGGGAAAAGAAAAGGTGGTTGGAGGCCCCATTAAAAAAAAGATAAAAACAAAAGGGGAAAAGAAAAGGTGGTTGGAGGCCCCACAAAAAAAGATGAAAAAAAAGAAAGGGGAAAAGAAAAGGTGGTTGGAGGCCCCTGAAAAAAACAGCAAAAAAGAAAAGATTAAAAAATTAAGAAAATAAAGGGGAAAGGAGAAGTTGGGTGGAGGCCCCACAAATGAAGAAAAATGAAAATAAAATAAAGAAAAATATATTAAAAAAAAACAGAAGAGAGACAGAGTATGGGGAAAAATAGAAGGCTGGAGACCTCACCTGAAAAAAAGTATATCTCAGAGGGGGTGAGTGTGTGTGTGACCATTGTTAAGTTTTATTTCATTGTTTTAAACTCTTCAAGCAAGAAGGATAAAATCAGTTCAAAAGTCCATTTAAAAAAATCATGGTCTTAATTAAGATTGCAGTTTGTGATGCTGGCGGACAATGTGTGTATTGATGTATCCCTGGTAGATGTTACATGTACTCGAAGATTTAGAATATCTACGATTGAAATAAATAGACTATATGTTTCTATATGTGATTAATTGCAGAAAATGATGTGAATGTAAATACTGTAATGTGCAAAGTGGGTTTCTTAGTTAGAGATTCCTGTCTATGTGTATATGGGATTTGTCTGTGTGTGGTGTCTTTGCTTTTTTTTAAACTGAGAAAAGAGTGTAGATAACAAGTTGTTTATAGATTTTATTTGTTTGAAAATGTTGTAGTTTAAAAACTACTACCTCGTTGTGAATATGTTGGACTGGATTTTTGTAATTTGGAAAGCAGCACCAGTATTGTAGTACTTGTTGATATGATTTTGTAATGTAGCCTGACAATTACCATCACTTGTATGCATGATGTTTAAGTGGATAAGCAGATAAAGCAGCTACGGCTTTGTTTTCCTGTTGATCAGACTGAATTTATGTTTATGTTTCTCCTGTTATTTGGTACACCACTTTGATAGCTTTTTCTTTGCTTTTTGCATGAGTGTTTATGTAGATGACATAAGTTTTGGTTGTCAGAAACTGAAACTACGAAGAAAAGTGGAAAAAAGATGATGAAGGAACACACACACACACACACACACACACACACACACACACACACACACACACACACACACACACACAGGGGAAAAGAAAAGGTGGTTGGAGGCCCCACACATAACAATAAGAAAGCAAAACAAAAAAAAGAAGAAAAATAGTAGATTTGTTGCACACACACACACACACACACACACACACACACACACACACACACACACACACACACACACACACAGTGTCAGATTTGGATTGGATTTGTATTAGCATTACACATTTTGTGTTGAATTTGAAATTCCTATTCCAAATCATACAATCTGTTCAATTGTCCATTGAAAAAAAGTTATTAAGATGGCAGTATAGTTTGTGTTCCTGACTAGATATGTATTGATCTATTACTGATATGTTTTACAGCTCCTTGGAAATTTACGTCTTTATTGCTGCAAAGATTGCTTCATTGTTGCAAAAAACATTCTACATGTTATGAGGACGTCACGGCGGACTTGTTCATTGCCACAAAGACGACTTTGTCACCACAAAGACTTTTCCATCTTTCCAAGGACTTGTTCATTGCCACAAGGACTTCTTCATCGCCACAAGGAATTTTTCATCTCTCCAAGGACTTTTTCATTGCCACAAGGGCTTCTTCGTCATGAAAAGGGCTGCTTTCGTTGCTGCAGGGACTTTATCACCACAAGGGTATCTTCTTCACTGCAACGACAGCTTCATCTCTTCAAAGACTTCTTTGTCACTGCACGAACTTATCCGGGCTTGGCCTTTATGGTAGGCAAAGGTGATGATACAAGGAGCGACAGTGGAATTGATTTTATACACTGTTTTAATCTGTGTATTGTTGCACAGTTTTATTCTGTGATTTAAAGTTTTACAAGGCGAAAGCCTCGGTATGGCTTTCGTGGCTGGCTGGGCTACAAACAACACGATTGGATTGGATTGGACATCTTCGTCGTCACAAAGACTTGTTCATTGCTAAAAGAATTCTTTATCCTTGCAAAGATTTCTTCATCACCTCAAAGACCCTACTCCAGGACTTCAGTCTTCATCATCAGCAGAACTTCAGTCTTTACATCTTTGCCAGAACTTCAGTCTTTACATCTTCGCCAGGACTTCAGTCTTCATCATCACCAGAACTTCAGTCTTCACATCCTCGCCAAAACTTCAGTCTTTACATCTTTGCCAGAACTTCAGTCTTTACATCTTTGCCAGAACTTCAGTCTTTACATCTTTGCCAGAACTTCAGTCTTTACATCTTTGCCAGAACTTCAGTCTTTACATCTTTGCCAGAACTTTAGTCCTCACAACTTCGCCACAACTTCGTCAGGACTTTAGTCTTTATCATCACCCAGACTTCAGTCTTCATCATCACCCGGACTTCAGTCCGCATCATCACCAGGACTTCAGTCTCCATCATCACCAGGACTTCAGTCTTCATCATCACCCGGACTTCAGTCTTCATCGTCACCAGGACTTCAGTCTTCATCATCACCAGGACTTCAGTCCGCATCACCCGGACTTCAGTCTTCATCATCACCCGGACTTCAGTCCACATCATCACCAGGACTTCAGTCTTCATCATCACCAGGACTTCAGTCTTCATCATCACCAGGACTTCAGTCCGCATCATCACATCGACATTGCAAGGACCTCAACTTCATCAAGATGTCTTCATTGCAAGGACCTCTTCATCATCGCAAGGACCTCTTCATCGCGACATGGACGTCTCTTCATCATCGGAAAGACTTCTTCATCACTGCAATGACGCTTTCATTACCAAGATTTCATAAATGAAGTTTTATAGCTCCCTTCAAGGTATGGTTCTGTCGCCTGTCCTCTTCATACTCTCTACAATGCAATTTTTATTGGACTAGATCTGATGCCACACTGTTGACAAAGTATATTGATGACACTGCTCTATTAGGTTACTGAAATCAAAGTTGCGTATGTATATTCTAAACAAGCTAAGGTGGTTTCTATGCTAGAAATGTTATAAATGTAATTTTAAAAATGTGCAGCAAGAAAGTAAATCTCATATTAAATTCAAGATGCATTAATGATATGCTTTATCATGGTATGAGTATTTGTTTCTTGTTTATGATTTTTTTTATTTCCTTGTAATTGCTTTGCTTATAAGCTGCTCCGATTTTCTCCTTTGAGATAATAATGTATTCTTATTTGTTTGCTGTGTTGTTTTATGGACAGAATTTCATCACTGCAAGAGTTTTCACAATCTCTTGGGACTTCAGATATCAACACCACATGCACTTCATTACCTTTGAGGCTTGATCAACACCAGGACTTCATCAAGACCAAGACTTCATCAAGACCAAGACTTCATCAACACCAGGACTTCATCATCACCAGGACTTCACCAACACCAGGACTTCATCAGCTCCAGGACTTCATGAAAACGAGTACTTCATTAACACCAGAACTTATCATTCCATCCACACCATGACTTCAACAACACCAAGTCTTCAGAAGTCATCTTTTGCATGTTTCCTGCAAGGCATGGTCTTTCACCCATTGTTTTCATCTTTATACAGTAAGTATTAATCTGATAGCTAGCACTGTGTGATAAAGTTGTCTGATGGTATTACTTTCGGATATTATTTTTAGATAACATTTTGTATGTTTTAAAGTTGATTGAGTGGGGTATCCATAAAAAGTAAAAATTAAGATTGTATATAAAAAGTGTCGCAATACAGTTGGAAGAGAAAAGCTCATAATATATTGGTGTAGACCTCTTCTATGATCTAGGATGATTTCTTCCTTGATATTTTTATCATTGATTTATTCTTAAATGGCTTGTTCATCTACCACACAGCTTTGTCTATTTTGCTTAAATTCTTTAGGTTTTTAATTTTTTTTTTAGATAATAACATATTTCTATTTGTATGATTGCCAGGATCTTTGCCACTGTGTCTCGATCACTGAGACTTTTTCATCACCGCAAGGACTTCTTCATCCCAATGACACCATCACTAGGATTTGAAAAGCTAACTTCTGTTGCTTCCCTTTAAGGTATGAGTCTGACATTTTTCCTGTTCATTCCTTATATAAAGAACTTAAAATATAGTGGGTCTAAGACCATTTCTTGATAAAGTACCCTGATGACACTGCTTTCAAAGATTTAAAAATCAATTGACATTAAAATATTATACACGTTAGATTTCTTTAAGTAAAAGTGCACAGAAGAAAACTGTAAAACTGTACCAAGAGAGTAAGACTGTATGAAGTTAAGATGCATTTATGTTACACATACAAGGTTTTGTGATGATGTGTTTCTTCTTGAAGTGATTTCATTTTTTTTAATTGCCTTGGGCAAAAGTGCTCCAATTTTTGGTTTTGAGATGATAATGTATATTACTTGGTTTTGTGGGGGCTTTGTTGTTGTCGGTTTATTATTTTTTTTTTTTTTTTACAGAATCTTGTCATCACAAGAACTTCCATCATTGCTCGGATTTCAACATCACCTGGACTGCAGAATTTCCGTCTTCATCATCGCCCAAACTTTGTCATCACCAGGACAACTTCATCTTCACAACTGCAGTCTTCATCATCACTAGGACTATTTGCTCCCTTCAAGGTATGGTTCTGTCGTCTATGTCACCATTCTTTATTCAGTGATTTTAATTGTACTGGATCTGATACTGTCTGTTTAAGTATCATGATGACAATTGAAACTGTGTATAGTTATCAGCAAGTTGAGTTTTCTATAAATATTACGAAAGTACTGATAAAATTTGAAACACAAGATGTAACAATAAAGTCTACTGCATCCATGGTGCAGTGGGTAGCCCTTTGGGCTACAGGTTACAGACTGGGAGGTTATGGATTTGAATCCCATAAGAGCCACAGAGGTTTTTTATTTTTTATTCCATCTGGTTCCTACCCAGAGTGAGTGTGCTTAGGGCTCATCGAGGAGACTTGGACCACAGTCGAGCTTCATCCACTTTAGGGATGCAAGTTTGAGAGTGTTGCTCAAGTCGCCTGACCAACACAGCAGATGTCTGTATTGCTTGTGCCCAGTTGACACCAGGATATCTTAGGATAGACATTGTGTAGCACAACCCTAACATGGAGTCTCAAAGCTCAGTGGTCAGAGCGCTTGCTTACCCCAAGCTAAGATTAAACAGCATTGAACGTGGTTACTAAGTGGATCGATGACCGTTAGCGCGCTTTGGCTTCAGTACAGTCCCCTAAGTTTACCTGTCAGTGGGTGCCTGCCCTCTTCAGGGTCAGGGAAGGTAAAGCAACGATAGAGAGGAGATAGATGCCGCCCTTAATATGCTGGGTTCTGGAGAAGCTGCGGTCTCTGAAACCGCGTTCCCCACCGACCATATAGGTTATGGGAACAGCTTTTACCTGTTTTCGGTGTGTCTTCAGTGTCTCTGTTCGTTTTGTGTGCAGGCAGACTGGTCCAGCAGTTCTTTCCCAGACCTGGGTTGTCGATGATGATGGCTTGCTGCCCTCTATCTTCGCCATGACGGAAAGAAGGCAAGCACTGGATGTTATATATATATGGCGTGTCAGTGAGAGCCCTTGTTTCAATGTCTGTGCTGTGTGTCTGTCTCTGTTTGTCTTTGAGTTTGTGTGTGTGAGTGTGTGTGTGTGTGTGTGTGTGTGTGTGTGTGTGTGTGTGTGTGTGTGTGTGTGTGTGTGTGTAGTTGTTGTTTTGTTGTTGTCGTCAATTTGACGTCTGTTTACACTCCGTGACATTATACGAGGAAAAGTGTGTGTGTGCAGGCTCTCTCTCTCTCTCTCTCTCTCTCTCTCTCTCTCTCTCTCTCTCTCTCTCTCTCTCTCTCTCTCTCTCTCTCTCTCTCTCTCTCTCTCAGCCTCCCTCCCTTCTTTGTGTCTGTCTTTGTTTCTTCCTCTGTGTGTGTGTGTGTGTGTGTGTGTGTGTGTGTGTGTGTGTGTGTGTGTGTGTGTGTCCCTCTCACTATCTCTATGCGCTTTCTTTGTGCTCTCTCTCTCTGTGTCTCTCTCTGTCTGTCTCTCTGTCTGTCTGTCTCTCACTCACTCTCTCTCTCTCTCACGCCTATGTGGATGGTGGAAACCCGGGTTGTCTGTTTCGATCTTGCCGCTCATAGGAAATAGGTCACCAGTTCCGCGGCGTACAAGGTCTTTATCCAAGAACTATGTGTGTCTTATCCGTCCTACACCAGGGTTTTCACAGACGGGTCCAAGTCTGAGGAGTCGGTGGTCTGCGCTGCCTATTATCCCACCATCAAGGAGTCTGCGCTTTCTGAGCACCTGCCTTCGGATGCCTCGGTGTACACTGCCGAACGTAACGCTCTTGTATTGTCCCTGCAACCGGTTTGGCGATCAGAAAAGAAAGACTTCTTCGTTTGTGAGGATTCGCTTTCGGCTCAGGGGGCTATCGCTTGTAGGAACATAAATCACCTTAAGCTTCAGGTGTTCTACAAACTGCGTACTTTCTGAACGGGACGGGTGTGCTGTTGTTTTTGTGTGGATCCCGGGGCACATGGGCATTCGGTGCAACGAATTGGTTGACTGACTCGCCAGGTGTTGCCACAGAGCAGGAGATTTCTGGGTCCACGGTGCTGTTCACAGATCTGAAACCTAGAAGCAAATAATACCTGCAGTCCCTCTGGCAGGAAGAATGGAACACTCAGGCAGACAACAAACTTTTTTTTAGATCCGTCCTAACATGAAAGAGATTCTCTCTCTGTGTGTCAAAACCCAAGGGAAGCAACAGTGCTCACCAGGATACACATGGGTCATTCTCATACCACTCACGTTCATTTCCTGAAAAAAGAGGAATATTAGACTCAAGACCTTGAATACTTTAGATAATGACAAAAAAACAACCTGTGACAAAGACCTCCAAGAAAATCCGGGAAAACCAAGGCTTGTCTATCGGAAGCATCCTCGTTAAGGATGGTGATAAACTAAAGATACATTTATGTAGGGAAAAGTAAAGAAAAGTTCAAATACTTGCGAGTGCCTGGACGAGACTAACAAGGACTAGCAGACAACAAAGTTTCCAAGGAGGTAAAATTAATTTGGAGTATGCGCAGTAAGGCTCTGGAAGTCGTCTCTTTATCACTCAATTTTTAACTTCCTGAAAGAATCTGGCTTTTTCCGTCTGATATAAGTAAACGTGGTATAGATGGTCTCTAAGGACAAGGTTCTTTAAAGGAATCGGTTTTGGTTTTATCTCATTTAATTTGTGACTGATGTGTTTTTCCCATAACGTGGTGCCTATCCTGGGCTGACCTTTATGGTTGACCAGGGCGCCGATACAAACAAGGACAGTCAAGTTGGTTTTATACCCTGTTTTAATCTGTATATAGTTGCACAGTTTTAATCTGAGTTTTAAATTTGACGAGGTGACAGCCTGGATATGGCCTGTGTAGTCAGCATGGCTATAAAAACAACACGATTGGATTGAATTGGATTACTCAGTTGGATGGATTTTTGGTCATTCAGAGTTCAAAACAACAGAGCAAGGCCAAAACAATGCATTGGATCCTGTATAATAGACGAAAGAAGAACTCGGAAGCTGTACCAACGAAGTAGCAATTAACAATTACGCTGTTCGTGTGATAAAACACATTGGTCTGCAAAAAAAAGAGGGGGAAAGACTTTGAAGCTAACTTCCAAGAATATATTTGAGCGCTTGGTTTGAACTCAAGTTGCTACGAAACAGAGAGAATCTGGCTTTTTTTGGTCTGATATGAGTGAAAGTGGTATAGTTGTCACTAAGAAGGTTTTATGGAATCTGGTTTTGGTTTTATCTCATTTTATGTGTGACTTGTGGTTTTTCACACAACGCGGTACCCGTCCTGGGCTGACCTCTATATTGACCATGGCATCCATAGAGTTGGTTTTAAATACCCAGTTTTAATCTGTATATAATTGTACAGCTTTTTAATCTGAGTTTTAAATTTGACGAGGTGACAGCCCCGATATGGCCTGTGTGGTCGGCCGGACTGTAAACAACATGACTGGATTGGATTAGCGACTACACAGATAAAAGATGTCGAATTTCGACTAAAGTGATGCCCAATACTTGATATGAGTCAAAATGAAATGAGGAAGGGAAGGCAGTGAAGGTGGTGATGTACATTGGAGGTAAATTGAGAACAGACATGGAAGTGGATGCCTGAAAAATGTGTTCCTGTATTTGCATCTGTGGTGTGTGTGTGTGTGTGTGTGTGTGTGTGTGTGTGTGTGTGTGTGTGTGTGTGTGTGTATTTTATTCCTCCATTTCGTGGATAGTGGATCGGTGGTCTAGAGGTAACACACACCTGCCAAGAAAGTGAAAAGTCCGGGTTTCAAGTGTATGGTGGTTCGATCCCCGTTTGTGCCCGAAACTTTACCCCCATCCACTAGACCATGAGTGGTGGTCTGTGTGCTGGTCTTTTGGGTGAGATGATAAGGCGAGGTCAAGTGTGCAATACCCATTTAGCGCATGTAACAGAACCAATGGCAACAAAAGAACTGTCCCTGCCAAAATTATATTAAAATTAGCTACTCTGATTCGAAACAAATTACATACGCAGACAGGTACAGAAAAAAAAATCGGTGGCGCTGCTCTTGTGACGATGCACTCTCCCCGGGGAGAGCGTCCCCAATTTCATGCAGATAAATCTTCTGTGACTTAAAGTGGTAAACAATATGCAAAAATATTTTTAAAAATCGTGTGTGTTCTTTTTTTTACATCTAGTCCTCGTGTGCACACGGTTTCGAAAATTTTGTCATCCATTCCCACTGGCACGCAATAGCCAACTCTTCCAAAAGGCGGAACAGGTTTTAATGTTTGCGCACAGTGTGTGTGTGTGTGTGTGTGTGTGTGTGTGTGTGTGTGTGTGTGTGTGTGTGTGTGTGTGTGTGTGTGTGAGAGAGAGAGAGCATGTGCGTTTATATGTTGTTTTGTTTTTTGGGGGGAGAGGTGGGGAATCATAACAGATTTTATAGAAGATGTACTAAGGGAAGCTGATAATTGAAAGGAAGGGTTGGGGTATGTGTGGATAAATGATAGGAAATAGAGGTAAAAAGGCCAGCAAATAAAAGAGCAGGCTTTTTTTTGCATACGGTTCATTTTAGGCTGATTCCTTGGCTTATCTACTAGTTTCTTTTGTCACTTGGGGGTAAGGGGTAGGATAGGTATGGCTAGGTGAGGTGAAATAGAAAAAAAGGCTACCACCTTAAAGAGCAGTTTTTTTTCACGTGGTTTTATTTGGGGTTAAGACTATCATAGTTTTTCAATTCAACTTAGTTTTTGTTTTAAACAGACGTGATTTTTCAAAGACAGTAGGCCAGAAATCGCTGATTTCAGAGCTGGAAGATCGTAATTAAACAATAGGAAAATGCGAGAAATAACCGTACCTATGGGCTTATTCCTTCATTTACTTTATTTAATTTTGGTTCTTTTGGAAACATCCGCAGCCTATTCGAAAACAAAGGTAGGCTGTCAGAAACTATCGTGCTGATTCCAGGACAGGAAAATTGTCATAAAAATCAATCAGTGAAGCAACAGAAACAATTATGGCTTGTTGATAGGATGGGTGAGTGTGATTTAAACAATGCTTCGAAATCCGTGTGTCAAAAGCTAGGTACCATTATATCTGTGTGCCTTTGTGTCCACATGTATATAAGCGGACAAGCAGCTGACTGACAGTCCCTTCACAGTTACTAATGTTCATTGCTAACACTAACCTTTATGTTTTTTTAACCTGGTCCCACATGTGGACACAAAAGGCAGGTGGATATCATGATACAAGACGTGACACAGAAACGCATTTTTTGTTTTGTTTTGTGTGTTTTGGGGTGTAGAGGAGTGTGGGGGCATTTTAAAGAAAAAGGAGTTAGACAGTAGAGGTAGGATGGATAGCTGTACGTGGGAAAGGGCATAAGAGAAGATGTGCCTAAGTCGTCTGTATGAGTGAGTGTTAGAGCAAAAAATACGAATGAGCAACATATTAAGGGGTGGAGGGGTGGTGTGGGGGGTCGCAAGAGAGTGGGGATGTTAAAAATAAAAATGTTAGGCTCAATGGGAAGTGAAGTTTCCAAGATGATTAGTGTTTGTGTCGTGTGTGTGTGTGTGTGTTTGTGTGTTCTTGAGAGATAGCATGCACACTAACAAACATACATGGATGCATAAAATAACGGACATGTGTGTATGTATTTCTTCATTCTTAGTGTTTGAATTTAGTTTAGATCAGATAAATTGTTGGTTGAAAAAAATAGAAGCATGAAAACACCCTTTAAAAACACAAAAGAAGCCACAGAAACAGAAGTACAAGATAAAAGAACTCGTGACGGCAAAGCGCATTAAAAAACGGATTAAAAAAGAGAAGAAAACGCACAGAAGAAGGAAGAAGGTTAACAACTAGAAAGAACAAAATATTGCCAGTCATTTAAACTTGCTTTTTTTTTTAGACCTCTGACATTTAACGACGAAATGCGTCACTTTTTCATGGTGAAAAACAATTATAATAATTATAGTCGTACGCACCATGATCCATTCGTCCACAGTCCTGTCTCATAGTCCGTAAATCATTAGCAGTCGTTTCCGAAAGTCAGGCGTCCTCATAGTTTGTCTGTCAACGCCATTTCTCCGCTGTCATGGGGTCTGGCATCTTCATGGCGTCGTCAGCTGTAGGGCTTCTGGAGCGTTGCTTGCTTTGCCACCGTAGCTTTTCTGTTCTGGCCCTGGGCTGATCCGGTCCGTAGAGCGTTGCCGTTTGTTGGGGGTTGCTGATCTGCTGCGGGTTTGCGGGTCGAAGGAGGACAGGAGAGTGGGCTGGCGGGTGAATGGACGACTTCTGTCCCCCTGCTCCGATCCCCTCTCTTGCCGGTGCCGCCTCTACCAGCTGCTTGCTTCGGACTTGCTGTGGGCTCCGCTACCTGGATGTCCGTGTGCTCGCTTCCGCCGTGATCTTTCTTCTCCTCAAGACTCAAGAATACTTTAATGTCTCAACTAGAGAAATTATGAGTGGCATTTTAAAATCACAATTACACAGAATGCATTATCAAACAATACAGACTAAGAAGTAACACAGTATCTTAAAAACAAAGCATTATCAAACAATACAAAGAAGTAACACAGTATCTTAAAAGCTGACAATACTCTACGTGTCACACACACACACACACACACACACACACACACACACACACACACACACACACACACACACACACAAGCAAGCGCGAACGCATACACGCACACACAAGCAATGGTTAAGAGTAACAAACCAATTATAACACAATAGATCTAGTGGTTTAAACACATTTCATGAAATATCTCGCCAATATTATCAATGCATATATCACCAGTATAAGTATTTTCCATTAAAGTGAAAAGCATAAACACATTTTTTATAAATATATCTTTATAACACTTTCTCCCCTTCACTCATCGTAGCTGACATTTATTCATTTGACTGGTACTTTAGGTAGATTTTAGACACACACACACACACACACACACACACACACACACACACACACACACACTCCTTCTCTCTCCCCCACCCTCTCTCTCTCTCTCCATTTCTGTTCCACTCAGAGGCATACTCATGCACACACTTTGATGGATTAACCTGGAAACCACTAAAAATATAGTAATAACATATTATGTATACATACACACATAATCAAACACATACACACACATACATCCACATATGCACTTATATACACATACATATACGTACACACACACACATATATATATATATATATATATATATATATATATATATATATATATTTAAATCAACAGTGGTTTAAAAACTGGATTGACTTGCTAAAAAAAAAGTTTTTGGTTCTGTTTTTGATTTTGGCATCCGGAATCTTCGACCGGATGGAAGCAATGTATCGTGTTGTGAAAGCACGTGGGTTTCGTCAGTGGAGATACCATTAGCTTTTTTAGCCATCTGATTTTTATACAATGAATCCAAAATATTTTGCTTTTCTCCAACAATTTTTCCACACACATTCACAACTCTGTTCAATACGTCCCTGTTCTTTACACTCAAACAACCAAACCAGCATAAAAACCCCATATGATAAAACGGATTCTACAAAACTACGATAAAACAAGCGCATGATATCCTTTTTAACGTTCAGTGACCGCAGTTTTTGAAGGTAGTATATCCTTGATTGACATTTTTTATGTATAAAAGCAGTGTTTGTATTAAAATTTTACTTATTATCTAGAACTGTGCCAAGATATTTATAGTCTTGCACCCTCTCTACTTTTGTTCCGTCTATGAACAGATCAGGAACTGGGGGTGTATTTCTTCGAAAATCAATTAGCATTTCTTCGGTTTTGTTGACATTTAAATCCAGATAATTACTTTTACACCAGTCACAGAACATGTGTACTTCTTGAAAATAAACAGTATCTGAGTTGGATATATCAAGTAAAGTGGAGTCGTCTGAGTATTTTACAAGAAGTGTGACAAATGTACCAGCGCACTCATTCGTATACAAGGTAAAAAGCACAGGAGCTAAGACAGTGCCTTGTGGTGCACCAGTGGAAGTGGCTCCTGTTGCTGTCTGTCTTTTGGGTTCTCTGTGCACTGGCACACAGCGTCTCCACGCTTGTGTCCTGCCTGTTTGCATTCTCTGCACACTACTTCGTTGGTGCACTGGGAAATGAGGTGACCAGATTTTAAGCGGCGTGAACATGTGACTGATTCATCAGCTTCTGCTCTTTGTGGTAAACTTTAGCTGTCAGTGCATTTATTTTCAGCACTTTGTCTAGAGGAGTTGGGGGGGACGGTAATGAACACAAATCGCCTACCTGTCAGGAATCTGGTTAGCTTGTGGTCGTTGTCTCTTGCTCTTTCCTGTTTCACCGATGATCGGAGTTCGCACCCAATATAGGTCAGAGACTGTTCTGTTTCAGTGTCCGCAACCGAGAGAGGAAGATTGTCGATAAACACTTTGGTGGTAGGCATTTCTTCTCCCCTACCACCTCGCAGAATGAACGGGTTCATGTCTGATACCTGTGTGACAGTGTTTCTCAGGTGTGTTCCCCTAAAAGGATTTCTGTACATGCTTCTTTCGAAGCTGGATAAAATCTCCATAGTCCCCTTATGTCCTGCGCCCCGGTGATCGAACCCTGACCCGACGTACGCTCTGCAGCAACGCAGATCTCGAGAATGGATGGGCGCTGACTGTCCGAGTCAGGGATGGACTTCTGTTTGAGGAAGACCGATTTCACTAGCGATAAAGCTTGTTGGCTAACACTGCGAAAACAGTGGTCTATACTGTAGTGAAGGCTATTGTCCAAAGATAAACAATAACACTACAAAAGAAACCAGCAAGAACAACCAGCAATAGCAACAAAAAAACAAACAGAGCAAAATGAAAAAAATGGTGAACAAAACCAAAAACGGCAGCAAACAACAAAAAACTGAGAGACGGAAAAAGTGTAAAGAACAGAATAAAAGGGTGAAAAACAGAACAGGGGCAGGAAGCAAAAACAGAAGAAAGAAAAGCATACAGAAGAAACGGACGAACCACACACAGCAGTTTGAAAATTGTTGTTGAAACCAAGACAAAAAAGAGCAAAACGGCTGTCATTACACACCACTATGTCAGATTATCCTTGAAGTCATCAGATCACACACACATAACACTTCTCACAGTCAGCCTGATTTACTTTTCTTACCCATTGCTACATCAGCTCCTACATGCTGGTCGAGTTTTAATTATGGCTTTTAATTATGGGGTGCTTCATACATGGTTGCACATATATTTAAGAACGGACACTAAAACTGTGAATTGCTTCATTTTTCTTTAGATAAAACGTTTCCCTTTTCAGGAAAAACATAAAAGCGCTCTTGCTCCTCTCTTTATGGAGTGAAATGCAAGAGCTTAAATATTACTATACGTTTTTTTCGCAAGGTCTTTGACGGTGATAGGTCTGGTGCTTACTTGTTTTAAAACAAAGGCCATTTGCATTATCAAAGAGATTGAAGTTCAGAGTGATATCCAAGGATTTTACAAACTTGGATTTTACCTTTTCATTTCGAAACAGTGGTATTGGAATGACTGGCCATACAGAGTGTGCCAGTTCAGACTATGTTTGTATAGAGATGAGTGCACAGAGGCTGAGGACGAAAATGGGTCGCACATACTAGAGAAGAGAAGTGAGGGTGGGGTGGGGAGGAGGGGGCGATGGAGGGGGTGTGGCTCTAGTCTGTAACAGTCCTTGTCTCTCCAAGTGAGAGAGAGAGAGAGAGAGAGAGAGAGAGAGAGAGAGAGAGAGAGAGAGAGAGAGAGAGAGAGAGAGCATACAAACACATTTGAGTACTTAAACAGTCATTAAGTTTTAGCCACATTTTCCCGTAATTTCAACATCACTGAACTCCATGTCATTTTGCCAGGTTTTTATTTTCCTTTTGTTTTTAATTCGTGACATAAATATTTCAGTTGCAAGCTTGCATGCTTTGGAGAGTGCTCTGTCGCCTAATTATAATAATATTTCTCATAAAAATTATGCCTAAAGACTATTTGTGTTTTCAAATATTTTAAAAATCAGGTATTTGTTTATCTTCGTCAGTGTGTGGACAAAGTATCCAGTCGTTCTTAGATGTGTTGCAGAGTTTCTGTTCACTACATTTAGATATGTTTATCTACCGGCACAGTGTGTGTTGTCATTCATCCCTGTTCCTCGTGATCTTTCGCACGAATCGCATCCTTTCGAGTGCGCCATACCCTATCATTTCAGTCACTTGTGCATGTATGGTACCTTTGTGTTCGGATAAATAGTGTAGACAACAGCATCGCCTCCAGTTCTGTGTTTGATTGATTGAGATCCTCAACAAGCGTTTCTCCGATATACTACATGATGGCAGTGTGCATAGGAGTAAGTGCATCTGTAAACTACTCGAGTCCTACCGTGATTGGCCACATTCATTATTTACCAAGGCCTATAGCATCGTTGCACCTGATGTAAGCCAGCAGACCCCTCTTGCTCTGTCTGATACAAGCTTGTAGGACTCGTGCTTTTGGGTACTTTGGCCGGACACCATTTTTAACTTCCTGAGAGAATCGGGCTTTTTCCGTCTGATATGAGAGAAAGTGGTATAGATCTAGTTGCTCTCTAAGGACAAGGTCGTTTTAAGGAATCTGGTTTTGGTTTTATCTCATTTTATGTGTGATCGATGTGGGTTTTCCCACGACGCGGTGGCCGTCCTGGGCTGACCCTTACGGTTGACCGGGGCGTCGATACAAGCAAGAACAGTCGAGTTGGTTTTATACCCCGTTTTAACTGTAAATAGTCGCACACTTTTAATACGAGTTTTAAGATGTGACGAGGTGACAGCCCCGATATGGCCTGTGCGGTCGGCGGGGCTCTAAGCAACATCATTGGATTGGATTGGGTGCTTTGGTGCAAATTAAATATCTTAGTGATTTAATATAGCTTCTTGATAAATAGAGAAGGTTGATTTAAGGGTCAACTAATTTTCCCCAGTCTAAGCCTGATGAGCACAGCGATAGGCAAGAAAAGTCGATCCATCTGACGAAAACAGCTCAAATTAACACGTGTTCTTTTTCTTCAGAAATAAATAGTGCAGTGCATGAAAAAATGAAATTAAAACTTGTGTTCGCAAAAGGATAATAAAGATTACCATCAAATATTCAATTCATGTAAAATGTAGACAACTCAACTAAAAATATAAAAGGAAACAACAACAAAAAAAAGCAAATACCCAAGATAATTTAAAATCGAATTTTAAAATACTGCAAACCATTTTGTTAAGGTTTTCCGTGTTTTGTTTAGGTTTTCCGTGTTTTGAATATAAAAAAAGAAACAGATGAACTTGTGTTGAAAAATGCAGAGGCATTACTGTTAGAGTTCTAGCTCAGAATATAATTATGAACGTGTTAAAAGTTAGTATTGTTGAGGAAAAAGTAGTGAGGAAAGACAAGTGCAGGTACCAACTTCTCAATCATTTAGAAAATGACTTATGAAAGATTCAAATTTTTAAAAAATGAATGAAAATAAATTCTAGGGAATAATGTCTTTCAGTGGCAGCATTGTAGGCATTTCTGAGTAAGAACCATGCCTTTGGCCTGACCTGACTCGAGTTTCGGCTCCTGGATGAGCCCTCATCAGAGGTCCCGGCGGTGATTGAAACTCCACCTGCTGTGGTACCTTACAGCAAGACACATTTCAGAATTTGAAAGTGTCAATTGCATTAAAAGTATTAAAAGTTAGTCGTAAGTTCTTTCTTATCATGCAATGCACTTTCATCAAATAAATAAAACTCGCGTTCTGCAGCTTTGTCAGAGTCTCTTTTCTCTTGGTATAATCTCAACCCACCCTTTATCAATTCGTACATTAAAATTTGTAGCATGCATTCAAAGTGCTCCAATGTAAGGTAAATAAAGCCTTATGTGCCACTTCTGCCTTATGTGCCACTTCTGCCTCTGTTACGTGTTGTGAAATATCTCGCGTGGGGGTGGCGGGGGGGGGGGGGGGGGGGGGGGGGGGTGCTGGTAGCCAGGGAAATGCATTTGTATGGAGGAGGGGGGGTAAACCTGAATGAACATAACAAGAGCTATAAAGCTGGACAGACACATTTTGGGGTTAAGAGAATTGCCTCGTGATACATCGAAAACAACCCTCAGGACTACCAGCACCAACTTTGCCATAATTGGTTTTGGGGATAGGACAGGTGGTCTGCCGTACCAATGGGTCATTCATTACTCGCTCAAAGGAGTGCCAAGGAAGCTTTCAAGAAGCTGCTCTGCTGACTTCAGCCACAAAGAGCACCAGAATACTGTCTCCATTAGACAGGCCAGGCAGTGCAAATAATATGCAACATTATCATCCTCTGTGACGGAGAGCAGCAGGGCTAGATGGGATAATCTCAGAAGTACACAGAGCCAATTTCAATTTTGCTGGCAGCATGCTTCACAGATTGAAAGGATGGGAGACAGAGAATACAAGGACATTCGGTAAACAAACTTTACCTGCTATAGAACAGACCAGGCGTGGATCTGTCTGCCCGGGTATGGATGGGATGCAGTCAACTACATGATTGTTTTTTTGTTTTTTTTAAAATTATATTCCTTAAATACTAAAATGCCATTGACAGTTCGGAAAGGAATACTAGTATGTTAGCGGCAGTTTCCCATGGATGTTTGGCATTCATCAAAGATTGACGTTGAAGAACTGGCTTCACTAAACTGTTAAATCACGGGGTCCTGTTTTCAAGATGTGTACTTCTGTATGTTAAGCTGCATACAGGGTGCAGAGAGGAAACTTGTGGGATGTGATGATGATGTCTCTGTCATGATTTGACTTTAACATGTATTGTGGTGTGCTGTTCCAGATGCAGTGGCAGCCTGAAGCTGAAGGTGTGACTGGAGGCACTATGAGAATGGCTCACACCCCCCACCCCCCCCCCCCCCCTACCATATCCCTCCATCGCTGACATTTACGGGCCGGATTGGCATTGTAGATAGACGACTTGTCATTTATGCATTATTTCATTCTTCGGCCCAGTTTTCTATCCGAACTGCGCCCCCTCCCCCTATCCTCCCTTCGCCTTTATTGTTTCCTCACAGTGCCTCTGAACGGAATCTTGGTCAGGGTGACTGATCTCAGCAAAAGAATTAACATTGTTGTCGACTCTGGTTCCTAGAAATTGTTTCAGATGAGACTAAATACTGTATAGACTGAGGTCCCGTGTGTGTATGCTTGCAAAGCGTATTTCACACATATTAAAAATCCACTTTGTGTATGAAAAAATAACTCGCTAGCTATATACGATGTTATAGATGACAGGAACATACCCAGCCTGCACCTATGACCCAGGGAGGGGTGTTTTTTGCCAGGATAGAAGACTACTATTGATCTTAATCTCTGGGTGTTTTTGTTTTCTGATACAGTGTTTAAACAGTTCAGTTTTTCACATTCAGCAGTTGTTTTTTTTTCCCAGGAGACATCCTTTAGACTATACCATAAATCCTACATCATAGTTGCAAAAAATATGATTATGTATTTGAGGACTGAGTACAAGATCGTGCAGTTTTTTAAAAAAAAGCAAAACTTATCTTTTATTGATATGATAAATGTGTCAAGAAAACCAAAGACATTTAAAGAAAGTCTGTTAACCCAGTATTGAAGTGGGTGGGGTATGAGGGAATAGATGAGGTTGGGAGACGGGAGAAGTTTTAAGGTGGGATGTAAGGGGGGGAGGGGAGGCATAGGTGTCTAATATGATAGGGAAATCGGAAGCGGGGGGGGGGGGGGGGGGGGGGGGGGGGGGGAGAGATGGGTGATGTGTTGCTAGCATTTTTGTTGAAGTATGTACATGTTTATTTCTGTGGAGTTCCAGAGTTGGTGTATACAGACGGAAGAAGACATGAAATTGGACAATCAGGACTATGGCTTTGCTGTGTAAGTGCTCGTGTGTGTGTGTGTGTTGGGGGGGGGGGGGGGGGGCGGGTTGGCGACGGGATAGCCTACTGGTCAGAACATTGCCCTCGCAATTTGACGACCCGGGTTCGATTCCCATTCGAGGGGATTTTTCCTCTGGAGTTAACATAAGTTCTGACTCCACTCCCCCCAAAAGTCCTTCGGATGAGACTATAAACCGAGGCCTCAGTTTATAGTCTCACCCGAAGGATTTTTAAACAATAAATATATGCATTTCTATGACAAACTTGATAAGTTCTATTGAAAGAGAGGTGGTAGGGAGAAATGGAGAGAGAGGATAAGAGAGAGTGAGAGTTCTGAATCCTTTTTCACAAGAATGGTTTTAAGTTGTCTTTTCTCCCGAAATAAATAGTAATGTATCCCCGCCCCCTATTTCAAAGTGTACTTCCACAGTGCACCATTCTGAAGTGTATTAGACAATCAGGTGAGACTTCGACAACTTTTATTCAAATGTCTGCCAGAGAGTTCATTTCTGACACTTATTGTCAGCCCATGGCACTAAAAAAAATTATGATATTGCAAAGAATACAAGATGTGTGGCGCTGCTCTTGTGGCGACTCGTTCGGCACTGCTCTGGTGGTGACTCGTTCTCCTCTTCCTAAGGAGAACAACCAGGAATTTCTCTCGGTGAAATCTGTCACGACTAAAAATGGTACAGAATACAAAAATATTATTCACTTACTGTTCAAATCATACGACGAATGATGTATATTACGAATTATAGTGTGTGCACTTGAATAGTTAAATTAATGAGTGTCCGTGTTGATGCTGTGTGCAGATGGTGTCCATGCTGCAAGAGGGGGCAGCTCTAGTCCGTATCCAACGCTAGGGAAAGCTGCCCTAAAGAAAAGGCAATTCATCAGAAAAGACAGGAACAATGCAGACATTTTCCCATTACTCAGCAGATATTACAAGTATGGTTTAGCTGAAAGTGAAGAGTAATCCTGAACGGCTTTTGTTTCGGCAAGAAGAGAAGCAGGGGAGGTAAGGGTTGTATTGAAGTGAAGTTAATTCATGGATTACAATGCTGCTTTGCTGGATAAACCGTACATCTAAATTTCTGATAAAATTATGAACGAGAATTCATTGTACTTCATTGTAGCTGTTATTCCTTCCACCCCTCATGCTGAAAGACATCCACCCAAATGACTGCAACCCTGCCCCCCCCCCCCCCCCACCCCCCCCCCCCCCCCCCCCCCCCCCCTTCCCATCTTTTTTCCACAGCTGAAATAAAGACATTTTTTGTGGAACTATATCACAATCGGGATAAATCCATCACCGATCCCCCTGCCCTTTACTTCATGAACTTGTGTTTAAAGCGGCTGAGAAAAAGAAAAAACAACTTCCTTTTAATTCTGAGGGGTGGGGTGGGGATTTGTGCAGGCGTGTGGCTATGGTCTTCCTTTTGTTTTTGTTCCTAAGATTGCGTTGTGAGTGAATGTCTTTACATAATTGTTCTATTCTTCTGCCGTTCTCCTATACTGACAGCAAGTCATTTAAAATGCTACTACCTTATCATCACACGGCGTACCACTTAACTACTAAGACGAGCTGTACAAAACACTACTTCACCTCAACCTTTTTCTTTCCCACTTTTCATCTCTGTGGCTGAATACCTCCCGCAAAACCTGAATGATCCTTCAGCATCACAGTAAGGATCCTGGATCATGCCATGCAGTATTAACAAACATTCTTTGATTTGGTGGTCTTTTGGCCTCATGGGACTTTAGTGCTAATACAAAGAGTGAAATAGACTAGGTCTACTCCTTCACAACTGCAACAAACTCAAAAACAAAATTTTCTGACTATCGCCGACAACTAAAGTACCAAGTTCTAAGATGCAACTGAGCTACATCCCACCTCATCTCTACTGCTGGAATTAAAACTAAAAATGCATCCCTTGTCACCATACCTGAAATATATAAAAAACAAATAAACTTCACTGTCGAAACAAACGAAACTAAAACTACGACAACCTTTATGTAACCACCTATAATTCTGGTTTACAAAAGAAAACCCAGCTCAAGTACAAAATTGTTTTCTCCACCACCGTGTTAACTAAAAGGACATCACTTTCGTACGAGTGTTGGAGTAAAGACAGCTAAAATACACTACTGCTGACTCCCCCCCCCCTCCCCCCCCCCTCGTTTCTGGACTACAGCCCTGAGGTTCGACAATGGTGGGATTTTTGCTTATGTAACGTTTCTGCCTACCGTACTACCGAAATGGAAATACCCTAAATACAGCCCTGTTTTCCTTTCACTGCTAAAATATAGATAGCTAACACACATTACTGTAAAAATAGACATTTTAAAAATACATCTCTTAACTAGGCTACTGAAATAAAGATACCCCCCCCCCCCCCCCCCCCCCCCCCCCCCCCCCCCCCCCCCATTTATTCACAACTGAAATTAAAACATCTAAAAATTCATCTTTTCACTGCTGAAATAAAGACATCTAAGAATGCATCTTTTTACTCTTGAAAATAACAACGTCTAAAAATACATGTCTTCACTACCGAAATAAAGTCATTTTAAAATGCAGCTCTAAAGATTTGAAATGAAGACATCTTTAAAAAAAAAAAATTTACACATTTTCTTCTCTACTGAAATAAAGATAGCTAAAAATGCATCTCTTCATTGTTGAAATAGACCTCTAAAGATGCATTTCTTCACTGTTGAAATAAAGACATCTGAAATTTAAAAAACCACACATATCTACTGAAGTAAAGACCTGTAAAATACATATTGTCCCTAATGAAATAAAGAATCTACAAAATACTTTTTTTTTTATCTGAAATAAACATCTAACAATGTGTCTCTCCTCTGCTGGAAACCTAAAATACATGTCTTCACTACCGAAATGAAGTCTTTCTCAAAATAAAACTCTTCAATATTGAAATGGGCATCTAAAACTACATGTCTTCACAGCTTAAATAAAGAGATCTAAAAATGCATCTCTTCGCTCTTGAAATTAAAAAAAATCTAAAAGTACATGTCAACTACCGAAATTAAAACATTTAAAATACATCTCTTCAAGACATTTAAAAATGCATCTCTTTATTGTTGAAATAAACATCTAAAAAACGCATCTCTTCACTGTTGAAATAAAGACACACAAAAAAAAACCCACATTCTTCACTACTGAAATAAAGACAGCTAAAACATTTCTTCTCTATTGAAATAAGCACATCTAAAAATAACATCTCAATTTTACTAAACTAAAAACATTAAAAAATACATTTCGTCTCTACTGAACTAAAGACAAAAAATACATTTCTACTCTACGGAACTAAAAACATCTAAAAATACATCTCTACTGAAGGACATTAAAAATACATCTACACTGAAATAATCTAAAGATACATCTCTATTTTTACATAAATAAAGACATCTAAAGATACATTTTTAAACTGAAATAAAGATATAAAAAAACCTCTCTTTTAATTGCTGAAAAAAACTTTAAAAAACTCGTATCTTCTCTACTGAAATAAAAGACGAAAACATCTATAAAAAAAAATTTTTTTTTAATCTTTAATTCCAGAAATAAAACCTTTTTTTTTTAATTCTACTGAAATAAAGACATCGGAAAAAAAGCCGCATTTCGTCTCCCTGAAATAAAGACATCCAAAAATACATTTCCTCACTAGTGCAATAAAGACATCTAGAGGCATCTAAAAATACATCTCTTCTTGCTGAAATAAAAACCATCTAAAAGTACACGCTTTTCACTAACGAAATTAAAGACGTCTATAAATGCATCTCTGAAATAAAGACGTCTAAAATAATCCACATATTTCTTCTTTACCGAAATAAACGTCTTAAAAAGGCATATCTCCACTACTGAAATAAAGACTACATCTACTGAAATAAAGGACATCGGAAAAAAGCCGCATTTCGTCTCCCCTGAAATAAAGACATCCAAAAAGACATTTCCTCTCTAGTGCAATAAAGACATCTAGAGGCATCTAAAAATACATCTCTTCCTTGCTGAAATAAAACCATCTAAAAGTACACGCTTTCACTAACGAAATAAAGACGTCTATAAATGCATCTCTGAAATAAAGACGTCTAAAATAATCCACATTTTCTTCTTTACCGAAATAAACGTCTCTAAAAAGGATATCTCCACTACTGAAATAAAGACTAAAAAAATAATCTCTACTAAAATATTAACATCTAAAATGCATGTCTTCACTATCGAAGTAAAGACATCTCAAACTACATATCTTCACTACCAAAGACTTTCTAAAAATGCATGTCTTCACTACCTAAATAAAGACATCTAAAAATGCATCTCTTCACTACCGAAATAAAGACTTAAAAATGCATGTCTTCACTACTAAATAAAGACATTTAAAAATGCATGTCTTCACTACCGAAATAATACATCTAAAAATGCATCTCTTCACTACCGAAATAAAGACTTAAAAATGCATGTCTTCACTACCGAAATAAAGACCTTTAAAAATGCATGTCTTCACTACCAAAATAAAGACATTTAAAAATGCATGTCTTCACTACCTAAATAAAGACATTTAAAAATGCATGTCTTCAATGCCGAAAAAAAGAATTTAAAAGTACAGTGCGTGTCTCCATACCGAAATAAAGACATCCGAAATGTATGTCTAAGCTATTGAAATAAAAACATCTAAAAATGCATTCTTCTTTATGACATAAAAACATCTAAAAAAATACATCTCTTCACAATTGAAATAAAGACATCTATAAATTAGATAAAACCCAACGCATTATTTCCCTACTGAAATAGACATCTAAAAAATATATCTCTTCACTATTAAAATAAAGACGTCTAAAAATGCATATCTTCTTTACTGAAATAAAAACACGTCTTTTACAACCGAAATAAAGACATCTAAAAAATGCATCTCTTCACAGTTGAAATAAAGACATCTAATAAAAACCCAACCCCAAACAAACAAACACCTCTCATACATTTCTTTTCTACTGAAATAAAGGCCTCTAAAAATGCGTCGCTATTGAAATAAGGAGTCTAAAATTAAGCTCTTAATTGCTGAAATGAAGGACATCTAAAAAAATTTAATACATACCTTCTCTACTGAAATAAAAACATCTAAAATATATCTCTCTGTACTGAAATAAAGACATATTAAAAAAAAAGTATTTCTTTTCTGAAATGGATGTATTTAATTTTGTTTTTCTTCTCTATTGAAATAAAGACGTCTAAACAAACAGCCACAATTTCCTCTCTGCTGAAGGCACCATACATTTAAAAAAATACATATCTTCTCATCTGCAATACATCTCTTCACTACTAAATAAAGACACATCATTACTAAAATAAAGACAAATCTAGTACCTCCACTGTTGAAATGGAGAACTAAGTAACACACTTTCCTCCGTTACTAAAAACACAAACCATATCCCTTACCTTCACTGCTAAAATAAAGACAACTAAACTATATCCCTTACCTTCACTGCTAAAATAAAGACAACTAAACTATATCCCTTACCTTCACTGCTAAAATAAAGACAACTAAACTATATCCCTTGCCTTCATTGCTAAAATAAAGACAACTAACCTATATCCCTTACCTCCAATAAAGACAACTAAACTACATCATTTCTCTCTAAAACTAAAATCAAGACGACAAAAACAAAACGGCATTTCCCCTAAAATGAAGGCATGACAAACAGCTAGTGTTTGCCTTTTTTTTAGCATAGGGATTCACGATAAGGAAAGGAGAGCGGTATGGAGTCAGAATCTGCAATACATATGTGAGAGGAAAGCGAGGTAGAATCCTCCACGCATGATAATAAATGTTAACTTTATCTTTAATAAAAACATTACTGATTTTTTGTTGTTGTGGTGGTTTTCATGCTCCCTCTGCTGTCGAAACAGTTTGGCATAGTTATGGCAACGAAGGGATGGGTCATTTTCTGAACAAAAAACCGACCACACTATTTGATAAGAATCAAATTATCCCCTCATACACGATGAAACTTCTTTTTCAATGTTTCTACGTTTCTATCGTAAAGTATCCCTGCATCCCAACCAGCCCCAAGAGATACAGTCACCTGCAGTGTTAGTCAAGAAGGTTAAGCAACGCTGTTAACATAGACTCCATCAAGTAGATGATGCTCAGCTGTGTGGTTCGAGTCTTCTCATTGATCCCCTCTAAAACTCACTCTGGGTAAGAGCCAGCCAGATTCTAAAGAAATAGTATGACATGGGATTCGATCCCATGAGCTTCTAGCCAAGTATCTAGCTATCACCAACGGTCACATATCGAGAAGCATCCCACACTCAAAGCTGCTTAACTTCAGCTTAAGGAGAGCAAGTTACTCTGACCCCTAAATTTATCCCATCCCCAAGTGTTATATATGCCCCGCTGTGGCCTAGTGGTTAGGGCGTTGTACTCGTAATCTCAAGGTTGCGGGTTCGATCCCAGCTATTCCGCTATGGCGTTGTGCCTTGGAAAAGGCACTTTACGGCTATTTTCTCACCCCACCCAGGTGTAAAAGGGGTACCAACCTTGTGTTGGGGGTTAACCCTGCGATAGACTGGCGTCCTATCCAGGGGGGGGGTCTATGACTCTCAGTCGCTTAACGCCACAGAAACCGGGATAAGCACCGGCCTGATGAGCCTTATGGCTCGGGACAGACTTTAACTTTAACAAGTGTTATATTATACTATACTCTTGAAAAACTCATAATATTATATAATTAACAATCCCTGAAGTCCAAATGCCGCTAACTTCAAAGTAGGCAAAAAGAAAACGGTCGCATACACAAAGTCTCACCATTTGGTGAACCTCAGAGCTCTAGCCGAGGATCGAAAAAGAAAAATGTTGGCAAAATCCTATTTACCTATTTCATTCTTTTTTTATATTCACTTTAATCACGGTAAATTTCTCTGCGTGGAGAAGCGTTGGCACAAGAGCAGCACCACTATTCTTTTCTTCTTTTTCCTGTCTACGACTGTATTTGTTTCCCTCTCAGACTGGCTTTTTCTACACAATTTTGCCAGGAACAACAATTTTGTTGCCGTGGCTTCTTTAAAGTGCGCTAAATAATTCTGTGTAAACACATTGGACCTCAGTTTATCATCTCACAAAAAAAAAACTAGCACCTAGGCCACCACTCATGGTCTAAGGAATGGGGGGAAAACTTTCGGGCCCTCAAACCATGGCACACTTCCGACCGGACCTTTTCACTTTCTAGACATGGTGCGTTACCTCTGACCACCGATCCACACTAACCATTAGGGTTAATGGAAGGTCACACAGGTCAATGCCTTGGCGCGTGAATTGTCCTTCGGATGAGACTTTAAACCGAGGCCCCGTGTGCGAACGCACGCAGAACATCTTGCGCACACGTTAAATCCTGTTCCGCTTTTCGTAAGAGTAGGCCATCTGTGTGCCGGTGGGGGACAGATGAACATATTTACAAAAACTTGCATACACCGGGGACCGGATGAAAAAGCACATGATTGCTTATTCTGTTAACCTCGATAAAAAAAAGAATTAAAATAAATAAAATAAAATGAACAATGAACAGTGGACACAGCTTCCCCTATTCTCAATTGATCTTTCCCTGCAAGAGAGAAGAAAGTGAACAATTATCATGTCTATGATGATGATAATTATCACGTTGCAGCCAAGACCATAACTATCGGTTTAACGCTTCTTCTCTGAAGAAGAACCAAACTCTTTTTCATGGGAGAAAGAATGTTTGTGGGCTTAGTAATAAAGCGTGTCTAAAAGATGAATCAGTGTTTACGTGCACATATTTTCTCATTCCTCTTGCTCGCTATTGCTCTACGGCTGATAGATAGACTGATGGGGAAAGTAGTCTTTCATTTTTTGTTGTTGTTCCTTTTGGTTTTGGGAGTTTGTGTGTGGGTCTGTGTAAAGAGAAAAGGAGTTGTTTTATTTTATAGGATGAAGGTTTGCAGATATCTGTGTTTAACGTGAGAGAGACAGAGACAGAGATAGATGGATAGAGAGAGAGGACGAAGAGAGAGAGAGAGAGAGAGAGAGAGAAGAGACACACAGACAGACAAACAACCAGAGATGGAGAGACAGATAGAATCGCATAACACACTGTGATAATTGATTGCATTCCCCTAACCAAACTATCAGATGATTTTAGGCTGTTTTATTGCTCTTTCTTCTCTGGGTGCCATAACAATAATTGTTGGGCACCCTTGTTGGCTATAAAACCGTTATTTTCTTTTTGCCAAACGGCCAACACACACAACACACACACACACACGCACGTTTGCACACACACGCGCGCGAAACGCACACACACACTCACACCACACCAACCACACACACACTCACACACACACACACAACACACACACCACCACACACCACCACACACCACCACCACCCCACAAAACCCAATCACCTCACTACTCGATAGGAATCAGGACACCAATTCTTCTTCATTCCACCCTGTTGTTTGGATGGCGTCTCTCTTTTTAGGGAAGATATATTATTGGCATAGAGGAATAGCGTCGAGTTTCATTTAATAAAAGAAAAAACAAAAAAGACTATTCCCAAAAAAAAAACAAAATTTTAAAAAAAAACGAAGTGGCCGGGAGATGGGAGGAAAATTACCTTTGGGGGGGCAATAAAATGTTTATCTGTCTGCCTTGCTTTGGTTCTTTTCTTCTTTTTCTTCTTATTTTTTGGGTGGAAACACGACAGACATACAAAACAGTGTGATTCATTTTTGCCTAGGAAGCATTCATAACGTTTTAGAACAGTTTTAAAGGAGTTCCCTTTTGTCTTGTCTCTTTTTTATCTTGTCTTGTCTGTCTCTCTCTGTCAGTTTGTTGTGTCTGTGCGTCTGGGGTTTTCTGTGGTCTGTGTGGTGTGTGTGTGTGGGGGTTTGTGTGTGTGGTGTTGTGTGTGTGTGTGTGGTGTTTGTGTTCTCTCTCCCCTCTCCTCTCTCTCTTCTTTGTTTAAATAATTATAATGTACCCAATGGGGATTTAATGCATTTGTTGAATGTATAGCTATATCCTTTTTTAAAATCATAGGTTTGAATTCTATTGTTTGGGGTTGGTGTTTTATGTTTTTTTTGTTTTTGTTTTTGCTTTCGTTTTTTGGGGGTATTTGTTGTATATTCTTAATAAAGGGCCCAAAGGGGGGAATAAAAAAACTTGTATTAATTATTTTTTACTTTGTTACCCTTGAAAAATAAATTTTAATTTTTCATTCTCTCTCTCCCTTCCTTCCTCTGTGTTTTGTGTGTGTTGTGTTGTGTTGGGGGTGGTGGGGGGGTGATGTGTGTGTTGTTTTGTTTGGTGTGTGTGTGTGGTGTGCGTGTGTGGCGCGGCACGCGTGTGTGTGTGTGTTTTGTGTTGTGTGTGTTGTGTGCGTGTGGTGTGTTTTTGTTTTTTGCGTTTTTTGAGTGTAAGGGGGTTTTTTTTCCCCCTCGTCTTCATCACAACAAAGCCCCCCCCCTCCGCGCACACAACACACCACAACACAATTTACACACAATTATAGGCTAGCGGGAAGAAATGGGGAAATTCAGTCGGAGAGGGGAGGGGAGAAAGATGAGGGGGATGTTATGGCTGTGTAAGGGGAGGAAAAAGATTTTAAAAAAAGGCATTTCTTCCGAAACTGAAACTGCATGAAATGGAGAGGGGGGGGCAGAGGGTAAAACAAACACCACTCCGCAGGACAGACAGAGAGACAGGAGGGAGGACAGTGGGAGAGAGAGGGGGGAAAGGGGAGAGAGAGGAAGGAGAGGGGGAGGGGAGGGGGGGGGATGGAGGGGGGGGGGGAAAAGTGGAGAGAGAAAGGAGGGAGAGGGGAAAAAAGGGGGACAGACAGACGAAAGGAGGGGGACAGACGGGGAAAACAGAGACAGGGGACAGAAAACAGAGGGGGACGGGGACCCCGTTTTAAAGGGGCACAGGCCCCAAAAACAAAAAGGGGGGACAAAAAAAAAGACAGAGGGGAGATATGTGGAAAACAAAACCCCGGGGAGAGAAAACAAAGGGGGGGGGAAAGAGAAAAAGAGAAGGGGAAGGGACTGCAAAATGGGGGGAAAGATGGGCGGGGAAAAAGGGGGGGGGAGAGGGAAAAAAAGAGGGGGGGGGGAGAGAAAAAGGTGGGGGGAGAGGGAAGGGGGGGGAAGGAAGGGAGAGGAGAGGGGAAAAGGAGAGAGAGAGAGGAAAATGAGAGAGAGAGGGGATGGAGAGAGGGGGGGGGGGAGGGGGGGAAGGGGGGGAAGAAGGAAGGGAGAGAGAGAGAAAGGGGGAGAGGGAGAGGAAGGGGAAAACAGACAAAAAGGGGAAAAAAAAAGACAGACAGACAGACCGGGGCAGACAGACAGACAGGACAAAAGAAGACAGAAAAGGGGCCCGGAAGGGGGGGGAACAGGGGACAGAGAGAAGAGAGGGGACAGAGACGGGACAAAAAACAGAGAGAGAAACGAAGACAAAAAAAAAAAAACGGGGGCAGAGTTGAAAAAAGGACAGCGGACAGCCCAAAAAAAAAAAAACCCCAAAAAAAATAAAGAAGGAAAAAGTTAAAAAAAGGTGGGGTTTTGTGGCAGCACAGACACAGCCAGGAGAAAAAAAAGAGGGGAACGACGACGACAAAAAAAAAGGGACAGCCAAAACAAAAAAAACCCCAAAAAAAATTTTAAAACCCCCTATAGAACCCAAAAAGGTTTTGGTGGTAGTAAAGGGGAAAAAGAAACAGGAGAAAAAGCAGGCAGGACAAAAAAGGCCAGAAAAAAAAAAAAAAAAAGGGGGGTTTGGTTTTAACTAACGTGAGGATAGTGGCAGAGGGGAACCACACAGAAAATAAAGCAGACATGGGGGACAAAAAAAAGGGGACAAAAAAAAAAATCACGAATTTATAGTAAAAAACGTGGTCGTTAGTGGGGGGACAGTCGGGGGAGGGGAAAAAAAGATTTTTTAAAAAAACCCCAACGCCAAAAATTACCCCCACCCCACCCCCCAAAAAAAAAAAAAAAAAAAAAAAAAAAAAAAAAAAGAAAAAATAAGCTTTATCCCCAACTAACGGGGTTTTGGCGGGGGGAAGAAGAAAAGGACAAAAAAAAAAGGCAAAAAAAACAACAAAAAAAATTTAAAAATTGGTTTTTTAGTAAGTTCGGCGGGGGAAAGGGGGAAGGGGGAAGTACAGAATACTAACCCCCCCCCAAAAAAAAAGGGGGTTTGGGAAAATTTAGCGAGTAGGGTTTTGGGGGAAAAGGGGGACAAGACAGAAACACAAAGACAGACAGAAAAGACCATCAAAAAAAAAAAAAACCCAACCCAAAAAAAAAAAAGGAAGGCATAAAAACTTTTGGTTTTGGGGGGGGTTGAGGGGGTTTGGTGGTGGGGGTTTTGGGGTTTTTTGGGGGCAGTAGAAACAAGGGGGGAAGGGAGGGAAAGTGGGGGGGAGGGGGCAGGGGGAGGGGGGAGGGAGGTGGGGGAGGGGGGAAACTACTGTGGACAGTGGAAAATAAGAAAAGGTCGGGAAAATTTTCGACCGTTTACAAAAAAACAAAGATGGGCAAAAAAGACAAAAAGGGCCCCATCGGACCACCCCTCAAAAAAATATACCCCCCAAGCCAGGCCTATCAGTCCCCCTTCTCCCCTTCTTGCTTTTTTCAGTCAGTTAACCCCCCCCCTTTTCTCTTTTTTATAGTAATGGGTCTTGTCTGTCTGTCTGTTGTTGTTTCTGTACACTCTCTGTCTCGGGGTTTTTTGTCTCTGTCTTTGTGTCTTGTATCTTTTTTCTGTCTGTTTTGGGGTTTTTTCTGTGTGTCTCTTTCTCGGGGTGTCTTTTCTATCTGTTTGTCTGTCTGCCTCTCTTCTCTCTCTTCCCCTCTCTCTTTCTCTCTCTCCCTCTTCTCTCTCTCTTCTCTCTCTCTCTCTCTCTTTTCTTCTCCTCTCTCTTCTCTCTCTCTCTCTCCCCCCCTCTCTCTCTCTCTTTCTCTGCCTGTCTTTTGGGGTTTTCTTTTCTGTCTCGTGTCTTTCTGTGTGTCCCCTGTCTCTCTCTGTTCGGGGTTTTTTGGTTTTTTTTGTT
>CM060329.1:46847230-46879730 GCA_030674155.1 Stramonita haemastoma
TTCCTTTGTCAAAGAAAGTGTATGGACTTACAAATTCAAATTTGATTTCCCAGTCGATGAATGGAATAAGGTGCCATTTGTTTTCTTTCCGAACAAGTTTATATTCTAAGTTATCAATGTTTTCTACTTCTACATTACGCAGTTGCTCTAGCTTAGGATTCTTTTTGCCTTCACTTATCTCTTTGCGTTTATAATAACCGTCTTCAGTGTATTCAAATCCATAAACTTCACCAATCTCTCCATTTAGATCAAAGTCTTGTGCGTCTGCTAGATCTTTAAGTTCAAAAGTAATACATCTAATAGGTGCGCGCATAACTGGCAGTTCTGGCCCCCGGGACATTGTTTTTTACATGGCTGATTTTATTTAATTTCTAAAACAACATAAAAGTCGTCGCCTGGAACATTGTTTTTTACATGGCTGATTTTATTTAATTTCTAAAACAACATAAAAGTCGTCACATATTACATCTTTACCTTTTTGATCTGTAATTCTTAGGCTTAGTCTTTCATGATGGCCACAAACTAAGGGTTTAAACTGTAAGTTAGAAAATGTTTGAATCTTAACATCACAGTATGATGCATTACCTGCTGGAATAACTCTCAGAATAGTTGATGGTCGGCCATTGTACAAGTTTTCATTAGTGTTTAGTTGGTCTAGGTGTATATGCATCAATGAATTGATTGCAAGGTCAATGGGATTTTCTCCTTCGAAAGTGTTATTCTTTTGAACACCTATAAGTGCATATATTGGTTTATTACTAGTTTGAAACCCTAACATTTTAGCTAGGGCTCCTGCAAAGTTAAAGGTTTCTGGTTGAAGATCTGGGTCCGGTTTTAATGTTAGCATTATTTTTAGGTTTGCATCATTAAGTTTTAGATCAACTCCATAGTCACTTAGTATTTCTTTAAGAGTGCAAAATCCGTAATAACCATCTGGTATGGTCAAAAGACTTCGTACATTTCCATGGCGATCTAATCTTTGAACCCAATTGTTTTCTTTTTCCCTGCTTATATTAAACCATTTAACTTTGTAAACAATTTCGTGTAGAGCTGCTTGCAAGTTTCCATGATTGTTATCAAGTGGATAATCTAAAGCAATAGGTCCTTGGTTTGTTAAAGTTATGAACATTTTTATATATTACATAAAAAAATGAATGTGTTCAAATATAACAAGAAAGCAAAATATGCAGTTGGCGCTGTGGGTAATCCTAAAAACTTAATACTCAATAGTTTAGTTGTTGCAGTGAATCAGTCAGAGAGTTTTAAAGTAAAAGTAAGTAGCCCGCTAAATAAATATTTAAATCCCCCTATCAAAAACGATGGCATAGCAACGATGTGGCTTAGTCATCCTATGCAGTTTTATCAAAATCAATTAAACTTTGCTATGTATTGCGCAACAACTGGATGTGGGGTATCATATGCAAACCACTTAAATCACCATAACCTGTTGGTTAGGTCGGTGTACAGGTTTCATTTTTATTATCAGTTCAGGCGTTTGTTATCTGAACTCCAAGTACCATTACCCCATGACAAGTCCTTTAATCCTTTTAACAACAGAATGGATATGAAGGCTTTTGAACGTATTTGTAATGAATTTGGCGTTGCGTTTAAAGCAGACTTTAGACAAAAGTTAGATCATAATCACGGCATGGGTTCTCTTTATTTATGGGGGGCACACAGAATATATAATTTTGACTATTGGCCAGGACATACTTCCTTTGGTTCAGGCACAGCTGTTCGTTTGGGGTCAATAGTGCAAGAACATAAAAACGCATGGACCACATTTATCTTAGATCAAAGCAACGGATTTACTAGGGCTGGTATAGAACGAATAAACGATTCTATTCGTACTTATGTATGGTGTTTGCTGGGTTCACAAGCACAAACAAGATCAAACATAATGGATCAGAGCACGGGGTTCGATGCACAAAAACAGTACTTAGCCAATTTAGAAGATGCAATAAATTCAACAGTTGATTTACCATCTAGTATTAAACGATATCAAGATGTTTTAAGATATGCAAGATCAAAAGTAGACTTTGCTGTTGGCATTGGTTTATACATGCTGCCTTCTGATCTTGGGCTTCAAATGGGAACAATAATAAATTATAATAATAAAATCCTTGTTGCAGGCGATGACCAAAAACTTGGTAAAAATAAAGATATAAATTCTGATCCAGTACAAAGTATACCAAGGCCTGTACAAAGTATACCAAGGCAAAGCAGAGATCCCATTAAAAAAATTAATAATGATGCTCATGAATCTGAAAAAGTAGCACTTGTTGTTGGACTAACTTTTATAGGATTAGCTGCCCTTTATTTTACTAAGAAGTAATCCAGTGACTAAAACAGCTAATGTCCATAAGTGGTCAGCCATAAACCCAACTACTTTGCTTGCAGTAGACAAAATCCAGCTTACAATTGTGCCCAGTATACCTGGCAGGGCATCAATTGCTTTAGCTGCTAATTTTTGTAAAAGATTTTTTAGATGCTCTAATTGTTTTTTAATCCATGATTTGTCTGGAGGCGTAGGTGGCGTTGGTGGCACTGGCAGCGTGTGTGAACCACCAGTTAAAGCATACACTAAAGTACTTATAGCAAAACCCACTGCTGTTAAAACGCTTGCTATTGTGATTCCTTGTTCTCTAAACAATGTTCTTATGCGCTCAGCTAGAGTTGTGTCTTCATACAAAATTCTTTGAATGGTTTCTCTTATTCTGTTCACTTGGGTCCGTAATTGTTCACGATTTACAGACAGTACTTCTAATCTTGTGGCCCTCTCTTGTTCAAGATCTCTTAGTCTCTGTTGTATTCTGTTTTTGACGTCTTGATCTAAGTTGAGGTCGTCTGCATCAGCAAGCTTTTGTTTTTCTCTGTTTATATGTTCGTCTAGCTCGCCCAGTTTAGCAAGATTGTTTATTAGTTCTCCTCTGATGGTTTGTAGTGATTCATTGAGGGCTACTATTTCTCTCATTGGTAGTGGTGGATCATGAATTGTTTTTAATGCTGTTTCTTCTTGAGGTTCAATAAAACTTGTTTCTTGAATTAATTCATCTGCCGCTCTACTTAGGTCTTTAAGAGGAACAGACTGAACTTGTCTGTCCGTTGGTAAATCTTGCAACGTTTTCTGAAGGTTGGCAACAGCAGATTGTCTTACTTCTGAACTTGAAATAATGTTAAATCGCCTTTGGTCACTAGTACTTAGCCTGCTTTTAATTGTACTCTTTTTTAAAAACTTTGTGGAGTCTGGTCTAGTAGTTAGCTGCACAAAATTTCCTTGATCATTCTTTACAAATAAGTGGTTACCCTCTCGTAATTCAAAGTCATTAGGATCAAGTACTTCAGGTAGATCTTGACCTATACTGTTATAAAATGATCTTATTTTAGATTCTGCCAGTTCACGGCGAATTGTTTGTGAACGAGTAGGAACAGCTTCACCCATATCATCACCAGGTTCAAAAACATCATAGTCTTCATCTATGCCTGCCATATTTTTAATAATTAAATTTTATATCTAAGATTTAAAAACAATGGCACAATCATATGGTACAATACTTGATCCGCACAGAAGACTGAAAGAGCCTCTTGGTGTAAAGGGCATTAGGCAGTCTATTGTCATAAGCAATAATCCATCAACAATAGACCAAGATCAAATTTTAACCATTAGATTTCCTAATCTTGGAGCAAATGATGTGATCGTGCCAGGCACGGCAAGGGTTGCATTTAAAATAGACCTTGAATCAGAAGACGATGCCAACAGAACTGTGGTTAATAACTTGGGTAGGGCAATTGTCAAAAAAATTACTATTAAACTAGAAGGCAGAGAAGTGTTATCTCTAAACAATTCAGACATCTTTTTAATCTACTGTGATCTCTGGTTAACTGCAAATGAAAGAAAAGATCGTGTATACCAGGGAATACAGGACGACAAAGGTATTAAACATAGAATAGGTGCTGGAGATGCTGCAGAAAACACTAAAGATCAGGCTGTTGCTGCAGTATATGGTAACAGATTTTGCATACCACTAGACTTTGAACTGCTGAACACACATTTACCTTATTATCAAGGAGCGCTAAAAGACAGGTTGTCATACGAATTAACATTTAATGATTATAGTCGGGTAATAAAATCAGCGAATACTTCAGCAAAGTATACAATTTCTGACATCTCACTAGAGTTTGAGATTGTTCATCATGCTGAACTAGCAAGACTGATTGCACAGCAGTATCAGTCAAGGTTAGCAATTTATTATGAGAGAGTACTACATCACAGCACATTACAAAAAAGTAGGGCTGAAACTATTTGGAATTTAAACCTTAACACACCTGCGAGATCAATGAAAGGTATTTTGATGCTGTTTGAAGATGTAAGAAAACCATACCAAAGATTAAGTGAACGTTTCTACAATCCCAAAATATCAAAGTTAACATGCACGATTGAAGGTCAACCAAACCAGGTGTATGCAAGCGGTCTTTTACCATATCAACATTTTGATGAAGCACGAAAATTTTTTGCTGGCGGACGACTAAAAGATCCAAGAGCTGATATAGTCAGTAAAGACCTTCATCTTCATGATGTTAGACTTGAAGAATACTTAACATTTAAATATGCTTTGTGGTTAGACCTTAGAACAACTGAAGACAACAAGTTGCATGGCAGCGGCAGAAGAATTGAAAATGGATCTGAAGGAATAACTATTCAGATCTTTAAGGAGCAAGAAGAAGACAAGCCAGTTAATATTCATCTGTATGTGGTATCTGATGCTCAGTTGAATATTGAAGACAATAGATTAAAAGATGCTGTGTATTAAAATGGAAGATTTAAAGTTTTTAACGAAAGATCCTCATTGTTCCTTAATTTGTGGACAAACAGGGTGTGGAAAAACAATATTTGTTCTTGATCTTTTACAAACAATATACAGTAATCACTTTGAACATATAGTAATATTCTGTACAACATTGAAGTATAATAAAACATATAAGGAAAGACAATTTGTATGGCTAGATGATGATGTTTATTTGGTTGATCCAAGCAACAGATTAAGCGATTACTTAGAGCATTTTTACAAACTATTTGAGGGGACACAAACATTGTTTATATTAGATGATTGTTCAGCCGAGCAAGACATGATTAAAAAAAGAAAGACTCTATCTAAGCTAGCTTTTAGTGGAAGACATGCCGGAGTTAGTGTGTGGGTGTTAACTCAAAAATATAATTCAGTGTTAAAAGACTTTAGAGAACAGCTTAAAACGGTTGTGTTGTTCTATACAAAGGACAGAAATAGTTTTGATGAATGTTTGTGTGAGAATGATGTAATTGAAACAAAAGAAGAGAGAGATAAGATTAAACAACAGCTAAAGAATAATAAGTTTTGTAAACTGGTATTAAAAACAGATAATCCTACTTGCTATGTTTGTAGCAGTTAAAAAAATGACCTTTGACTTCTAGCAGGTACTTGACAGGCAGTACATTTTAATACACAGCATCTTTTGATCTGGTTTGCTGCCGGCAGCTAGTTTGCCTTACATATTGATGTTTTTTTTGGTGTGTGGCTACATAAGAGAATAGTAAAACACGGGTTCAAGATTCGGGGCCAAACCGCCAGGTTTGGCTTTGAGCTTGAACCCGTGTTTTACTATTCTCTACGCACGCGTTCGCATACGCACGTATACATGCATGCATGCATGCACGCGCACATACACACACACACCCGCTCCCCTCCCCCCCCCACACACACCATCCACACACACCCGCCCCCCCCCCCCCCCCCCACACACACATGCACACACACACTCCCCCCCCCCCCTACACATAATACACCCCCCCCCTCCACACACACACACACGAGCACGCACACACACACAAGCACACACACAGTGACACACTCATATTTACACTCACACTCACCCCCCCCCACACACACACACACAGACTCATGGTTTGTTCGTCAACGCCAGTCCTCCGCTGTCATGTGGTCTGGCATCTCCATGGCGTCGTCAGCTGTAGCCTTGGGCTTCTGGAGAGTTGCTTGCTTTGCCTCCGTAGCTTTTCTGTTCGTGCCCCTGGGCTGATCCGGTCCGTAGAGCATTGCCGTTTGTTGGGGGTTGATGATATGCTGCGGGTTTGCGAGTCGAAGGAGGACAGGAGAGTGGGCTGGCGGGTGAATGGACGACTTCTGTCCCCTTGCTCCCCTCTCTTGCCGGTGCCGCCTATGCCACCAGCTGCTTGCTTCGGACTTGCTGTGGTTTCCGCTACCTGGATGTCCGTTTGCTCTCTTCCGCTTTCTTCTCCTTTTGCTGTCTGTCTTTGGGGTTATCTGTGCACTGGCACACAGCGTCTCCACGCTTGTGTCCTGCCTGTTTGCATTCTCTACACACTACTTCGTTGGTGCATTGAGAAATGTGGTGACCAAATTCTAAGCAGCGTGAACATATGACTGTTTGATTCATCAGCTTCTGCTCTTTGTGGTAAACTTTAGCTGTCAGTGCACTTATTTTCAACACTTTTTAAAATACTTTTAAAAAGTCATTTTGTTGTTACAAAAGCATATATGCATGGCAAGCATTAGCATTGAGAATAAGCGTTAACAATTTGCAGTCGTATGCTCATGAATGCACACCAATATTGAAAATGATCATCTATACAACGTTCAAATACCCTCATTTATATAATATGCATATAATGCCTTCAAACATGCATGCATACAACACTTTGTCTAGAGGAGTTGGGGGGGACGGTAATGAACACAAATCGCCAACCTGTCAGGAACCTGGTTAACTTGTTGTCGTTGTCTCTCGCTCTTTCCTGTTTCACTGCAGATCGGAGTTCGCCCCCAATTTTGGTCAGAGAGTGCTCTATTTCTGTGTCCGCAACCGAGAGAGGAAGATTGTCGATAAACACTTTGGTGGAAAGCCACCTCGCAGAATGAACGGGTTCGTGTCTGATACCTGTGTGACAGCGTTTCTCAGGTGTATTCCCCTCAAAAGGATTTCTGTACGTGCTGCTTTCGAAGCTGAATAAAATCTCCATAGTCCCCCTATGTCCTGCGCCCCGGTGATCGAACCCTGGCCAGAAATTCGCTTTGCAGCAACGCAGATCTGGAGAACGGATGGGCGCTGACTGTCCGAGTCAGGGATCGACTTCTGTTTGAGGAAGACCGGTTTCACGGTAGCGAAACTAGCCATGAAGCTTGTTGGCTAACACCGCGAAAACAGTGTCCTATACTGTAAGGTAGGCAATTGTCCAAAGATAAAAAACAATACTACAAAAGTAACCAGCAAGAACAACCAGCAATAGCAACAATAAAAAACAAAGAGCAAAATGAAGAAACGATGAACAAAACCAAAAACGGCAGCAACAACAACAAAAATATGAGACGGAAAAAGAAAAGTGGAAAGAACAGAATAAAAGGATAAAAAACAGAACAGGAGCAGGAAGCAAAGAAAGAAAAGCATACAGAAGAAACGGACGAACCACACACAGCAGTTTGAAAATTGATGTTCAAACCAAGAAAAAAAGAGCAAAACGACTGTCATTACACACCACTATGTCAGATTATCTTGGAAGTCATCAGATCACAAACACATAACACTTCTCACAACACTTCTCACAGTCAAGCCTGGTTTACTTTTCTTACCCATTGCTACATCAACTCCTACATGCTGGTCGAGTTTTAGGTGAGAAAAAATTGGTCCATTTTCACGTCAATCTATCCTGTATGTATTGTCAAGAAAGGCTTTTAATTATGGGGTGCTTCATACATGGTTGCACATATATTTAAGAACGGACACTAAAACTGTCAATTGCTTCCTTTTTCTTTAGACAAAACGTTTCTCTTTTAGGGAAAAAACATAAAAGTGCTCTTGCTCCTCTCTTTATGGAGTGAAATGCAAGAGCTAAAATATTATCAAACGGTTTTTCGCAAGGCTTGTGACGGTGACAGTTCTGGTGTTTACTTGTTTTAAAACAAAGGCCATTTGCATCATCAAAGAGATTGAAGTTCAGAGTGATATCCAGGGATTCTACAAACTTTGTTATTACGTTTTCAGTTCAAAAGGGTGATATTGGAATGACTGGGCATACAGTACCAGTGTCAGTAAAGCTTGTGTTTGTATAGAGATGAGTGCTCAGAGGCTGAGGACGAAAATGGGTCGCGCATACTAGAGAAGAGGAGTGGGGGGGTGGGGAGGAGGGGGCGATGGAGGGGGTGTGGCTCTAGTCTGACTTCGTCCTTGTCCCTCCAAGTGAGGAAGGAAGGGAGGGAGGGAGAGAGAGAGAGAGAGAGAGAGAGAGAGAGAGAGAGAGAGAGAGAGAGAGAGAGAGCATACAAGCAAATTTGAGTGTACTTAAACAGTCATTTATTAAGTTTTAGCCACATTTTCCCGTAATTTCAACATCACTAAACTCCATGTCATTTTGCCAGGTTTTTATTTTCCTTTTGTTTTTAATTCGTGACATAAATATTTCAGTTGCAAGCTTGCATGCTTTGGAGAGTGCTCTGTCGCCTAATTATAATAATATTTCTCATAAGAATTATGCCTAAAGACTATTTGTGTTTTCAAATATTTAAAAAATCAGGTATTTGTTTATCTTCGTCAGTGTGTGGACAAAGTATCCAGTCGTTCTTAGATGTGTTGCAGAGTTTCAGTTCATTAGATTTAGATATGTTTATCTACCGGCACAGTGTGTGTTGTGATTCATCCCTGTTCCTCGTGATCTTTCGCACGAATCGCATCCTTTCGAGTGCGCTATACCCTATCATTTCAGTCACTTGTGCATGTATGGTACCTTTGTGTTCGGATAATAGTGTAGACAACAGCATCGCCTCCAGTTCTGTGTTTGATTGATTGAGATCCTCAACAAGCGTTTCTCCGATATACTACATGATGGCAGTGTGCATAGGAGTAAGTGCATCTGTAAACTACTCGAGTCCTACCGTGATTGGCCACATTCATTATTTACCAAGGCCTATAGCATCGTTGCACCTGATGTAAGCCAGCAGACCCCTCTTGTAAGAGTAGACCATCGGGTGCCGGTGGAACAGATGACAATATTTACAAAACTGCATACACACGGGGACCGGATGAAAAAAAGCACATGATTGCTTACTCTGTTATCCTCGATATAAAAGAATAAATAAATAAATAAATGATACAAGCTTGTAGGACTCGTGCTTTTGGGTACTTTGGCCGGACACCATTTTTAACTTCCTGAGAGAATCGGGCTTTTTCCGTCTGATATGAGAGAAAGTGGTATAGATCTAGTTGCTCTCTAAGGACAAGGTCGTTTTAAGGAATCTGGTTTTGGTTTTATCTCATTTTATGTGTGATCGATGTGGGTTTTCCCACGACGCGGTGGCCGTCCTGGGCTGACCCTTACGGTTGACCGGGGCGTCGATACAAACAAGAACAGTCGAGTTGGTTTTATACCCCGTTTCAACTGTAAATAGTCGCACACTTTTAATACGGGTTTTAAGATGTGACGAGGTGACAGCCCCGATATGGCCCGTGCGGTCGGCGGGGCTCTAAGCAACATCATTGGATTGGATTGGATTGGGTGCTTTGGTGCAAATTAAATATCTTAGTGATTTAATATAGCTTCTTGATAAATAGAGAAGGTTGATTTAAAGGTCGACTAATTTTCCCCAGTCTAAGCCTGATGAGCACAGCGATAGGCAAGAAAAGTAAATCCATCTGACGAAAACAGCTCAAATTAACACGTGTTCTTTTTCTTCAGAAATAAATAATGCAGTGCATGAAATAATGAAATTAAAACTTGTGTTCGCAAAAGGATAATAAAGATATACCATCAAATATTCATGTAGAGTAAAATGTAGACAACTCAACAAAAAATATAAAAGGAAACAACAACAAAAAAAGCAAATACCCAAGATAATTTAAAATCGAATTTTAAAATACTGCAAACCATTTTGTTTAGGTTATCCGTGTTTTGAATATAAAAAAAGAAACAGAAGAACTTGTGTTGAAAAATGCAGAGGCATTACTGTTGGAGTTCTACCTCAGAATATAATTATGAACGTGTTAAAAGTTAGTATTGTTGAGGAAAAAGTAGTGAGGAAAGACAAGTGCAGGTACCAACTTCTCAATCATTTTGAAAATGACTTATCAAAGATTCAAATTTTAAAAAAATGAAATGAAAATAAATTCTAGGGAATAATGTCTTTCAGTGGCAGCATTGTAGGCATTTCTGAGTAAGAACCATGCCTTTGGCCTGACCTGACTCGAGTTTCGGCTCCTGGATGAGCCCTCATCAGAGGTCCCGGCGGTGATTGAAACTCCACCTGCTGTGGTACCTTACAGCAAGACACATTTCAGAATTTGAAAGTGTCAATTGCATTAAAAGTATTAAAAGTTAGTCGTAAGTTCTTTCTTATCATGCAATGCACTTTCATCAAATAAATAAAACTCGCGTTCTGCAGCTTTGTCAGAGTCTCTTTTCTCTTGGTATAATCTCAACCCATCCTTTATCAATTCGTACATTAAAATTTGTAGCATGCATTCAAAGTGCTCCAATGTAAGGTAAATAAAGCCTTATGTGCCACTTCTGCCTCATGTGTCACTTCTGCCTCTGTTACGTGTTGTGAAATATCTCGCTGGGGGGTGGGGGGGGGGGGGGGGGGGCGGGGGCTGTAGCCAGGGAAATGCATTTGTATGGAGGAGGGGGGTAAACCTGAATGAACATAACAAGAGCTATAAAGCTGGACAGACACATTTTGGGGTTAAGAGAATTGCCTCGTGATACATCGAAAACAACCCTCAGAACTACCAGCACCAACTTTGCCATAATTGGTTTTGGGGATAGGACAGGTGGTCTGCCGTACCAATGGGTCATTCATTACTCGCTCAAAGGAGTGCCAAGGAAGCTTTCAAGAAGCTGCAAACTGACTTCAGCCACAAAGAGCGCCAGAATACTGTCTCCATTAGACAGGCCAGGCAGTGCAAATAATATGCAACACTATCATCCCTTGTGACGGAAAGCAGCAGGGCTAGATGGGATAATCTCAGAAGTACGCAGAGCCAATTTCAATTTTGCTGGCAGCATGCTTCACAGATTGAAAGGATGGGAGACAGAGAATACAAGGACATTCGGTAAACAAACTTTACCTGCTATAGTACAGACCAGGCGTGGATCAGTCTGCCTGCGTATGGATGGGATGCAGTCACCACATGATTTTATTTATTTATTCATTTATTTATATATATTCAAAAATAAAATGCCATTGACGGTTCAGAAAGGGACACTAGTATGTTAGCGGCAGTATCCCATGAATGTTTGGCATTCATCAAAGATTGACGTTGAAAAACTGGCTTCACAAAGCTGTTAAATCACGGGTCCTGTTTTCAAGATGTGTACTTCTATATGTTAAGCTGCATACAGGGTGCAGAGAGGAAACTTGTGGGATGTGATGATGATCTGAGGGTGCCCGTGTCATGATTTGACTTTTAACATGTATTGTGGTGTGCTGCTCCAGATGCAGTGGCAGCCTGAAGCTGAAGGTGTGACTGGAGGCACCATGAGAATGGCTCCCCCCCCCCCCCCCCTACCATATCCCTCCGTCCCTGACATTTACGGGCCCGGATTGGCACTGTAGACAGACATGTCATTTATGCATTCTTTTATTTTTCGGCCCAGTTTTCTGTCCAAACAGCGCCTCCTCCCCCCCCCCCCTTCCTTCGCTTTTATTGTTTTCGTCACAGTGCCTGTTAGCGGAATCTTGACCAGGGTGACTGATCTCAGCAAAAGAATTCACATTGTTGGGAGTTAAAATTGTTGACGACTCTGGTTCCTTGAAATTGTTTCAGACGAGACTATAGACTGAGGTCCATATGTGGATGCTTGCAAAACACATTATACATGTTAAAAATCCACTTTAACTGGCTAGCTGTATACGGTGTTATAGATGTCAGATACATACCCAGCAGCGGTGGGTTTTGCCAGGATAGAAGACTACTATTGATCTTAATCTCTGGGTGTTTTTTTTTCTGATACAGTGTTTCAACAGTTCAGTTTTTCACATTCAGCAGTTGTTTTTTCCCAGGAGATATCCTTTAGACTATACCATAAGCCCTACATCATAGTTGCCAAAAAATATGATTATGTATTTGAGGACTGAGTACAGATCGTGCAGTTTAAAAAAAAAGCAAAACTTATCTTTTATTGATATGATAAATGTGTCAAGAAACCAAAGACATTTAAAGAAAGTCTGTTAACCGAGTATTGAAGTGGGTGGGGTATGAGGGAAAAGATAAGGTTGGGAGACGGGAGAAGTTTTAAGGTGGGGTGTAAGGGGGGGAGGGGAGGCATAGGTGTCTAATATGATAGGGAAATCGGAAGGAGGGGGGAGATGGGTGATGTGTTGCTAGCATTTTTGTGGAAGTATGTACATGTTTATTTCTGTGAGTTCCAGAGTTGGTGTATACAGACGGAAGAAGACATGAAATTGAACAATCAGGACTATGGCTTTGCTGTGTAAGTGCTCGTGTGTGTGTGTTGGGGGGGGGGGGGGGGGTTGGCGACGGATAGCCTACTGGTCAGAACATTGCCCTCGCAATTTGACGACCTGGGTTCGATTCCCATTCGAGGGGATTTTTCCTCTGGAGTTAACATCAGTTCTGACTCCACTTCCCCCAAAAGTCCTTCGGATGAGACTATAAACCGAGGCCTCAGTTTATAGTCTCACCCGAAGGATTTGTAAACAATAAATATATGCATTTCTATGACAAACTTGATAAGTTCTATTGAAAGAGAGGTGGTAGGGAGAAATGGAGAGAGAGGATAAGAGAGAGTGAGAGTTCTGAATCCTTTTTCACAATAATGGTTTTAAGTTGTCTTTTCTCCCGAAATAAATAGTAATGTATCCCCGCCCCCTTATCTCGAAGTGTATTTCCACAGTGCACCATTCTGAAGTGTATTAGACAATCAGGTGAGACTTCGACAACTTTTATTCAGATGTCTGCCAGAGAGTTCATTTCTGACACTTATTGTCAGCCCATGGCACTAAAAAACAATTATGATATTGCAAAGAATACAAGATGTGTGGCGCTGCTCTTGTGGCGACTCGTTCGGCACTGCTCTGGTGGTGGCTCGTTCTCCTCTTCCTAAGGAGAACAACCAGGAATTTCTCTCGGTGAAATCTGTCACGACTAAAAATGGTACAGAATACAAAAATATTATTCACTTACTGTTCACAGTCATACGACGAATGATGTATATTACGAATTATAGTGTGTGCACTTGAATAGTTAAATTAATGAGTGTCCGTGTCGATGCTGTGTGCAGATGGTGTCCATGCTGGAAGAGGGGGCAGCTCCAGGCTGTATCCAACCACAGGGAAAGGTGCTCTGAAGAAAAGGCAATTCATCAGAAAAGTCATAAACAATGCGAAATGTTTCCATCAATCCACAGACATTACAAGTATGGTTTAGCTGAAAGTGAAGAGTAATTCTAAACAGCTTTTGTTTGAGCAAGGGGAAGAAGCAGGGGAGGTAAGGGTTGTAATGTAGTAAAGTTAAATTTTATGGATTATAAGCTGCTTTGCAGTGTAAACCTTACATCTAAATTTCTGATAAAGTTAGGAACGATAATTCATGGTTTGTCAAGCTGCTTTGCTGGATAAACCGTACATCTAAATTTCTGATAAAATTAGGAAGGAGAATTCATAGTACTTCATTCTACCTGTTACTCCTTCCACCCCCTCATGCGGAAAGGCATCCACCCAAATGACTGCAACCATGCCCCCGCCTTCCCCTCTTTTTCCACAGCTGAAATAAAGACATCTTTTTTGTGGAACTATATCACAATCGGGATAAATCCATACTTGATCCCCCTGCCCTTTACTTCATGAACTTGTGTTAAAAACGGCTGAGAAAAAAACAGCTTCCTTTTAATTCAGAGGGGTGGGGTGGGGATTTGTGCAGGCGTGTGGCTATGGTCTTCCTTTTGTTTTTGTTCGTAAGATGTGCATGTGAGTGAATGTCTATATTTTTTTCTATTCTTCTGCCATTCTCCTGTACTTACAGCAAGCCATTTAAAATACTACTACCATATCATCACACGGCGTATCCCTTAACTACTAAGACAAGCTGTACAAAACACTACTTCACTTCAACCTTTTTCCTTCCCACCTTCCATCTCGATGGCTGAAATACCTCCCGCAAAACCTGAATGATCCTTCAGCATCACCGTAATGATCCTTTTGCATCACCATAATGATCATGTCATGCAGTAGAAACAACATTCTTTGATTTGGTGGAATTTTGGTCTCATGGGACTTGGTGCCAATACAAAGAAAGTGAAATAGTCTAGGTCGCCTGCTTCACAACTGCAATAAACGCAAAAGCATAATTTTCTGAGTATCGCTGACAACAATAGTACCAAGTTCTAACATGCAACTGAAATACATCCTCCATCATCTCTACTGCTGGAATATAAACTTAAAAGGCATCCCTTCTCACCACAGCTGAAATAAAAACAAATGAACTCCACTGTCGAAACAAACTAAACTAAAACTACGACAACCTTTATGTAACTACCTATAATTCTGTTTAGAAAAGAACGCCTCAAATACAAAATCGTTTCCCTCCACCACCACCAGCTTAAAAAAAAAACCATCACCTTCGTACCAGTGTTGGAGTTAAGACAGCTAAAATACACCACAGCTGATTTTTTGTTTCCCTCCCTGAGCTTCAGCCCTGGGGCTTGCCAATGGTGATATTTTTGCGTATGCAACCGTTTCTGCTACCGTACTGACGAAATGAAAATAACCGAAATACAGCCCCGTTTTCCGTTCACTGCTAAAATAAAGACAGCTAAAATACATCACTTAACTGTAAAAAATAAAGATACATCTCTTAACTAGACTACGGAAATAAATACAAAAAAGAAATTTCTTAACTACTGAAATTAAAACATCTAAATATTAATCTCTTCACTGCTGAAATAAAGACCCCTTAAAATGCATCTTTTTTACTCTTGAAATAAAAACATCTAAAAATACGTGTCTTCACTACCGAAATAAAGACATTTTAAAATGCATATCTAAACAATTGATATAAAAACATCTTTTTAAAAAAAAGGTAAGAAAGATTTACACATTTCTTCTCTACTGACAAAAAAGACATCGAAAAATGCATCTCTTCACTGTTGAAATAAAGACATCTAAAGATGCATTTCTTCACTGTTGAAATAAAGACATATAAAAAAATTTTTTTTTAAACATCTCTAATGAAATAAAGACCTCTAAAAATACATATTGTCCCTATTGAAATAATATAGAAAATACATTTTTATTGAAATACAATCAAAATGCGTCTCTCCTCTGCTGAAACCTAAAAATACATGTTTTCTGATATAAAGGCTTCCTAAAAATACAACTCTTCAGTATTGAAACGGACATATAAAAATACATGTCTTCACTGCTGAAATAGAGACGTCTAAAAATGCATCTCTTCACTCTTGAAATAAAAAAAATCATCTAAAAATACATGTCTTAACTACCGAAATTAAGACATAGATCTAAAAACGCATCTCTTCAAGATATCTAAAAAGACATATATATCTTCACTGTTGAAATAAAGACATCTAAATATGAATCTCTTTACTGTTGAAATAAAAGACATCTAAAAAAAACATCTGTTCACTAATGAAATAAAGACATTTAAAAATACATCTTCACTGTTGAAATAAAAACATACAAAAAAGAACCCCCAGATTTCTTCTCTACTGAAATAAAGACATCTAAAATACATTTCTTCGCTACTGAAATAAAGAAGGCTAAAAACATTTTATTGAAATAAGCACATCTAAAAATACATCTCACTTCTATTGAAATAAAGATTTAAAAGTACATTTCTTCTCTATTGAAATAAAGACATCTAAAAATACATTTCTTGTCTTCTGAAATAAAGATCATTTCTTCTCTACTGAAATAAAGACATATACAAATACATTTCTTCTCTTCTGAAATAAAGACATTAAAAATATATCTCTTCTCTACTGAAATAAAGACCTCTAAAGATACATCTCTATTGATACTTCTTTTTTTTATTTACTGAAATAAAGATCTAAAAATACATCTCTACTGAAATAAAAACATCTAAAAAATGCATCTCTCAATTGCTTTTAAAAAATCTTAAAAGAAAATACATAATCTTCTCTACTGAAATAAAAGACGAGAACGCCTAAAAATGCATCTTTTAATTCCTGAATTAAAAACTTTTTTTTTAAAATCTACTGATAGATAAAGACATCGGAAAAAAGCCACATTTCGTCTCCACTGAAAAAAAAGGTATCCAAAAACATATTTCCTCACTAGTGCAATAAAGGTATCTAAAAGTACATCTCTGCTGAAATAGAAACGTCTAAAAATACATCTGTTCCTTGCTGAAATAAAAACATCTAAAAGTGCATGTCTTCACTAACGAAATAAAGACGTCTATAAATGCATCTCAAAACAAATTTAAATAAACTAAAAAAAAAATCCACGTTTCTTTACCGAAATAAACACCTCTGAAAATGCAAATCTCCACTACTAAAATAAAGACCTCTAAAAATAATCTCTACAAAAATATAAACACCTAAAAATGCGTGTCTTCACTAACGAAGTAAAGACATCTAAAACTACATCTCTTCGCTACCGAAATAAAGACATAATGCGTGTCTTCACTACCGAAAAAAATAGTTTAATAATCCGTGTTTCCGCTACCGAAATAGACATTTAAAAATGCGTGTCTTCAATACCGAAATAAAGACATTTAAAAATGCGTGTCTCCACGACCGAAATAAAGACATCTAAAATGCATGTCTAGGCTATTGAAATAAAATCATCTAAAAATGCATCTCTTCTTTACTGACGTAACATCTAGAAACACATCTCTTCACTATTGAAATAAAGACATCTATAAATAAAATAAAAACCCAACGCATCACTTCTCTACTGGAATAAAGAATATCTAAAATGCATATCTTCTTTAATGAAATAAAAACACATGTCTTTACAACCCAAATAAAGACATCTAAAAATGCATCTCTTCACTGTTGAAATAAAGACATCTAAAAAAAAAAAAAAAAAAAACCCACACACTTCTTTACTACTGAAAGAAAGGCTTCTAAAAATGCTACGCTATTGAAATAAAGACGTCTAAAAATACAGCTCTTAATTGCTGAAATGAAGGCATCTAAAAAATACATACCTTCTCTACTGAAATAAAAACATCTAAAAATATGTCTATTCTGTACCGAAATAAAGACATATCAAAAAAAAAAAGCATTTCTTTACTGAAATGGATGTATTAATTTTGTTTTTCTTCTCTACTGAAATAAAGACGTCTAAAAAAAACAGTCACAATTTCCTCTCAGCTGAAGGCAAAATACATTTAAAAATACATATTTTCTCATCTGCAATACATCTCTTCACTACTAAAATAAAGACACATCACTACTAAAATAAAGACAAATCTAGTCCCTCCACTGCTGAAATGGAGAACTAAGTAACACCACTTTCCTCCGTTACTAAAAACACAAACCATATCCCTTACCTTCACTGCTAAAATAAAGACAACTAAACTATATCCCTTACCTTCACTGCTAAAATAAAGACAACTAAACTATATCCCTTACCTTCACTGCTAAAATAAAGACAACTAAACTATATCCCTTGCCTTCATTGCTAAAATAAAGACAACTAAACCTATATCCCTTACCTCCAATAAAGACAACTAAACTACATCATTTCTCTCTAAAACTAAAATCAAAGACGACAAAAACAAAACGGCATTTCCCTAAAATGAAAGGCATGACAAACAGCTAGTGTTGCCTTTTTTTAGCATAGGGATTCACGATAAGGAAAGGAGAGCGGTATGGATCAGAATCTGCAATACATATGTAGAGAAAGCGAGGTAGAATCCTCACGCATGATAATAAATGTTAACTTTATCTTTAATAAAAACATTACTGATTTTTTGTGTTGTGGTGTTTTCATGCTCCCTCTGCTGTCCAGAACAGTTTGGCATAGTTATGGCAACGAAGGGATGGGTCATTTTCTGAACAAAAACGACCACACTATTTGATAAGAATCAAATATCCCTCATACACGATGAAACTTCTTTTTCAATGTTTCTACGTTTCCTATCGTAAAGTATCCCTGCATCCCAACCAGCCCCAAGAGATACAGTCACCTGCAGTGTTAGTCAAGAAGGTTAAGCAACGCTGTTAACATAGACTCCATCAAGTAGATGATGCTCAGCTGTGTGGTTCGAGTCTTCTCATTGATCCCCTCTAAAACTCACTCTGGGTAAGAGCCAGCCAGATTCTAAAGAAATAGTATGACATGGGATTCGATCCCATGAGCTTCTAGCCAAGTATCTAGCCTATCACCAACGGTCACATATCCGAGAAGCATCCACACTCAAGCTGCTTAACTTCAGCTAAGGAGAGCAAGTTACTCTGACCCTAATTATCCCATCCCCAAGTGTTATATATGCCGCCGCTGTGGCCTAGTGGTTAGGGCGTTGTACTCGTAATCTCAAGTTGCGGGTTCGATCCCAGCTATTCCGCTATGGCGTTGTGCCCTTGGAAAAGGCACTTTACGGCTATTTTCTCACCCCACCCAGTGTAAAAGGGTACCAACTTGTGTTGGGGGTTAACCTGCGATAGACTGGCGTCCTATCCAGGGGAGTCTATGACTCAGTCGCTAACGCCACAGAAACCGGATAAGCACGCCTGATGAGCCTTATGGCTCGGGACAGACTTTAACTTTAACAAGTGTTATATTATACTATACTCTTGAAAACTCATAATATTATATAATTAACAATCCCTGAAGTCCAAATGCCGCTAACTTCAAAGTAGGCAAAAAGAAAACGGTCGCATACACAAAGTCTCACCATTGGTGAACCTCAGAGCTCTAGCCGAGGATCGAAAAAGAAAATGTTGGCAAAATCCCTATTTACCTATTTCATTCTTTTTTATATATCACTTTAATCACGGTAAATTTCTCTGCGTGGAGAAGCGTTGGCACAAGAGCAGCACCACTATTCTTTTCTTCTTTTTCCTGTCTACGACTGTATTTGTTTCCCTCTCAGACTGGCTTTTTCTACACAATTTTGCCAGGAACAACATTTTTGTTGCCGTGGCTTCTTTAAAGTGCGCTAAATAATTCTGTGTAACACATTGGACCTCAGTTTATCATCTCACAAAAAAAAAAAACTAGCACCTAGGCCACCACTCATGGTCTAAGGAATGGGGGAAAACTTTCGGGCCTCAAACCATGGCACACTTCCGACCCGGACCTTTCACTTTCTAGACATGTGCGTTACCTCTAGACCACCGATCCACACCTAACCATTAGGGTTAATGGAAGGTCACACAGGTCAATGCCTTGGCGCGTGAATGTCCTTCGGATGAGACTTTAAACCGAGGCCCCGTGTGCGAACGCACGCAGAACATCTTGCGCACACGTTAAATCCTGTTCCGCTTTTCGTAAGAGTAGGCCATCGTGTGCCGGTGGGACAGATGACAATATTTACAAAAACTGCATACACACGGGGACCGGATGAAAAAAAGCACATGATTGCTTATTCTGTTAACCTCGATAAAAAAAAGAATAAAATAAATAAAATAAAATGAACAATGAACAGTGGACACAGCTTCCCCCTATTCTCAATTGATCTTTCCCTGCAAGAGAGAAGAAAGTGAACAATTATCATGTCTATGATGATGATAATATCACGTTGCAGCCAAGACCATAACTATCGGTTTAACGCTTCTTCTCTGAAGAAGAACCAAACTCTTTTTCAGGGAGAAAGAATGTTTGTGGGCTTAGTAATAAAGCGTGTCTAAAAGATGAATCAGTGTTTTACAGTGCACATATTATCTCATTCCTCTTGCTCGCTATGTGCTCTACGGCTGATAGATAGACTGATGGGGAAGTAGTCTTTCATTTTTTGTTGTTGTTCCTTTTGGTTTTGGGAGTGTGTGTGGGTCTGTGTAAAGAGAAAAGGAGTTGTTTTATTTTATAGGATGAAGGTTTGCAGCATATCTGTGTTGAACGTGAGAGAGACAGAGACAGAGATAGATGGATAGAGAGAGAGGACGAAAGAGAGAGAGGGAGGAGGGACGAGAGAGAGAGAGAGAGAGACACACAGACAGACAAACAAACAGAGATGGAGAGACAGATAGAATCGCATACACACTGTGATAATTGATTGCATTCCCCTAACCAAACTATCAGATGATTTTAGGCTGTAGCTTATTGCTCTTTCTTTCTCTGGTGCCATAACAATAATTGTTGGGACCCTTGTTGGCTATAAAACCGTTATTTTCTTCTTTGCCAAACGGCCACACACACACACACACACACACACACGCACACATGCACACACACACGCGCGCACGCACACACTCACACACACAACACACACACACACACACACCACACACACCCACACACACACACACACACTCACAACACCACCACCACCACCACCACCACCATCACCACCACAATCACCATCACTACTCGATAGGAATCAGACACAATTCTTCTTCATTCCAGCATGCTAGTTTGTGATGGCGTCTCTTTTATGAAGATATATTATTGTGCATAGAGAGAATATGCGTCGAGATCATTTAATCACAAGAACAACAAAAAAGACTATTACCAAAAAGAAAACAAAAGTTTTGAAAAAACGAAGATGGCGAGATGGGAGGAAAATATATCTCTTGGGGGCAATAAAATGATATCTGTCTGCCTCTGCTTTGGATTCTTTATCTTCTTTTTCTTCTTATTTTCTGGCGTGTAACACACGACAGACATACAAAACAGTGATGAATCATTTTTGCCTAGGAAGCATCATAACGTTTTAGAAGCAGTAATGAGTCTCCCTTTCTGTCTCTGTCTCTTTTTATCTCTGTCTCTGTCTGTCTCTCTCTGTCAGTTTGTGTTCTGTGCTCTGTTTCTGTGTGTCTCTCGTGTGTTCGTGTGTGTGTGTCGGTGCTGTTGCTGTTGTGTGTGTGTGTGTGTCTCTCTCTCTCTCTCTCTCTCTCTCTCTTTGTTTAAATAATTATCAATGTACCCAATGGGGATTATATGCATTTGTTGAATGTATAGCTATATCCTTTTTTAAAATCATAGGTTGAACTTCTATTGTTGGTGATGGTGATTTTATTTTTCTTTTGTTTTGTTTTTGCTTTCTGTTTTTTTTGTGGGTATTTTTTGTACTATTCTCTAATCAGGGCAAGGGGCGAATGAAAAAAAACTATGTATATAATTATATACTTACTTTGTTACCATTGAAAAATAAAGATTATTCATTCTTTCATTCTCTCTCTCCCTTCCTTCCTCTGTGTTTGTGTGTGTGTGTGTTGTGTGTGTGTGTGTGTTGTGTGTAGTGGTGTGTGTGTGTTGTGCGTGTGTCGGCGCACGCGTGTGTGTGTGAGTTTGTGTATGTGTGTGTTGTGTGCGTGTGAGTGTGGTGTGTGCTTTGCGTTTGTGAGTGTAAGGGTTTTTTCCCCTCGTCTTCATCACACACACCCCCCACCCCCCCCCCCCCCGCCCCCACACACCACACACACACACAATCACACACAATATAGGCTAGCGGAGAGAATGGGGAAATTCAGATCGGAGAGGGGAGGGAGAGAAGAGAGATGAGGGGGATGTATGGCTGCTGTAAGGGGAGGAAAAAGATAAAACAAAGGCATTTCTTCCGAAACTGAAACTGACACTGAAATGGAGAGGGTAGGGGCAGAGGGTAAAACAAACACCACTCCAGACAGAGACAGACAGAGAGACAGAGAGGGAGACAGTGGGAGAGAGAGGGGGGAAGAGGGAGAGAGAGAAGGAGAGAGGAGAGGGAGGGAGGGAGGGAGAGAGGGGGGAAAAGTGGAGAGAGAGGGAGGGAGAGAGAGGGAAGAGAGACAGACAGACAGACAGACGGAGAGACAGACAGAACAGACAGAGACAGAGGGACAGAGACAAGAGACAGACACACCGATGCAGAGACACAGACAAACACAGAGAGAGACAGAGACAAAGACAGAGAGAGATATGTGGAGAGAGACTCGTGAGAGAGACACAGTGGGGAGAAAGAGAAAGAGAGAAGGGAGACAGACTGCAAGTAGACGAGAAAGATGGCAGACAGAGAGAGAGGGCAGAGAGAGGGGGGAGGAGAGAGAGAGAGAGAGAGAGAGAGAGAGAGAGAGAGAGAGAGAGAGAGAGAGAGAGAGAGAGAGAGAGAGAGAGAGATGAGAAGAGTGAGAGACACAGATGGAGAAAGAGAAGAGAGAGGAGACAGACAGACAAGTAGAGACAGAGCAGACAGGAGACAGAAGACAGGGGGAGAGCAGGACAGACAGACAGGACAGACACAGAACAGACACAGACAGAAGACAGAGACGAGAGACAGAGAGAGACAGAGCAGAACAGAGAAGAGAGAGAAACAGACAGACAGAACAGAAACAGAGACAGAGACAGACAGAGACAGACAGACAGACCAACAGAAAAAAAACAACAAAAAAAAAGAAAGGATAGTTACTAAAAGGTGGTGGTAGTGGCAGACACAGACACAGACAGAGACATAAAGATAGACAGACAGACAGACAACAAACAGACAGACCAACAAACAAAAACACAAAAAAATCAAGCCGCTATAGCAAACCAAATCGTGGTGTAGTGAAAACAGACGCTACAGGCAGAAACAGACAGCAGACAACAGACAGACACAGACAAAAAAAAATCAAGGAGGCTTGGTAACTAACATGAGGTAGTGGCAGACAGACACACACACAGATATAAAGACAGACAAACAGACAAACAAACTAGACAAAAACAAAATCAAGAAGGTATAGTAACTAACAGTGGTCGTAGTGGCAGACAGTCAGAGACAGAAACACAGACATTAAGACAGACCAACAGACCAAACCCCCCCCCTCCCCCCCCAAAAAAAAGAAAAGAAGACAAGAAAAATAAGCAGGTATAGCAACTAACGGACGTGGTGCAGTGGGAAGATAGACACAGACAGAAACATAAAGGCACAGAACAACAAAAAAAATTCAACTCGGTTTCAGTAAGTAACGGCAGTGGAAGTGGGAAGACGTACAGACATACTAAAACCCCCTCCCCCAAAAAATCAAGCAGGCTTGGTAACTAGCGAGTAGTGGTAGTGGTAAGACAGACACAGACAGAAACACAAGACAGACAGACAGACCATCAACACAAAAAAAGCACCTCAAAATCAAGAAGGCATATAACAGTGGTGGTGGTGGTGATGGTGGTGGTGGGTGGTGGTGGTAGCAGTAGAAACAGAGGAGAGGAGAGGAGTAGGGAGGGAGAGGGGGCAGGGGGGGGAGGGAGGTGTTCGTAGAGGAACACTACTGTGGACAGTGGAGATAAGAAGAGGTCTGGAATTCTCGACCGTTTACAAACAACAAAGATGGGCAAACAAGCACACAAGGCATCGGCACCAGCCATCAACAAATATACCACCAACGCCAGGCCTATCAGTCCCCCTTCTCCAGTTCTTGCTGTTGCAGTCAGTCTACCCCCCTCTCTCTCTCTTTCTCTATTCTCTGTATGTTGTTGTTGAGTCTCTGTACTCTCTCTCGTTTTGTGTCTCTGTCTGTCTCTCCCTCTTCTTTTCTCTCTGTTTCTCTGTTTCTGCTGTCTGTCTTCTGTAGTCTGTGTTCTCTCTAGCTCTGTTCTGTCTCTCTCTTCTCTGTCTTCTCTCATCTCTCTCTCTCTATCTCTCGTCTTCTCTCTCTCTTCTCTCGTCTCTCTCTCTCTCCTCTTCTCTCTCTCTCTTCTGCTCTCTGTTCTATTTGTCTGTCTTCTTCTCTGTGTCTCTTCTGTTGTCTCTGCTCTCTCTGTCTCTGTCTGTCATCTCTCTCTGTCTTTCTCTCTTCTGTCTCATCTTCTCTCTCCTCTCTCTCTGTCTCTTCTGTCTCTGTCTGTCTGTCTCGTCTCTGTCTCTGTCTCTCTCTCTCTCTCCTCTCTCTCTCTCTCTCTCTCTCTCTCTCTCTCTCTTTCTCTCTCTCTCTCTCTCTCTCTCTCTCTGCCATACAGCAATCTCCGCCCATTTCTTTTCTCACCATCTTCAGACACGTTCAGCTTTCCATATTACTTAGTACTAACTTTTGGTACTCTTCTCTTCTTCTTCTTCTTCTTCTTCTTCTTCTTCTTCTTCTTCTTCTTCTTTCTTCTTCTTCTCCATCGACCCGCTCGACTTAGGCAACTATCACTGTCTATCAGTCATATGACGAAAATGCGTTGCGCTGCAGTTTAAGGCCTGACAAGTCGGGCTTTCCCAGGCGTAATCCCAGTTTGGTATGGAGAGAATTTTATCTTTTACAATTTTTTCTGAAAAAAAGGTATGAGAATGGACCAAGAAGGCAAAAAAAAGAGAGACAGGAGGTGATCATAAAAAAGGAACAAAGCACAAACAAAGAGAGGGATAGAAAAGAAGAAATCCCTCGGACAGGGATTTCCAGAAGGTGGGGGATATTATCTATACGGACAGCCCCCTCCCCACCCCCCCACCCCGACATCCCTAACAGGTATTTGAATATATTATACCTGTAGTGGTACTTTTGAACGAAAGTGTACTGGATGAATGAGTCTGGAATTAAAGGTAAGAAGGATTAGTGTTGACAGCACCAAGAAAAACGCATTTTTAGTACTATGAATGTTTTAAATTAAATTCCAAACAGTTTCCCCTATCCCCTCTTATTGTAGCAAATATCACAAGATGACCAAGAAATTCAATATCGTATCTGTTCGTACTATCTTCCTCGATGATGCATTAGCAGTTTTATGATAGTAAATTCCGTGAGTTTCATAAGAGACCATATTCCAATGAAGAAGTGAAAATCAAATCAAAAATACCATCGGACCATTTGAAGAGCTCCTGTCTTCAGTGCGTACGGACGTCACACGAATCATTGGACTGGCCAAGGACATCTTACAAGGAACAGTAAGGGAGGGAACGAAGAAGGCAACGAAAAAAACATAAGAAGACAACATCAGAGAGTGGACGGAGCCTTGGGTGGACGATCTCTACGGAGGGCGGAGGACCGTTAGGAGTGGAGGAAGCTGGTTGCAATATCTTCAGTGGTACCCCCTACGGTCGCGGGACTACGAGACAGATGAAGGTGAAGGAAGGTGATATTTGTAAAATTAGATCAAACAGTAGTACATACAACTAGTTTCCAGCGCAAGCACGCAAATATAAGGCAAAGAGGGAAATTTTTTTCTTTAAAATTATATTCAGTACAGAGGTATAACATACATACATACACACACACACACACACACACAAAACACACACACACACACACACACACACACCACACACACACACACGTACGTACGTACATACATAACATACATACATACATACATACATACATACATACATACATACATACATACATACATACATACATACATACATACATATACATACATACATACATACATTACATACATACAGCTGAACGCAGCCGGCCGAAGAGTCTAATCACGTCGCTTTGACGTTCTCAGGCGTCGCACACCGCTTCGGAAGTGTGCAATACTTGTATTTTGCCAGGGGAGGCGTGTATTTGGAATCTAAACAAACTTGGACGGACCGCAAGAGATCTCTCCTTCATTTCTTGTCCTTTTTTTTTCATTCCCCTCCTTTTTCTTTCTTTTTTTTCCCCCTCCCCTATCCCCCTTACTCCTTGAATCCCCTTTCTCGTTGTTGGTGATAATGTTTTCCCCAGCTGCTTGTGCTGAGGCAAAGGTTAAAAACAAGCCGTTATCGCACAACAAGGGAGACTATTGTGCCGCGTCTGTCAAAGCTGAAATTGTAGCCCTTGATGGCCTGCTTTTTGCAGCTTGATAAATTCTTACAATTGGGGCCTTGTGGGCTGCTTCCCCCCCCTCCCCCTTCTCTCCCACATCCTCCCCCCCCCCCCACACACCCTACCTCCCCCCCCCCCCCTCTCTTCCATACCCACCTCAACATCGCTACGCCACCCCCACACACACCTACCATCGCCCTTTTTTCCATCCCAACTTCTTTTCTAACACCCCCTCAATTTCTTCCCTTCACCATCACGTCGTCCTCTCTCAGTCTCCTAAGTTTTAGTTTTATCTGGCCTTTTTTTTCCATTCTACCTTCTACTGTATACTCTTCTCCACTCTCCTATGCTAGTGGTCAGGACATAAAAAATAATCCACGTCAAAATGGAACAGTCGTACACATCAATGAATTTAAGGCTATCAATCGGGGTCTCGTGTCCAAACGCACGCAGAATACCTTGCGCACAAGTCAAACCCTGTTCCGCTTTTTGGAACAGTAGGCCATTGTGTTACGGGTGGGAACGGATGACAAAACTGACAAAACTGCACATATACTGGAATTGGGTGTAAAAACGCACATAGGGGTTTATTCCATTATCCTCGGAATAAAAGAATGATAAAAAAAATAAATAGGAAAAAATAAACATGATCAGTTATACTACCTTAGGGAGTCGGATAGCTCAGTAGACAGAGCAATCGCTTTAATCAAGCCAAGGTCCAGCAGCATCGAGCGTGGTTACCAATTGGATGGGTGACCGTTTGCAAACCTTGGTTTCAGTACAGTCCCCCAGTTCACCCAGCTGTAAATGGGTGTGTGCCCTCTTTAGGATCAGGGAAGGTAAAGCTGTGATGGAGAGGAGATGGCCGTCACCCTCAACATGCTGGTCCCTGGAGAAATTGAGGTCTCTGATGCTTCCCGACGACCACACAGGTTAAGGAAGACCTTTACCTTTACCTCTTTAAAAAAAATGTTGGTATTGTTGGGCATTGCGTCTCATTCTAGACATGTGCACTTTCCATTTACTGTTTTATTCAACAATGGCACATCCCTGCTGTCGGAATGCAGCTACCTTCATGGTGAGCAAAAACGGTCGCATACGCGAAATTTCAACATTGGCGAGACTCTGAGCCCTTACCCGAGGTTCGAAAGAAAAGAACATAAATAATAAAAAGAAAACAAAGATGCATACAAATAAATTTCGTATTATTTACCATTTGAATTCTGTTTATCAGCTCTCTGTCTGTCTGTCTGTCTGTCTGTCTGTCTGTGTCTCTGTCTGTCTGTCTCTGACAGTCTAACTACCTGCCTCGCCGCCCTCCCCTTCCCCCCTCCCCCTCCCACCTCCCTCCCCACCCCTGTTCTTCCCACACTCTCACTGTCTGCTACAATGAAAAATGATGTCTTTGTTTCTTTGTTTTTTCAAGCAGAGAGAAAGAAAAGGAAGACTGTGCTTGTCTATAGTCTCCACACACACACACACACACACACAAAAAAAGCAGCTAGAGCTTTTTGTTTCTATTTTTCTTTCTTTCTTCTTTTTGTTTTGTTTAGCTGCAGGGGTATCAAGTGTGTACTCTGCCTTGCCATTATACTGAGGAACTGACGGGGGAATCCAAATCCAAACTGTGGTTTGGCGTCACTCGATGCTACGCAAACAAATGCGAACACGACATGCCAGTGAAGAAAAAAAAAGCCCTTGCAGCGTGTGTATCCAACAACAGATAGCAACAACAACAACGACGACTACAACAGCAGCAGCAGCAACAGCAACAACAGCAACAGCAACACCAAAAAGAAGACATTCCCCCTCCTCCTCTTTTCTCTTTCTCATTCTTCTCAATTGAGGCCCTGAGTAAAAGAGAAGTCGAGCCATTGACAGGCACGAAAAGAAGAGAGAGAGAGAGAGAGAGAGAGAGAGAGAGAGAGAGAGAGAGAGAGAGAGAGAGAGAGAGAGAGAGGAGAGAGAGAGAGAGAGAGAGAGAGAACACACACACACACAGACACACTGACACACAGACACACACAGACACACAGACACACAGAACACAGATAGACAGACACACAGACAGACACACAGACAGACACACAGACACACAGAGATTGAGATAGTGGGAAAGACTAAAAGGCTCAGGGACTCTCTCTCTCACACACACAACACATACACACATCCAACACACACACACACACACACACACACACACACACACACACACACACACACACACACACGCGCGGCGCGCGCGCGCCGCGTTCTAAGTACTGGTGGAAGTATCACACCGAACTAATAAGCGCTCACTAAAGAAATGAGTCAGGTTTACCAGAACACCACCGTGTAGCCTACGTGTTGTGTGATTACTGAAGTGTCCCAGCCTTGTCCTCTAAAATAGCAAGATGGTTCTCCCAAAGCAAACTGAATAAAAGACCCAGTCTGTAAAAATGCAAGATGGTTTTCCCAAAGCAAACTAAATAAAAGACCCAGTCTGTAGACAATGTGATCAACAATAATTGATTATATTGAAGATCTGTGCCATTTCATCTTGGTCTGTCCTAAATATGCTACTTTTTGTGAAAATTTGGGGGGTATTAAATCGCTGTTTCACCAACATTTTCCTGTCAGAGTTTAAGTTCCAGTATATATAATAATATGACAGAGGAATCCGTTTTTGAAATTCAGGAACAAAATTATTTCTGCTTCAGAGTTAAAAAGCCTCATAGCTACATTCTCTAGAACGATAGGAGCATGCTTCGTTTGTGTGTTTGTATTGCATTTGCAATCTGTTGTCGTGTAACCTGATTGCTTAATAATATGTAATACAAACGGTAATGATATATGCATATCGTATGTTCATATAGGCCAGATGGCCCTCAATAAAGCCATTATTATTATCATCATCATCATCATCATCATCATTCATCATCATCATCATCATCATCATCATCATCATCATCATCATCATCATCATCATCATCATTATCATTATTGCTGTTGTTATTGTCATTGTTGTTGCCATCATCATTTTAAAAATCATCATTATTATGAATACACAGACAGACGGACAGACAGACAGGACAGACACACGACACAGACACAGACAGACAGACACACAGACAGACAGACAGACAGAAGAAGCTGATCATGTCAGAGACGGATGGACCGATAGATGCAGGAAATAAAGGTACAGAAATGGTATAATACAAACTAATACCTCCACATAAAATACCTGCAAGAAACATCACGAAACACAGACGACATACAACAAACATACACCCCCCAAAAAAAATCCGAACAAAAAAAAAATCTCGCAGACACACAAGCAGACAACATATCGAGGGACATAAATAGACAGACTGATTCAGTAAGACATAATCTCACAAGTAAGAGAAAGAGAGAGAAATAACAACAAAAAAAACCCAACCCCCCAAAGCCAAACCAAAACAAAACCTTGACACAGAGAAAACAGACGGTCTGACACTAATGCATTTATTTCAACATCTACGGTTTGAGCTGAGGTGTATCGGGAAGGCATCAGATTAAAATTTGAGAGAAAGACAGTGAATAAACAAGATTGTCTTCGCTCAGGGAAATAATGACTGTGTGGAACATTTTTTTTTCTGTTGGTTTGTTGATTTTTTTTTTTGTTTAGTGTTAATCCTGTCTTTAAAACAATGGTGTCTCTTATACTGCCGAGGGTTTTTTGGGGGAGGTTGTTTTTTTGTTTTTTTGTGTGCAAGTGTCAGCGTTATGCATACTCGCACGCCCTCACTTGCAAGATTTTTTTTTTTTGCAAAGCGCTTTCTCTTGGATTACTAGACTGTATTCTAGCCTCCAAGCGTTGCAACATAAATCAAGTGTTATCTATTCTTCCCTGTCCACAGAAAGACGTTCATCATAGGAGCGGAGTTCTTCTTCTGGCCACAGAAATCGTCAAAAATAATACCCCTCAGTGTCAAGCGTGTCAGTTTCGATTTCACCAATAAATCTTTTGATAGAAGTGTTAATCATCTGTGCCAAGATTGTGTAAACACATTCAGGGGCAGAATTTTTATTGTTTTTTTATAAAAAGAAGTGTTATGTTGTTCGATTTAGATTTTGTTAGTTTGCATACTGTGAGATAGTATATTAGAAATATGATGTGATATTGATTAGATTGAATGTATAAGTGTGAAAGTATACAAACACACACGTGTACTTGATCCTGAATAACTTTTTAGTTTATCAAAACCTACTTTATGACGTTTGGTATCATGAATGAAAACCGTCTTTATGATGTGTCCTATCAGAATTTTAACCGTCTTTATGATGTGTCCTATCAGAATGAAAACCTTCTTTATGATGTGTCCTATCAGAATGAAAACCTTCTTTATGTGTGTCCTATCAGAATGAAAACCTCCTTTATCCTTCAAATCAAAACCTACTTTGTCCTATCAGAATGGAAACCTTCTTTATGATGTGTCCTATCAGAATGAAAACCTTCTTTATGATGTGTCCTATCAGAATGGAAACCTTCTTTATGATGTGTCCTATCAGAATGAAACCTCTTTATGATGTGTCCTATCAGAATGAAAACCTTCTTTATCCTATCATGATATCAAAACCTACTTTGTCCTATCAGAATGGAAACCTTCTTTATGATGTGTGCCTATCAGAATGGAAACCTTCTTTATGATGTGTCCTATCAGAATGAAAACCTTCTTTATGATGTGTCCTATCAGAATGAAAACCTCCTTTATCCTATCAGAATCAAAACCTACTTTGTCCTATCAGAATGGAAACCTACGTTATGTTGTAGATATGAGAGAGAGAGAGAGAGAGAGAGAGAGAGAGAGAGAGAGAGAGAAGAGAGAGAGAGAGAGAGAGAGAGAGAGAGAGAGAGAGAGAGAGAGAGAGAGAGAGAGAGAGAGAGAGAGAGAGAGAGAGGAGAGAGAGAAGAGAGAGAGAGAGAGAGAGGAGAGAGGAGGAGAGAGAGAGAGAGAGAGAGAGAGAGAGAGAGAGTAAGTGGGGTTGTAATCACACCATGAACAACAATAGCTTACATAGATTACACTGAACGAATTCAAGTATCACTCATTTTCTTCAGGAAAAATTGGAAACGATGCAGCTCTAAATCTGCAATTCGTATTGTGTATCTACCTGTACAAAAACCTGAGCTGCTTGGTCTGAAGTCAGAAGTGCCGGCTGAAGCCAGCAGGCAGACCTCCTGCAGAGTAACAAGCACAGGAGAAGACCAGGCATTACTCATCCCTCCGATATAAGAGAAAGCAGAGAAAAGAGAAAAGATATTGAGTATTTTTACAAGGCTGCTGGGGAGTTTTCCAGGATATTATTCCAGATTCTGCAGCAGCATGTTTAAGCTACAAGATGGGTCTTCTCCAAAAATCTTATTGTAATGAAATACTACACGATGCCGATCCAAAAACAAAATATATAGTGCACAATGCCATGCAACTGACATTGAAAGTAAGTACCTCGCAAAACACTTTTAAAAATTAAATTTTTTTTTAGAGTCCTAAAATTAGTGAGTACACAATTCAACGTTTCCATCTCCACTGTCCACGGTAGGTAGGGCTCCACGCAATGCCAAACCAGCGCTCTGTCTCTGCTAGTCTACGATCTCCTGAAGCCTCCAGACACTGTTTCGTTATGTGGATGTAGGATGTTGGTGGTCTGCCTCTTTTCCTTCTGTCTTAACCTTACCTTGGAGAAGTGCCTTCATCAGATGTTTCTGTGTGTTTTTGTTTGCCTGTACTTATCAGTTTCAGCCAACTTTTGTCTTTGCACTAAGAGTTCATCAAGAATACTTTCATTTGTTCTTCTTTTCTGACCATTTGACTATTGGAAGTCACCTGCAGAATCATATTTCGGCTGTGTTTATTTTGTCTCTTTCCATTTTCCAGTGTCCAAGCGTTCTAACCTAAACAGCAATACAACCCAGATTCTAATTCTGAGATATTTAGCTATGCCTCTGTCTTTCCAAATCTAGTGATAAAGTATGGTTAAAACTGAAGATGAGAAGGGATACTAAAAATAACCAGAAAATATGTGATTGCATCATTGCACCAAAACAGAATTGAAAATATGTTGTGGGATGGGATAGGTGGTGGGGGAACAAGTGTGTTTATGTCCAATCGCTAAGAAAAAAAGAGATATACTGACTATATAAGTTTCAAAACCGATAGTTCCACTAAAGATAAAGAAAACATCTAAACAATAGTATTGTGAAAAGGGGCTTTTTTCACACATGCCAAAATATGTAAATGCATTAATAAACATATTAGAAGCAAACTTCATAGTTGCAATATAAAAAATGTTATGGAGAACAGGCTTTGGAGGTGTATGTGACAGAGCAACTTAAACCAAAAATCCCCGAAGTCGGAATATGGCTATTTCAACGATGTGCAAAAACGGTCGCATACGCAATATCTCACCACTTGTAAAATCTCTTACTCTAGCCGAGGAATGAACACACCCACACACTCACACACACACACATACACCACACGCGCGTGCGCGCGCGCGCGCACACACACACACACACACACACACACACACACACACACACACACACACACACACACACACACACACACACACACACACACACACACACACACACCATAAAGTTGCGATAAACAACTAACT
>CM060329.1:46884730-46897230 GCA_030674155.1 Stramonita haemastoma
AAACCTGGCACCGATTTAAAACAATTGGAAGACTTGTTAATCTTTCCCTAGTGAAATCTGAGCCCACAAAAAATAACACACACAGAAATTGCCCCCCAGCACACACACACACACACTGTATGTCTGTAATCTCTTAACTTCAATGCACACACAAACTTCAATCTAAAACTTCTTAACCAAAAAAGAAGAAAAAAAACCAACCAGAGTAGGCTTGTAGTTTATCTAAATGACTTTTCCCTTCACGAAACATTAGACCCTCGCCGTTTCATTTCTCTGTGTCTCCTGCTGCGCCCACTCAATTCTTCTCGCTGCAGGTCTCGTCGACTCTCGTGTGAACTCTCAGGGAGAGCCGCCATGCCAGTTTTTTTTCTCCCCTACAAGTCCATTAAAGGTTACACATAACGGTTAAATTTTTAGCAGTTTTCCTTTCTGTTTTCATATAGATCTATCACACTTGCATTATTCATATTGCATGTACTAAGGCATCCACAGAAATTTAAAAAAAAGACTTTGTCAGAAAGACAACCCCACTCAGGACAATACAAATAAATTTGGTAGGTTTGAACTTTTTAAATTTTTAAGCAAACACTCTACTCCCTCACTCCTATGCATGCGCGGGGTCAACGCTGTATAGGAACACAGGCAATCCTCATTTGATGATGATTTTATGACAATTTCCAACTTTCTCGTGACTGCCTGCTATTGCTCTAATGTCCTCAATCCCCCAAAACACAAGTCCACAGTACATTTTTTCATACTTAAAAAAGAATCTGTAAAAATTAACAAAACATTTTCCGACCCGCACACTACAGTGCATTTTTTCATACTTAAAAAAAAATCTGTAAAAATCAACAACAAAACATTTTCCAACCTCAACACTATACAAAAGACTACTACATGACCACAAAAAACTAATACCAGAGTGTAACCTTATTATTGCCCCCCACTCACTCACTCCCCACTCGGGCACAGCGGAGCGAAACGACCTGGTAGGTAGGGAGGGAGAAAACATGTTTTGATGAAGTACGTATCAAAGACAATTTCAGAACCTGCTGTATTCTAGAGGTGCTGAAGATGCCTAGTATTACGCGTAGCAGGGTCCTGTGGTTTGGCTGGGAATAGAAGTGATGGGGTGAGAACCTGCTGGGAACAGATTCCTTGCAACCCCGGGGGAGAGGGGTCTGGTGTATGTCGTAGGCCTAGGCCTCGTGTAGTGTAGTGAGTGGTGTTGGGTGGGAGTTTGGTTCGGCTCTGCTATTATAGAGCCTAGGCCTTTATTCTATTTAGTCACATTTCCGAGTCCACACACTCACTCACACACACATACACCCTTGCCTGCCTTTAAGTTCCATAACCTGAAGGGCTTGCTGTGTTTTCTCCTTGAATCTCTTGAGGCTGTTGACAAGGTTCTCACGATGGGGGATTGACTGTTAGGGGTAGGGTGGGGGGGTAAAAGGGGTGGGGGGTGGGGTGGTGTGGTGGGGTGTGGTGGGGTGGGGGGCAGTTTTAGGGTGTGAAAAAAACTTCGAGCAGTTTTCTGTGGTTTTTGTTGATTCTTTTGTTGTTGTTTTTGTTGTTGCTGCTACTTCTCTTGTTGTTGCTGCTTCTATTATTGCTGCTGTTTTTTTCTGTTGTTGTTGCTGCTGCATTTTCTGTTGTCGTTGCTACTTTTTTCGTTGTTGTTGCTACTCTGCTTCTGTTGTTACTGTTATTGTTGCTGCTGTTGCTTCTATTGTTGTTGAGGTACGGTACAGGTTTTATTTGTTTGGGGTTATTTTTTGTACAATAAATTGAAGGCATCAAACTGTTGTTTTTTCTTTACATATTGAGTTACTGATTTTATTGGAAAGTGAGCTTGGTGGGGCGGAGGGGGGGGGGGGGGTAGTCCACTTGTCTAGGACAAGATGTTAATGTGGTTTCCCCCCGACATTACATGGTCGCTGCTTTTATGCGAAAGTGAGGGGTTTTCCCACTTTCTTTGGAAGTACTAGATGATGGGTTGGGAAGTGTAACATACCGGGTGAAAGAATTGTGGACAACTTCTATTTTAGACAAACTGTTACTACTTTGTGAGAGTAATTCATTTAGGCAGAGAGAGAGAGAGAGAGAGAGAGAGAGAGAGGAGAGAGAGAGAGAGAGAGAGAGAGAGAGAGAGAAGAAGAAGACAGACAGAGACAGACAGACAGACAGACAGACGACAGACAGACAGACAGACAGACAGACAGACAGACAGACAGACAGAAGAGAAGAAGAGAGAGAGAGAGAGAGAGAGAGAAGAGAGAGAGAGAGAGAGAGAGGAGAGAGAGAGAGAGAGAGAGAGAGAGAGACGAGAGAGAGAGAGAGTCATGGAAATATCAACAGTCAAAAAGATGTGTGGGGAGAGTCAGTCAAAAATTGGCAAATAAAAACTCATTTAGTAGTAGTAGTAGCAGGCATCTGTCAGTCCAAGACCATTGAATTGCGCTCTAGGCTCTAGAGCGCAAAGCCTGGGTAAGTAAGTATGGAGGGCAAGCTGTTACCCATGCAGCAGAACATCCCCCCCTCCTCTCCGTGATGCTGGAATGATCCATTGAAAAGGTAATCGCCGGTACGCATGGTTCCATTGCCGTCGCAGGAGCTGCCAGAACGTTGCCATATACAGCCCCGAGTCGCCCTGGGGACTCCAACACCCCGATTTTTCCTCAGGGATGGTGTCTAAACACGACACCTGTGTGCATGCTGGTTTTTATTTTGTTGCCATCCGCTCCTACCGACACACCATGGCCTGCTCTTTCAAAAGTAGGAACGGGTTTTTGAACGTTTGAGCAAGACATTTTGTGTGCGTTCGCACACAGGGTCTCGGTTTATAGTCTCATTCGAATGGCTTTGACATTTTTTTCTTCAAACTAGAAGGAAAGTGCGAGGCTGGGAATCGAACCCAGACCTCAAGGTCTATTTGTTGGCAGGCGAACGTCTTAAACCACCCTGCCGCCTCTCTTCCCTAGGTTCCTGGGTTCTTGTAAATGCACTAAATGAGCATTGCACATGGGAACTCGGTTTATCGTCTCATCCGAAAGACCAGCACCCAGACCACTCCCGGTGTTTGTGTGTATATGTGTGTGTGCGTGCGTGTGCGTGCGTGCGTGTGCGTGCGTGCGTGCGTGCGTGCGTGCGTTGCGTGCGTGCGTGCGTGGTGTGTGTGTGTGTGTGTGTGTGTGTGTGTGATTTGATCCTGTTTGTTTGCATTACACACACAAAGTGGCTTGATTGTCTTTAATCCTCATCCATGTCACCAAACAGTGGCACTCACCTTAGAAATCCAGACCATCCTCCTGAAAGTGATGGACCCTCCTCTCATTTCATCGTCAGCTGTTGTGGGTACACCACCCTTTGGCAAGGTCGTGTTTAATATTAGTGTTTCATGGTAAAGCATGTATTATCGTCTTTGAAGAAAGGTTGCATAGACTGGTATTGTCTGCAGTTTCTGTTATTCTATTATTTTAGAAGTGTGTTAACATTTTTTAGTATTACTTTCAGTTTTCCCTAGTGTAAAAGTTCAGAGTCTCTGTCTGTCTTTGTCTCTGTCTGTCTGTCCGTCTGTCTATCGTCTGTCTCTCTTACTCTCTCTTTCTCAAACATTTGGGTATGAGGACTCAACACTATTGTTTTCACCTGCGACATACAGCAGACATTCATATATAGACATGCACACACGCAGTCTGTCTCTTTCTCTTTCTGTCTCTCTCTCTCTGTCTCTCCTTCTTTTGTCTCTGTCTCTGTCTCTCCTCACACACACACACACAACAACCACACATATACACATATAAACAAAGAGACAATGATAATGGTTTATTGTGTTAAGCTTTCAAGCCATTAAAGGGGACAGTGGATGAGACTGGCACAACACATATTCAATCAAGAAGTTCTGTCTGTCTGTTTGTCCGTATGCAGTTGTCTGTCTCTCTTACTCTCTTTTCTCAACATATGCGTATGAGGACTCAACACTATGTTTCACCTGCGCCATACATACAAACATTCATATATGACATGCACACACGCAGTCTGTCTCTTTCTCTTTCTGTCTCTCTCTCTCTGTCTTGTCTCTCTCTCACACACACACACACACACACACACCAACATATACACATATAAACAAGAGACAATGATAAGGTTTATGTTTAAGCTTTCAAGCCCATTACAAGGGACAGTGGATGAGGATTGGCACAAACAATATTCATCAAGAAGTAAAACAATTTACAACTGAGCTGCCCAAATAATCATCATGATGTACATCGCATATGGTGTAACAGCTGCAACAAACACAGGTACATTGTCAACAATCATTACTATAATTGTTTGAGAAGAACGAGAACAATGAACAAAATGTATCGCTGTTAAAGCCTTACCTTCGTAGCAGATCTGCTACGGAGGGCGGAGGACAGTGGGGAGTGGAGGAAGCTGGTTGCCAAAAAACTTCAGTGGTGCCCCCACGGTCCGTGGCACTACGAGACAGGTGAAGGTGAAAGCTTTACCAGCCATTCATCAGGACTTCTCATAACTCATTGACAGAAGCATCAACAAAGAGAGTGGTGGGGGAAAAGGACTTTGCAATCCTACTTTGATGCAAGCCAATACGCCACAAACCCACACTTAGAAGTCTTCTTCAAAGCTCAAGACTACGGCATAACCATTTCCCTCGCTCTCCTCTCTCTACACTTGCTACTTACTGACTTGACGTGTAGGCTAACGTGACCAGAAAATCAAAGGGAAGGAATTTCACAGAACAAAGTGGGCAGCAAATGTTCCTGACTCGCATTTTGCTGACGACGCACCAGCACTAGGCTAGAGGAAACATTGTCCGCACTACCAGGAAACACTTGATTTGATTTGATCTGAATTATTCTTTTACATCGAGGATAATGGAATAAGCACTTATGTGCTTATTTTCATCCAGTCCCCGTGTGTACGCAGTTTTGTAAATGTCATCTTTTCCCACCGGCACACGATGGCCTACTCTTACGAAAAGCGGAACAGGATTTAACGTGTGCGCAAGATGTTCTGCGTGCTTTCACACACGGGGCCTCGGTTTAAAGTCTCATCCGAAGGACTTTTGGGGAAAGTGGAGTCAGCACTGATGTTAACTACAGGAGAAAATTCTCCTCCACCGGACTCCATTGCTTCATTGCTGCACAACCCAGATTCTGTTTCATTCCTCGTTCCTCCACATTGTCCGCACCAGCAGGAAACATTCTCCGTCAATCCCGTAAGTCAGAACGCAGCTACCTAAATGGTTGGTTGGGGAGGTTGGGGGAGGAGGAGGGGGAAGAAACTGTTGCATGTGCAAAAATGTTACATAGGTGAACCTCGGAGCTCTAACTGAGGAACGAAAAAAAAGTCCGTCTCAAGATGAGCCGTAATCCGTGTTCAAAGAACTTGACTTTGATCTTCTAAGACGGCGCTAAATCTGAAGAACTATTTCATATATACCTAAACCACGAAGGGCTAGAAATCCGTTAGCCCGATGCTTCATTGATAAATTACCCAGATTTTGTTGTGTTCCTCGTTCTTCAAGGTTCACCAATGGTGACATTTTGCGTAATCGACCGTTAGCCCACCAGCAAGGTAGCTACTCTACAGTTTTGTTCTCGGTTCTTACCGGCGCGAAATGGCCTGTTCCTCCAAAAAGTGACAGTGGTCACAAGATTTTCTGCGTGTGTAGGCACAAGGGATCTTGGTTTATAAATCTCATCCGAAAAAAAATTCGGGGAGTGGAGTTATAGTACCATGGGAAAATCCTCTTGAACAGAGGATAATGGTTCGAAACTAGGCAATAAGCTCATGCCTGCAACACTCTAACCACTACGCTATCCCGCCCCTAAGACCAGTTGATGTGAGGTCGGGGACAGACAGCATCAACAACATCAAACAATCTCAACCAACAATCCAGATAAGCTAATCTATACGGTATAAACTGATGAAGATTAATACTCCAAAGCTTCTCTACTTTGTCCCACTGATGTGCTCTCCTAAATATACTCTCTAAAACCCATATAATAGTTCCACCAGCCAAACCAACCACACGCTCAAAACCTAAATAGACAAGTTCACTTTTACCCCCACTAGCCTACCCATTTTCTTCCATCCTGACAGTCTCAATTTGTCATGACATCCATAACATCGTCTTTAAAACGTTCAAAAGGGCACAACACTAAACAAAAAAACACCCAAACAAAAAAAAACCCCCACAAACAACAAACAAAAAAACAAATGAAAGGGAATACAACCTAGAAAAACGAGAGCAGAAGAGGCCCCTCCCCACTCCTCCCCCAATTTTTAGAAAAGAAAAAACACAACAACCCCAAACCCCAACAAACCGGATTGTGGAGGGTACGAAGGGGAATGTTTCCTAACGCCGTCCCGGAGCCAGCGCCTGTCGCAGAAGGTCTACAGCCCAAATTGCCTTCTCCCCCATTTCTCACGTGCCTTAATTGATCCTGCCCTCTTCCCGCCCCGTGCTGAGTCTAATGCGCCCTGACGTCTCATACTTCAGACGTCCTGAAGTGCCGAGTGCGGAGTGGGGATACGGAGGGTGAAGCGCCTGCGTGCGTTCGTTGGTTCGTTGGCCTCTATTGGTCTTGGTCTGCTGTGTACGTGTATATGTATGTATTATATATATATTATGTATGTATATATAGTATGTATATTATAATTACACATTACACATTATATATATTATATTATATATATGTATAAACATACATATGTATAGTATAAACATATTATGTGTTTATATGTATATAAACATATATGTTATATATTATTATATATATATATGTGTGTGCTACGTGCGTAGTGCGTGCGTTCGTGGTGTGTGTGTGATCAGTTGTTTTACATGTTTGATGGAAGGAAACCAGCAAGGGAGGGGGGTGGAGGTGGAGGTGGATGGAGGAGGAGATGAGAGGGGGGAAGGCAGAGACAGAAAGAGAGGAGGAGGGAAAGAAAGGAGGGAGAGGCAGAAAGACAGACAAAGAAGAGACAGAGAGACAGACACAAAGACAGTCAGATATGGATGTTGACCCCCCCCCCCCCCCTATAAGCAATGATAATAAAAGGAAAGAAAAACAAAAAAAAAAAAAAAAGAAATAAAAACCACTTGTCATTGTGTTTTAAAAACAACCAATTAAAAACGACAACAACAAAAAACCTTTGATAAAACTAATTGGTATGGGGGACGGGTAGTCTAGTTCAGATGGTCAAAGCACTACTTTCACCAAGCTAAAGTAAGCAGCATCAAGGCGTGGTTACCAATTGGACGGGTGACCGTTTGCGCACCTTGGCTTTAGTACAGTTTCCCAGTTCACCTATCTGTAAATGGGTACCTGGCCTCTCCAGGGTCAGGGAGATAAAGCAGCGAGGGAGAGGAGATGGGCGCCGCCCTCAATATGCTGGCTCCTAGAAAAGCTGAGGTTTCTAATGTTTCGCTCCCCTACGACAAGATAGGTTAAGGGACACCTTCACCTGAAGTGGGATGGCGTTTGTCTCCTCGGCTATATACACAAAGAACTACCAGAAGAGAGAGGTGGGGAGACTTTTTGTTCTCCGAGTCAAACAATATTATGGCACAAAAATCTATATAATTATGTGGAGCCATACCATGTGGATGGGTGGTCTAGAGTCAACGCACCTGTTTAGAAAGCAAAAAGTCCGGGTTGGAAATGTGCGGTGGATTGATCCCTGTTTAAGCCCGAAAACTCCCCCCATCCATTTGACCATGAGCCGTGGTCTGGGTGCAAGTCTTTCGGATAAGACGATAAGTGTTTGTAAACATAATCATTTAACGCACGTAAAAGAACCGCCGGCAATAAGAGAGTTGTCCCTGAAAACTTCTGTAGAAAAAGGCCACTCTGATAGGGAAACGCAGTTGCAAACAGAAAAGAAGAAACAAAATGGGTGGCACTGCTTTTGTGGCGACGCGCTCTCCTGGAGGAGAGCACCAAAATTTCACGCAGAGAAATATGCCGTGACTTAAAGAGGTAATCAGTACAATACAGAACAAAACAATACTGTACATTACAGTGCAGTACAGTCCAATACAAGACATTGCATCTGCCTTACTGGTTGTCCTTGTTCCGCATCTGAAGCCACTGAAAAACAAACAAGGAAACAAGTACTAAGTAAAAAAGGTACAGGTGTTCCCATAACCTATGTGGTTGTAGGGGAGCAAGGCATCAGAGACCTCATCTTCTCCAGGGGTCAGCATATTGAGGGCGGCGCCCAGGTCCTCTCCCTCGCTGCTTTACCTTCCCTGACCCTAGAGAGAGCAGGTACCCGTTTACAGCTGGGTGAACTGGGGACTGTATTGAAGCCAAGGCGCGCAAACGGTCACCCATCCAATTGGTAACAATGCTCGATGCTGCTGAACCTTAGTCCGGGGAAATCTAGTGCTCTGACCACTGAGTTATCCGGTCCCCTCCCAAGGGAAAAACAAACAGGAAACAAATACTAAATACTTAAAAGCAAAGGTAATGGTGTCTCAGCTTCTCCAGTGGCCAGCATATTTGAGGGTGGGCCCTTCTCCTCTCCCTCGCTGCATTACCTTCGCACCCTAAAGAGGGCAGGTACCCATTTACAACTGGGTGGGAGACTCTCTCTCTCTTTCTCTCTCTTCATCTCTCTCATCCTCCTACTCATCTCCTCCTCTCCTCCCTCTCCATCTCTCCCCTCTCTCTCATCTCTCCACACTCCATCTCCTCTACCTCTACCTCTCACTCTCTTCTTCTCTCTCTTTCTCTTCTCTCTCTTCCCTACCCTCTCTCAGCCATTCCCCCCATTTCAATCTCCCGAGGCTGATGTTTCAATAAAGCATTCTTATCGGAATCTAATTCAGTGTAGTTTCATTTAATTTTTATCTCTCTCACACACATACATACATTACATACATGATTTGTATCACTATGCCTGTCAGTATTGTAACTGCCCTTCATGGAATGATTAAAATGTTTATGACTTTGAAACAAAGCAAACATCCAAACAACAACAACAAAAAACAAACAACCAACCCCCCAACCCCAAACCCAACCCAACCCTCCAAATCAACAACGATTAAAAAAAAAAACCTAGGAAATAAAATAACAAACCAGAAACGAATCCGAACAATACTAGGTTCGGACAGTTCACAAGAAACGGCACAGGTTTCAAAGACATGTCTCGAGCAATAGAACATCACAACCCAACCAACCCTCCCCCCCCCCCCCCCCCACAACACACACCAAAAGACTTTTTTTTTCAGAAGAGCACCCACCACTCCCGCACCCTACTGTTACCCCCCCAGAGAAATTACACTTCAAACACACTCATAGACGGCGTGGCCCATGTTCGTTTGCCCACCCATTATTGCCTCCCTCCTCCTCTGAAAGCTAGCAAGCAAGAAAGCCTTTTCAGAGAGAAACAATTCTGGCCGTCCGTCAGTCGCGGAGAAACCGATTATTCATCAACTTGTAACGAACAGCAAAGCAATCTGCCTAATGACTTTTCATTAGTCGTTATCGGGGAAATCTAGCATCGCAAAAGACGATCCTAATTGCATGCGAGCCAAAATACTTACTGACAAAAATCAAGAACACACACGAAGAGGCAAGGAAAGTCTCAATCATATCTAAGGGGGAGGGGGAGTTTTTGTTTAAACCTTGAGTCAGACTATTTTTGGGTTTGGTTTTTTTACAGGAGTTTTGTTGTCGCCAGTGTGCCGCGCGAAGGAAATGAAACAATGCAAGGAATGGCAGTGAAATGATTGTACTTATTTCTGTTTCGTTTGTATAGTTCTGAGACCAAAGAGTGCGAGGCTGAGGGAAGAGGGAGAGGGAGAGAGAGAGAGGGGGGTAGAGAGGGGGAGAGAGAAAGAAGGGGGGGGAGAGAGAGAGAGGAGGAAGGGAGAGAGAGAGGGAGAGAGAGAGAGAGGGGGGGGGGCGGGTGGAGAGAGAGAGGGGGAGCGGAGAAAAGAGAGCGATAGAGAGGGAGAGGAATAAGGAAAAGTGAGAGAGAGAGAGAGAGAGGGAGAAGGAGAAAAGAAGAGAGACAGAGACAGAGAGACAGATAGAGAGAGAGAGAGGCAGGCAGACAGACAGACAGACAGACAGAGACAGACAGACAGACAGACAGACAGGGAGACAGGCAAGCAGGCAGGCGGCAGACAGACACGTAGACTGACACAGAGATGATCCAGGTTAAAAACCAACCTTCAAAGTGATGTTTTTCCAATGTTTTCTTGGCAAAACCAGTTCAATACATGTTCTTTTGTGCAGCCCTGGAAATAAATATTGATCCACATGCAAAAATATCGAGGCTAATATCAAGGATGGTCTGCCATAAGGCTTATGGGTGTAAATATATTTATACATTCTATAAATCATACACCGATCCATGAAATCATTCATACTAACAACCTTAGTGACGGTGGGGAGAATAACGGTGGTAATAACAGTGAAGATGAGGATGATGATGATGATGATGAGGAGGAGGAGGAGGAGGAGGAGGATAATGATGATGATGGTGGTGGTGGTGGTGGCGATGATGATGTTGATAATAATGGCGATGATAATGATGAAGATGATAATGATGACGATGATGATGATAATGATGATGACGATGATGATGATGATGATAACAACCGTAATGAAGAGTACAATGATGATAATTTGTAAGTAACGTGTGGAACAAACCCATTAATTTCATGTACAAAAAAATAGGTAGAAACTTAGAAAGAGACAGGGAGAGAGAGAGTCACCGATAGCATTACTAAATATTCAATATTTCTCAACAGCTACACTTCCTTAAAAAATAAAAAAAAAGCAAACAAGAAACCCCCCGTGATTTTTTTCCTGGCTATACTAAAATCCAGAATAAAACCAAAAACAAAACCCAGCTCCAACCCAAACATCGTTTCCGCTCATTTCTCGGACTGGTACAAGCCCCATAAATCAGTATGGCAACAGAGTCTGTCCTTGTTAGCTTCCTCCCTCTACTACTTCTACACTAGCAGGATTACATACAGTCCCACACAGTCTGGCTTTGTAAGACTAAGCAAGCTCTTGCCAGATAGCAGCAGCAGCAGCAGTAGCCTAGAATGCAATAGCTGGTGAAAGCTAGTCCCATGGCTGCTGCAAATGATCCCCCGGGGCCGGGGACGACATAGCAGCAATCATTTACCTTATCTCCTTGTCCGAGAGCATCACAGATCATCCTGCACGCGTTAGATGACAGCCCCTGTCATACACCAAAGCCCAGCCACAACCCAATCGGAGACGCGCTTGCAAAAAAGAAGCGCCCAAGACTGAGCGACGCCTAGGCCGACAAGGGGGAACAACTCTCTGCCCCCCCCTCCCCCCTCTCCCTCGAAGTCTTGAGAACTGAGGCGCCCCCTGGTGAGGTTCCTGGCAGTCTGCCGGTGAAGACAGGTGAAGCGAGAGGAACACACCCGTGCCTATAACTCAGTGTCACAGCCATGCAGGCTCTGCCACCCCGTCACCCCTACTATGCAGTTGATGCTCAGGCCACAAGTTTGGCCTAGCCTCTAGGCCAAAGATACTGCTCTAGGCACAACCCTCGATAGAACTGAGGCCTTTTCCCTTTCCCTTTCTCCGTGTCTGATGAGGTTTCTTAGTGCGCCAACTATTCCATGAACGTTGGTTGACTTGCGTGGGAGTATGGCAGGGTAATTACCGAGTCATATCCGTGGCTTATTATTTTGGTTGAAATGGTGGTGTATTCATTGTAAAATAAGAAATAAAAAAAAACCATGGAGCAAATTTACCATGAAGAACTTCTTCTTCTTCTTCTTCTTCTTCCTCTTCTTCTTCTTCTTCTTCTTCTTCTTCTTCTTCTTCTTCTTCTTCTTCTTCTTCTTCTTCTTCTTCTTCTTCTTCTTCGTCGTCGTCGTCGTCGTCTTCTTCTTCCTCTTCTTCTTCTTCGTTCCCTGGCCATGCTTAATTTCCTATCTGGGAGCATGAAGAACATAATCAACATAGCAACAACATGGTTGTAGCTTACAATTATTGTGCTCTCAAGTAAGCATCTGTCAGTCTAGAAAGAATATGGAGTTGTGCTCTAGGCTCTAGAGTGCAAAGCCTGGGCAGGTAAGTCTGGAGGGCAAGCTGTTACCCATGCAGAAGATCCCCCCCCTCTCCACGTCGCTGGAATGGTCCATTGGATAGACAATCGTCGACACGAATGGTTCCAGTACCATCGCAGGAGCCGAAAGAACGTTGCCATAATTATACAGCTCCGAACCGCCCTGGGGACTCCAACTCCCCGATTTTTCCTCAGGGATGGCATCTAAACATGACACCTGTGTGCATGCTGTTTTTTTTTTTTAATTTTGTTTCATCCACTCCTACTGGCCTATGATGGCCTGCTCCTCCGAAAGGCAGAATGAGTTTTTAACGAGTGCGCAAGATGTTCTGCATGCGTTCGCACACAGGGCCTCGGCTTATTGTCTCATCCGAATGAGTACAACATAAATACGA
>CM060329.1:46907230-46912230 GCA_030674155.1 Stramonita haemastoma
CATTTTCCCCCTGGAGTTAACATCAGAGAGGACTCCACTCCTTCCAATGTCCTTGTGATGTAACTGTAAACTGACGTGCTGTGTGTGAACATACACAGAACATCTTGTGCACAGGTTAAGGCCTGTTCCTTATCTTGGAAGAAGAGGCCATTGTGTGCCTGGTGGGAATGGATGTCAAAATTTACAAAACTGCATGCATGTGGGAGTTCTATGTAAAATAAAAACAAACAAACAAATACAAAGCATGCCAGTAGAAGTTTCAGAAGGGGGATTTTTCTTTATTTTTTTTGTTGAGTCTGTCCACTTAAGACAAAAACCACATAAAGACCCAGCAATCGTCTCATCTGAGAGACACCTAAACCACTGAAAAACTTCCCTTGGGAATGCCTGTAGCCTGCCAGTATAAATAGCATCCCCATCTTCTAGAAATTCTTTGCTAGAAACTTCCTCTTTTCTATCACTCTCTTTGTTTCTGCCTTGTTCCTTTTCTTCCTGTCACCTACTTCTTATCTTTTTTCTGCCATCTCGTCCATTCTCCTGTCTTTTCTCCCTGAAAAAAACAACTCTCTCATGCCAAAGTCCGATGCCTGGGCCTGACTTGTCTAAGTGTGACGCACTTCTACTCTACAACAGACAATAGTTGATGTCTGAGTGCTTGACAAAGAAGAAATGGAATAGAAAGTGGGAGAGTCGAGTGGTACTTGAACTTTGGAAAAGGTTTTGAACTGCAGACTTCACGCTTCCTAGATATATTCACTCTCTGTTGGCCTTTAAACAATGTGAAAGATGATAAATCATTCAATGTGTATGGTCACATTTAAAAGAAATGTATTCATTAGGCAGTTTTTCCTGGCTGCATTTGAGTATGTGAGCACTTGCTTTCCCCAAGCTAAGGTTAAGCAGCATCCAGCATGGTTACCAATTGGATGGGTGACTGTTTGCCGGCCTTGGCTTCAGTATAGTACCCCCCCCCCCCCCTTCCCCCAGTCCACCCAACTGTAAATGGGTACCTGCCCTCTTTGGGGTCAGGAAAAGTAAAGCAGCGAGACAGGAAATGAGCGCCACCCTCAATATGCTGGCCCCTGGAGAAGCTGAAGTCCCTGATGCCTCGCTCCCCTACGACCATATAGGTTATGGGACATCTTTACGTTTTACTATTTGAGTATGCAATTCTGCAAAGTCAGCAAGTTTAAGATCCAAGTCACCCGTGGCGTGTGTGTGTGCGTGTGTGCGTGCGTGAGTGCGTGCGTGCACGCGCGATTTTGTGAGTGTGAGCTGTGTGTGTATATATGTGTGTGTGTGTGTGTGTGTGTGTGTGTGTGTGTGTGTATGTGTGTGTGTGTGTGTGTGTCCATGATACGTGTGTAGATCTATGTATGTGAGTGTGATATCATTTTCATCCTGGCAAGTTATGACAGGTCTGGGCCTAACCTGTCCCCTCACCCCCCTCACCCCTCACCCCCCCCCACCCCCACCCCTCTATCACACCACCCACCTTTAAAATTCCTTCTTCAAGACTTCCAGTTTTATAACACTCCACTCACTGTTTTGCACTCAGAATTGTTTCCCATTGACGCATGCGCACGAGAGAGAGAGAGAGAGAGAGAGAGAGAGAGAGAGAGAGAGAGAGAGAGAGAGAGAGAGTGACTCGACCTACGAAGGATGATGGCGGCAACAGGGGCGATCATTATTCATACCGAGTGGTGCCACCTACTACTTCGTGGAAAGGGGAGCTTATCGCAACCGACCACTCGTGCAAAAATAAGTGTGATGCGAGTTTTAGGGGGGGGCTGGATGGGGCTTGTTCTTTTAACAACTGTTGCAAGGGAGGAGTAGGTTTTAGAAGTAAAGAAACGAAAAAAGATGAAAAGCAAAGAAAAAAAGAAAGGAAGGAAGGAAGGACAGAAGGAAGAAAGACATAAAGAAAGAAAGAGATAACGGAAGAAAGGAAGAGAGAAAGAGTGAAAGAAAGAAAGAAAGAAAGACAGAAAGAAAAAAGAAAGAAAAGGAAGGAAGAAAGAAAGAAAGAAAGAAAAGAAAGAAAAGAAAGAAAGAAAGAAAGAAAGAAAGAAAGAAAGAAAGAAAAGAGAAAAATACAAAAAAATAAAGAAAAAAAGAAAGAATGAGCGGAAGAAAGAAAGAAAGAAAAGCAACGAAAGAAACAAATGATAGTAAAAACAGTGGACAGAGAGGGGGGAGGGGAGGGGGAGGAGAGAGGGAGCAAGAAGACTACACCTACAAATGAAAATGGAAAAAAACCCATCTCCATGAATCACCACAATACTCTGTCTGTCTGTCTGTCTGTCTCTGTCTGTCTCTGTCTGTCTGTCTGTCTCTGTCTGCTGTCTGTCTGTCTGATCTGTCTGCTGCTCTGTCTCCTGTCTCTTCTCTCTCTCTGCTCTCTCTCTCTCTCTCTCTCTCTCTCTCTCTCCTCTTCTCCTCTCTCATTCTCTCTCTCCTCTTCCTCTCTCTCTCTCTCCCCACTCTCTCTTCTCTCTCTCTCTCTCTTCCTACCTCTCTCTCTCTCTCTCTCTCTCTCTCTCTCTCTCTCTCTCTCTCTCTCTCCTCTCTCCTCCTCCTCTCTTCAATCTGTATACCGCTGGAAATTGCATGAGTTAGAGTGCAAAATGTTAGGAGTCTGAAGACTTATGAACATTAAATTATTTGAAGTCTGAAGTCTGAAGTCTGAAGTCTCTCTCTCTCTCTCTCTCTCTCTCTCTCTCTCTCTCTCTCTCTCTACTCTACTCTCTCTCTCTCATCCTCTTTTCTCTACTCTCTTCTCTCTCTCTCTCTCTCTCTCTCTCTCTCTCTCTCCTCTCTCTCTCCTCCTCTCTCTCTCTCCTCTTCCTCTCTCTCTCTCTCTCTCCTCTCCTCTCTCTCCTCTCTCTCTCTCCTCTCTCTCTCAACCCTCTCATCCCCATGCAACCTCGTAGTAGGCAAAAGGTAAAAAAGCAACAAAACCCCAGAGAGACACAGATGAAGAGATGAACACACTTACAGACAGACCTGCAGACAGACCTACAGAGAGACCTACAAGCAAACAGACCAACAGACAGACCTGCATACATACCTATGGGCAAATCTACAAACATTTAGCCCTTCAGACAGACCAACAAATAGACAGACAGACATACAGACAGACGCGTATGCAGAAACAGAGGAACAGAAACAGTAGAACAGTAAAGTTTCTTTCAGACTTAGATCTAGTCCTCCAACTAGAAAATGATACTAGATAAAAGAGTTTACGACCTATACATTCTATTATCTTTTTCTGCGGTATGTTTCACCTACCGTAATATACGTTATCTATCAAACTATGTTGATATGATTTCATCTTAGTACATGAATATTCCTTTTTCTTTCAGTAATAACAGTTAACGCTGCTTGCCACACCCGCGCTTCAAGGTGAAAATAGACGTATAGACTAGACACACACACACACACACACACACACACACACACACACACCACGCGTGATCTGGATCTTAAACTTGCTGAATTTGCAGTTTGCGGTCCTCTGCTTTTTTCGTGGCAGATCGTTCCACCCAAGGCCAGTCCACTCTCTGATGTTGTACTTTGTCTTCCCATCGTTTTTTTTTTTCTCTATCTATCTATCTACTATCTATCTATCTATCTATCTATCTATCTATCTATCTATCTATCTATCTATCTATCTATCTATCTATCTATCTATCTATCTATCTATCATTATCTATCTATCTATCTATCTATCTATCTATCCCTTAGTCTGGCGACCATGGGGGCACCCATGAAGACTTGACAACTGTCAAGTCATGATAGTTTAACGCTGACGAAATCAGCAAAGCCACAAATAAAAGAATAGCCCGCTTTTTAGCTCCGGCCTACGTAACAGAATGTACGCAATGACGCAAAACAGTGAAGGTTATGTCACCAGACGTGTGTGTTAGCCCACTGTCATCTCTAAGCCAGTTGGCTACAGACCGGTCCTCAGAAAATGTAGCATTTGACAGAGCATGTTGGAATGAGCATGTTTTACAACAATGTGCTCAAAGCATATCAGGGGGACGGATAGCCTAGTGGTCAGAACATTGCTCTGGCAATTTGACGATCCGGGTTCGATTCCCGTTCAAGTGAATTTTTCTCCTGGAGTTAACATCAGTGCTGACTCCACTTTCCCCAAAAGTCCTTCGGATGAGACTATAAACCGACACCCCGTGTGCGAACGCACGCAGAACATCTTGCGCACACGTTGAATCCTGTTCCGCTTTTCGTAAGAGTAGGCCATCGTGTGCCGGTGGGAACATATGACATTTACAAAAACTGCATACACAGGGAAACTGGATGTAAAAAAAAAAAGCATGATTGTTTATTCCATTATCCTCGATATAAAAGAACAAATAAATAAATAAATAAATAAATAAATAAATAATGTGTTCAATGCATCTTAGGAGAGCTGAAATGATAAGTGGTAAAGCCTTCAGACGATATCTATTTTGTTGAATCAAATCGACCTTTTGGTTTCCATCTCATTTCATTTACTATGATTCCCCGGTAGTGATGCCGGGGACTTATCAGCATCCCCACCTTCTGGGAATTCTGTGATAGAAATTCCCTCTTTTCTATCCCTTTCTTTGTTTCTGCCTTGTTTCTTTTTTCTTCCTGTCACCTTTTTTATCTGCCTTCTTGGTCTATTCTCCTCGGGGTTTTTTTTTCCAGAAAGACTTAAAGGATAATATTTCTCTCTTATGCCGAAGTCGGATGCAAATAGCTGGGCCTGATTTGTCAGGCGCTTAATAAAAGTGTGATGCATTTTCGCTCATATAACAGTCATAGTTTCTGTCTGAGCACACACACAGGGACTGGATGTAAAAAAAAAAAAAAGCACACGAGTGCTTATTCCATTATCCTCGATATATAAAAAAAAAAGAAGCAGAAGAAGATTAAAAAAATCGTTCGACAAATAAATTCACTTTGTGTTCGTTTTTTTCTTGTGGCTGTTTTTGTGGGGGTTTTTTTTT
>CM060329.1:46916317-46918817 GCA_030674155.1 Stramonita haemastoma
CTTTTGATCTCGTGACATGCCCGTACCATTTAAGTTTACGCTTTTTTACGATTGATAGTAGATTTTCGTAGGGACCAATGGTTTGTTGGATTCTTCTTGGAACGAAGAACTTGTTCTAGAAATCAGATTTTGTAAGAGAAGTCCATTGTCATTGAGCGGAAATAGCCAAGGAACTAGAATGTGGAATTCATGATTTGATGCTAACTGACAGTGCCTGTTTAAGTCTTTGATGGGGTGTGTGTGATCATTGTGAGAACAACGCACTTTCACCACCACCATTACCTTTCTTAATGACAACAAAACTAAATCACCATCACCACCAAGTACACCACCACCACCACAATCAACAACACCACCACCAACAATAAACAGTAAGAACAAGACATAACAGACAAAACAAAAAATGCAGAGAAAAATACCAAAAAAAGAACTCGACAGGGAGCAAGCCAATAGAATCCATATCACAGTTGGAGCCATATATTTCCTCTTTTTATCAGGTTTCTGGGGGAAAAAGATCATGCAAACCATACTGATAGCACCCCCTACAATCACACTTGCCCCAAACTTCACATTTTGATGGACGAGTGTGAGAAAGACAGGTGTGCTCTCTTTTTTGAAATCCAACCTTTCCCCCTTCTTTCTTTCACCAGTTGTGTGTTGAAAGAGGAAGAGTAGAAAATGTTTTTTAGAAATCAGATTGTGTAAGTGTAGTTCATTTTCTCCTCAGGGTGGTGTGGAGGGAAGAGAGAGAGAGAGAGATTAAGAGAGATTAAGAGAGAGAGAGAGAGAGAGAGAGAGAGAGAGAGAGGAGAGAGAGAGAGAGAGAGAGAGAGAGAGAGGAGAGAGAGAGAGAGAGAGAGAGAGAGAGAGAGAGAGAGACGCAGACGCAGACGCAGACGCAGATAGTTTATTCATATAGGCCTTAGCCCCTTATGAAGGGGAATGTGAACAATACAAGATATTGTATGATAAATATAGTGAAAAATCATTTGATCACTAAGCACACTGCCTTATGAAGTGACTATTTCTCTAAGTTTGAAAGCCTTGTACAAGAATAGAGAAAAGTTATGTATAACTTCAGGATGTGTACAAGACATTAATAAATTCAATTTAAACAGACAAGGTTCCCTAAAATACTTTGGTTGAATAAATTTTACTCTAAGGTTATGTAATTGTTGGCAGCAAAGAACAAAGTGGACTTCATCTTCCTTTGACACATTGCATAATGGACATAACAAATCATGATCATTATGGGTTCTATATCTTAAACGATGTACATTCAGATCAGATATACCAAGTCTAAATTTTGCTGTGATGTGTTTCAATTGTCGATTCATATCAAGTTCTAAATAGCATTTCAAATCATGACCATTACAATATGTTCTATAAAAGTCAAACCTTTGGCTATTGTTAATATGACAGTTCCAGTTCTGCCACCTGCAGTCAATCAATCGTTGACGAAAGACTTTAATGAACACATGAACATCACCCACACCTTGGTTCAACCACACATCTCCGAACCCATTTTCATTTAAACAGATACGCACACTTGAAACCCAATTTTTCTTACCTATTACATCTAAATTATACAACATTTTGTATGCCTTATATGGTAATCTCAGATCTTCCATTTGTAGCAACTTAATCCAATAACGAATACAATTAACTGCAGAATTTATGTACAAAGGATATCTATCAGTTTCACCATAAACGATGTCATTAGGTGTACGTCTATCAACTCCTAAGTATTTCTTTATTGCGAACAAATGAACAGATTCACAATGAACTGCTGCTTTGTCCAATCCCCATAATTCTGAACCATACTGAAGAACAGGTTGAACCTGTGAGTCGAATAGCTTCATTAATAGCCCAAAAGAATTATTATTAAGTGTGTACAATCTTTGCATAATATATACCAACGCATTCTTTGCCCTACTGGAAAGGTCCTTACAAGCAGCAGTGAAACTGAGACGTGTAGAAAACAATATCCCTAAGTACTTATAAACATTAACTACAGGTAGCAGATTACCATTGTATGTCCATCTTTCTCGCATACCCAAATAACCTCCCTTACGAAACACAATGATGTTACTTTTCTTCATATTCACTTTTAATTGAAGTGAAAAAGCAGCATGATACAAATTATTTAACTGATTTTGAAGCCCCACAATAGTCTCTGACAATAGCACTACGTCATCAGCCAATAACAGAATGAACAACTCAAACGCATCATGTGACAAAACTGCACCATGTTTTCCCTTATTAATTACTTGTAATGCTAATTCATTTATGAAAAGTGAAAATAAAACAGGGCTGCACACATCTCCTTGCTTGACTCCGGCTGTGCATCTAATAAAATCTGTCAATTTAGAACCACATCTTACTTTACATTTTATATCTTCATACATTCTTTTTATACATGTGTGGAGCTTACCTCTAATACCGTTTTTTAACAAAATGGGCCAAAGTAAATTTCTGTTAATGGAGTCAAAGGCTTTTT
>CM060329.1:46923817-46926317 GCA_030674155.1 Stramonita haemastoma
AGGGGGTGGGGTGGGGTGGGGTGGGGGTGGAGGGAGGCGTTTGAAGGAAGACTAGGGCCATATGATCTACCCGTCTTTCGACAGATTCTCATCAAACTAATCCTGCTTCCAAGTTGACTGGAAATTGTTTCCAACGGGGTGTGAAACTGAACCCGCCTGTGTTAACTTTACATGAGCTGCGGGTAAGAGGCCAGCTGACTGACTGACTGGCGGACTGGCTTGCTATGCTGCATGCATGCAGCTCTTACTGACGTATTGAAAAGAGAAGAAGAAGAAGGAGGAGAATTAGGAAGGAGAAGAGGAAGAATTGCGAAGAAGAAGAAGAATTGCGAAGAAGAAGAAGAATTGCGAAGAAGAAGAGAAGAAGAGAAAGAGGAAGAGGAAGAAGAAGAAGAAGAGGAGGAGGAAGAGGAGTAGAAAAAAAATGTAGTAGAAAAAGATGAACAAAATCTGTGTGTGTGTGTGTGTGTGTGTGTGTGTGTGTGTGTGTGTGTGTGTGTGTGTGTGTGTGTGTGTGTGTGTGTGTGTGTGTGTGTGTGTGTTTTATGAATAAATTTACAACCTCAGTTGACTGATAGAAGCTGACGGGATAGCCTGGTGGTTAGAGTGGTGCGCGTGTGATCTGCTGACCCGGGTTCGATACTCGGTGAAGAGGATATCTAACATCAGTTCTGACTCCACTACCTCGAAAGATTTTACAGATGAGACTATAAACCGAGGTCCAGAATGCCAACGCACACAGAACATCTTGCACCCACCTGTTAAGACCCATTCCACTCTTCGGAAGAGTTGACCATTGTGTGCCGGTGGGAACGAATGACAAAATTTGCAAAACTGCACACACACACACGGAGACTGGATGCAGAAAAGCACAAATTATTAATTTTCAGTATCCTCAAAATAAAAGAATTTGAAAAAAGCTGATCTATAGTACCGTGAACAAATAAAGTGCACATTAATAATCGTTTCACCATTTTCTTTTAAATGAATTGAACTGTTATCTCGAGTTAGCAAAGTTATCAAAGCCCCTCACCCCCTATCCCCCGCCCTCCTAAAAGAGAAAAAAAGAACTTTTTTAAAATGTAAAATCACTGAGTTTAAAATTTGAGAAAACATAATTTTTTTTTGTCCATAACATGAAAAATAACATAAACTGCGACCAGTTAGGAGAATCCATATGTTATGTTTAAGAATAACAGAATTACATTTTAAAAAAACATACCTTAATGTCATGTTTAAGAGTTACAGAATTACATAGAAAATACCAAAACGTCGTGTTCAAGCGTAACAGAATTACATAAAAATATACCAAAATGTCATGTTTAGAGAGTAACAAGAATTATACCTTTAAAAAAAAAATCGACATAGCAGAACAAAAAATCAAAGCTTTAAAACAACAGCAACATTTTTTGTTTACTGTATATAACTTTAAAAAAAACCCGACATAGCAGAAAAAAATCAAAGCTTTAAAACAACAGCAACAATTTTTTTGTTCACTGTATATTCATGCCCAGTTGATGAAAGTTTGAAACAACAACACTTGACAAGAGCTGATTACTACCCGCAGCCCTGATGAATGAAAAATGAAGTTGGCCATTAATGTTGATCTATTATTCTCTGTCTGCATGCTGTTCGCTCTCTTCTGTTTCTTCAACTTCTGCTTTCTCATGCATCGGCTGATGCCTAATCCGGCTTTTATAGTTTCCAGAGCTGCAGAAGGCATTCGTCCTGTCAGTAGCGTAGCGTCACCCGTATTGCGCAGCGTGCCCGCACGTACGTACGCACGCATGCACGCACGCACGCCCGCACACACACACATGCATAAATTATCTGATTTTTTTAACGGATGGTTTAATGAAAAAAGGTAATTGCACTGCTTACTTCAATACAACATCTGAAAATAAAAGTTTGACTTTGACACACAGGCAGGGAACTTGTGCAGGGAATACGTCCCACAGGCAGACCACTGCTGCGATTCAAAGATGTGTGCAAGAGGGACTTAGAGCCCTGAACATCGACCAGATCAACTGGGAAGCAACAACCCTCGAACGGTCAGCCTGGAGACAGACTGTGCAGAGCTTTCCAAGTTCGAGGAGACACTTGCTCAGCAGCACGAGGCAAAGAGAATGAGAAGAAAGGCTGCAGACCAGGCAGACAGACCAGCGTCAGACTTCATCTGTGCCCTCTGAAATAAGATCTGTCATTCCCGTGTCAGACTGGCCAGCCACACCTGACTCTGTACCAGAATAAACACATAGAGCGCAACTCCGTAGTCTTCCAAGACTGAAGGATGTCCATGTATTATTAATTTATTTACCTACTCTTCATGTCATCAGCATGATGACAATCAAAAGAAATCACACATCCATTGATCAGTTTCACCCTTTGTTTTCTTTGCACGCAGCGTAGTCTTCCCCTGTGTGATGTATTCTAATGTTATGTCTTGGCAGTCTGCAAACCAAAACAAATGACAACAAAAATTAAACAACATAGTAACTAG
>CM060329.1:46949086-46956586 GCA_030674155.1 Stramonita haemastoma
TTTTTTGGTTTGGAGGGGGGGGGGGGGATGTGGGGGGGGGTATGGTGGGGGGGGGGGGTATGGTGGGGGGGGGGGGTGGAAGGAAAAGGGGAGGGGGGGGAGGGAGGATAAATTTCAAGCGAGACGTGTATATGAATGAGTTGAGAGTGGCGGTTTCTTTTTTCATTTTTTGAATGTTTATTTGCTTCTTTTTTTAAGGTGGGGGTATGGTGATTTGATGAAGTGGGGAATTGAAGAAGAAGTGTGAATGTGTTGTAGAAATTTAATGCAGTGTGTTCATTTGCATGACACTAGTGGTAGAGAACACCTTGCTATAACAGTGCAGGGTGGTTTGCTAGCAGTGCGGGGTAGGCCTATATGTGTGTGAACGAGCAACTGCAGGTGTTGGAATGACGGGACAGGAAGAGAAAGAGAGAGATAGACAGAAAACACATAGGCATATTTTTACACACGTGGTCTGACCCAGAGATAAGATTAAACAATGCCTGTCATCATGTGATATAACATCTTCCAATATTATTTTTATTTTTAATGTCATAGCAAAAGATTATAAACAATCACAATTAAAGGGGACATTGGTTAAGGACTGTGAGAAACAATGGGACTTTTAATACATAGTAATGATAAAAAAGGAGAATTTGCAACAATTCACAAGAGTGGATTCATATTTTGCAGATTATTATTTTACGGACATTTGTGGCCAATGTATTAAATTATGTATGTTTGTATGTATGTATGTATGTATGTATGTATGTATGTATGTATGTATGTATTGTATGTATGTTATGTATGTATGTATGTATATGTGTATTTATTATATATTATCTATATCTATTATATTATATATACATATATTTATATATATATCGGATCATGTCATATCATGCAATTGCCATTGCCATGCCATGTTATATTACATGACGGACATTACAGCGCGTGGTTAAGAACGTTCACCTTCAATCCCATGGGTCCATGTGTCGTGGTTCGAATCATCATCTCCCAGGTCAAGTTCAAGTGCAGGCCTGCCAGTGCTTTAATTTTCTTTGTGTGTATACGCATGCAGAAGATCAAAATATGCACGTTAAAGATCCCGTCTATCATGTCAGCGATCGGTGGATTTATAAAAACACAAACATATCCTGCATAACTCCCCGAAGTCAGGATGCGGCTACCTTCATGGTGCACTAAAACGATTGCATACACAAAGTTTCACCATTAGTGAACCTCAGAGCTCTAGCCGAGGTACGACCCCCCACCCCCCCCCCCCCCCACTCCCCCAAAAAAACCCAAACCAAACAAAAAACCAACAAGAATACAACCCCCTGAAAAGAAAAATCAAACCAAACACAAACAAACAAACAAGCAAACAAACAAAAAAAAAATCAAAACCAAACCCAACCAAACCCCCACCCTCCAAACATACAAGCAAAACTACAACAGCAAAAAACAAATTAGAAAGCAAATTATAGGATTTATATAAGCAAGCCAAGGGATTTATTCGCTGTAGCTGTTCTTTTTGTTGTTTTTAAAACTGATTTTTTGTAACTTTAAATCTTGAAAAATCTATTTCTTTTTTTTTTTGCTGTCATGATGTTGACAGTCTGTTTTTTTCTTTCTTTTTCTTTTGCTTTACTTTTTTAAATTTTCTTTTTACCTCTTTTTGTTGGGGGGGGGGGGGGGGGGGGGGGAAGGTGTTTATCTTTTCATTCGTTCATTTATTTATTCATCAGATGTTTGAAGGAAAGTCTTGCATTGTTTTTTTTTTATCTGTTTTACCTGAATGTTGTATTTGAAAAAGATACAAGATAATTTTAAATAGGGAATATATATATATATATATATATATATATATATATTATAATATATATATATATATATATATATATATATATATATTCCAGACAAATAAGATGTGGGTGTTTTCTATAAAACAGGGGCCACGGTCTTCTCTCAGTGTGGTGAAGTGTCTAATGGCCTAGAACCGTTCACATGCATTAGTGTGTATTTAACTATTGTGTGCATGTTTCAAAACTTCTATACCATACCAACACAACATTTATTTTATAAACCTGCCCCCAATCCTCACACCGTGCTCTCTCTCTCTCTCTCTCTCTCTCTCTCTCTCTTCTCTCTCCTCTCTCTCTCTCTCTCTCTCTCTCTCTCTCTCTCTCTCTCTCTCTCTCTCTCTCTCTCTCTCTTGTTGCATCTGATTGCTTAGAAGCATCTAAGGTTTGGGGATTTCTTTCCTTTGTTAATGAGAGGGTACGTGCGCGCCCCGCGTGTGTGTGTGTGTGTGTGTGTGTGTGTGTGTGTGTGTGTTTGTGTGTGTGTGCTGTTGGTATTTTTGTTTTGTTCTTGTTTTCGTGCTGTTTCTGTTTTTGTTTTGGGTTTAATTTTCTTTTTGTGGTTGTTTTTGTTGTCAAGAAACCATCAATTATTATCTTTCTTTTTTTTAGGATCTATATTTTTCTTTAATAATTTCAACAATAAAAATTGTACATTTCTTTTACAACTCACAGTTCATGTCTTTTTTTGTTTGTTTGTTTTATTCTCCCTTGTGCCTGACAAGGTACAATCATCTTCCATCATTCCTCCATTTTGTTAAGTTCTTGGGCTAGATATCCAAACATACACAGAACATCTTGTGCACACTTTAAAACCCATACCCCTTTTTGGAAGAGTAGGCCACTGTGTGCTAGTGGAAATGGATGACAGCATTTACAAAACTGCATACACATGGGGGCCGAATGTTAAAAAAAAAAAGAAGAAGAAACGCATGAGTGCTTATTTGATTTTCTCGTCAAATTGGAAAGAAAAGAAAAGGCCAGGAATTGAACCCAGAACCTCTGACGGTTTACTTGTTAGGTAGATGAACGTTTTACTCGTCCTGCCACCTTCCACATAACACGAATTAGTTTTGTGTATTCTGTTGGTCGGGAGCAACATAAGCTCTAAGATAGTTGTTTCTCTAACCATGCTCCGTATGGTGCAATTGATAAATCCCTTTCATGAAAACAATGGTTTGGTTTTGATGTTTCCCTTTTCAAGAAGAAAACAATATGACTTAACCAATCACCAAAAAGAATAAAAGCCCCCCCCCCAAAAAAAAAAAAAAAAAAAAATCACCCCCCCCCCCCAAAAAAAAAACAAAAACAAAAAAAAAACAACCCCAAAAAGCAACAACAAACAAACAAAACCCCTTAAACAAAAAACAAACCACCAAACCAAACCAAACAACACCAAAAACCCCAAAACAAACAGACAACAAAGCAAATTAATACATGAATTAATACTAAGTGAAGAAATGAATGAATAAAATATTCTTTTTAAACACACCCTTAAAAAATTGCAATCAACCAGCCAAATAAAACAGTACACTAATCAGCACGCAAACAAAGAATTTTGTCTGAAAGATTAGATGAATAAATAAATAAATAAATAGATAAATAAATAAAAACAAATAGATAAATAAATAAATAAATAAATAATAAATAAATAAATAAATAAATAAATAAATCCCTCTTCTTCGTCGTCGTTAAACGCTCAGACCGCAGCAACTTTTATGCATCTCATAAGAGTGAGAAAACACACACACACACACACACACACACACACACCCCACACACACAACACACACACAAATGTTGCACTGCCGTTAAGCGCCTGAGAAGTCAGTAAGTAGCCCCAGCTCATCCGACTTGACTTTCGCGTGGATTAGATAAACAACCTTGATAGCTTTGCCAACTGAGCAATTGACCTCTAAAGTTAGTTTTCTATCTATGACACCAAGTGATGTGAATTTAAAAGTAACCGCTGACAATTGCAAGGCCAGTAGACGCCCAAGAGTCTAGTTTCACAAGGGGCGAAGATCTAGGTACACTAACTAGGCCTAACTAATGTCAACACAACATACACCAGGAAGTTAGTCAGTAAACCAACCAACTCAACATTTGGCAGCTAAACAACTTACAATATAACTTGTGAAAATGTGGTCATGATATTGATAAGGATGATGATGATGATAATGGTAATGATGATAGTAGTAGTAGTAGTAGTAGTAGTAGTAGTAGTAGTAGTAGTAGTAGTAGTAGTTATGATAAATACTACTCCTTCTAGCAATAATAATAATAATAATAATAATAATAATAATAAAATTAGATAGTATAATATATATATATATATAGTAGTAGTAGATAGTAGTATAGTAGTAGTAGTAGTAGTATAGTAATAATAATAATAATAATAATAATAATAATAATAATAATAATAATAAATAGATATATGATAATAAAAATGTGATGATGATTATGACAATAATGAAAATTGAATCAACTTCATCGCAAATAATTGTACATTTGCTACTTTTAAAGTGATTACTGTTCTTTCCGATTGGTAAAAAAAAACCCTCTCCAAAACATTTTTTCTCTCCTCGTTTCAGGAAAAAAATGACAATGAAAATGCAAGTACAACGCGACTGACAAATGTATAATAATATGGCATATTCCACTATATGTCACGCTGTATAGTTACAATACGAGACAGAGAAAAAAAGTGAATGAATGAGATTACTGGAGCTACTCGGATTTTTTCGTATTGGTAGAGAGTTCCGAGGTTTACCTATGATTTGATTTTGCGTATGCCATCGTTTTTGTCTATCATTACAGTAGTCGCATTCTGACTTCAGAAATCTACTTAAAAATAAACCAAGTTAAAGGAGTGGTTCCAACAACATCCCTTTTATCGAAAAAAATAATGGGTTAATCTGTTATGGGTAGAAAGATCAAAGAATAACTACTTTAATAACTGAAAAATTAAATTGATAAAGTAAAAAATGAATAATATACCCCCCCCCAAAAAAAAAAAAAAACAAAAAAAAACCAAAAAAAAACAACCAACGCAGCACAAAAAAAAGAAAAAAAACAAAAAGAAAAAGATAAGCGAAAACAAATACGAGTATCATATTGGGATGTTGGTGTGAAACCAATGCACTGATAAACAAATATTCGCTTTTAAAAACTAAACAAAAAAGTGCATAGTAGTCACTAGGAAAATAGTAATAATACAAAATGTATTATTTTTTCCAGTCTACTGTTGTTTGTTTTGGGTTTTTTTTGGTTCTCTGCATTTTGTTGTTGGGGTTTTTTTTTCTGAGAGAGAGAGAGAGAGAGAGAGAGAGAGAGAGAGAGAGAGAGAGAGAGAGAGAGAGAGAGAGAGAGAGAGAGAGAGAGGTGTGTTTGTGTGTGTGTGTTTGTGAGAGAGAGAGAGAGAGAGAGAGAGAGAGAGAGAGAGAGAGAGAGAGAGAGAGAGAGAGAGAGAGAGAGAGAGGAGAGAGAGAGAGAGGGAGAGATGTTGAACAAGACAACACCACAACAAAGTTGCATTTTTGTTCAGTCATTAAAAGCAACAGAAGCATAAAACTGTTTAGTAAATTGGAGTATTATTATTATTATTATTATTAATTATTATTATTATTATTATTATTATTATTATTATTATATATTATTATTATTATGATAATTTTAAAAAACCGTGTAGACATTCATGATTACATCAGAAAGAAGAACAAGAATTTTAAACAGTCACGAAAGTCGTAATGCGGCTACTTTAATGGTCGACATAAACGGTTGCATACGTAAAATCGCGATGAACAAAAAAAACAACCCAAAAAACAAACAAATAAACACACAATATAAAAAAGAATAATAATAATACCCACAGAAAAAACCAACCAAGCAAGAAAAAAACGCCTAACTTAAGGAACTCGAAGACGTGAATAGTGTTTTTTTCTTTTTGATAACTTTTGCCCAGCTAAAGTAACGGTTAATCGGGGCTGTGTGTGTGTGTGTGTGTGTGTGTGTGTGTGTGTGTGTGTGTGTGTGTGTGTGTGTGTGTGTGTGTGTTGTTTTGTGTGTGTGTGGTTGTGTGTGTGGTGTGAGTGAAGGGGGGAGGGGTCTTGTAATTTTTAGATAATTATGTTTGCTTACATTAAAAAAAAGCTTCAGTCGTCTCCATTTTCTACTCCTTTCGACGCTTATTTCTGAAGTTAAGGAAATAAAATTTAATGTTTGTATTGTTATGTATGCATGGATGCATGTATTTGACTTGATTTGACTTGACATGACTTGACATGACTCGATATGACTTGACTTAAAACGACTTGACATGACTTCTTTGACTCCTTCGGAAGTGGTTTAGGCGCTGCACTAATTTTCGGGCAGATTGCTCCAGGAAAATTAAGCCTGGTATCATGGTTGATAAGGGGAGGGGGGGGTTGTTAGTGCATGGTGGATAGTTTCCTAATCTATACCTTTATCTTTTACATTATTTCTTTCTTGAAAATGTAGAAATGTCTACTTGTTCTCATTATTATTATTATCATCGTCCTTATTTTTCTTCTTCTTATTATCATCATCGAGACTAACAGTGCAAAATTATAATATATATTTTCTATGCTTTACCAGTGTACAATAGTTTCACTTTCACATACAATTTTGCACCGTATCATCATTGTTGCTTTTTTGTTGTTGGGGGGTTTTTTGGTTTTTTTTTTTTGTTTTGTTTGGTTTTTTTTGTAGACAACATCATGGTCTTTATTACATTCATTATGCCCTCTTCAACGGATTTCTTCCTTTCATTTTTAGCTTGACATGTTGCTTCTTTTCTTTTTGTTATGTTTCTGTGATTTTGTTTCTTTGATCGTTGTGTTGTTGGTGTCTTGTTGGTTGTTGGTTGGTTGTTGTTTTCTTGTTTTTTTGTTGGGTTTTTTTTTTGGTGGTGGTGGTGGTGGGGTGGTGGGTTGACGTTGATTTAATTATTTTGCTGTTTCTATATTTTATTTTCTTTGTTTATCTCTATTTTATTTATCTATTTGTTTGGAGAGGGGGATCATATTTTGTGTTTAGGTTGTGCTTTTTTTTTCCGGCCAAGGGTTAGGGACCAATATATGCTTTGGAATTCGATTTTTCTTTCTTTCTGAAAACATTTTTTCTGTTGAGTTAGGCCTGGCACCTTTTTTTTCTTGATTGTTTACGTGTGTGCATGCGTACTCGCCCAAATGGCTACGTATGTGGCTCGAACATGTGTGGTGGAATGTGTGTGTGTGTGTGTGTGTGTGTGTGTGTGAGAGAGGAGAGAGAGAGAGAAGAGAGAGAGAGGAGAGAGAGAGAGAGAGGAAGGAGAGAGAGAGAGAGAGAGAGAGAGAGAGAGAGAGAGAGAGAGAGAGAGAGAGAGAGGAGAGAGAGAGAGAGAGAGAGAGAGAGATGATCGGCAGATTCATTTCTTTTTGAATTATAAGATTTCGCCACTTGAATTTAACAGTGAATGTGTGATGTATGGGGTGGGCCGGTGGAATATAGGGTGGCTTGATCTTAATAAAAAAGGAAACAAAGAAAAAGATATAAAAAGAAAATAAAAGGAAGAGAATTAAGCAACTGCTCTTGCGTAAAAAAAAAGTATGTCACCACTTGGCAATAAATTGCTACCTCCTATCGTATGCTTTCA
>CM060329.1:46974086-46979086 GCA_030674155.1 Stramonita haemastoma
TCAGCATTATTATAGATTTTCAAGAATCTGTCTGTCTGTCTGTCTCTCTGTATGTCTGGCTGTCTGGCTGTCTGGCTGTGTTTGTGTCTGTGTCTGTGTTTGTGTCTGCGTCTCTGTCTGTCTGTCTGTCTGTTTGCCTGTCTGTCTGTCTGTCTGTCTGTCTGTCTGTCTGTCTGTCTGTCTGTCTGTCTGTCTGTCTTCTCTCCTCTCTCTCTCTCTCTCTCTCTCTCTCTCTCTCTCTCTCTCTCTCTCTCTCTCTCTCTCTCTCTCTCTCTCTCTCTCTCTCTCTCTCTCGCTCTCTCTCTCTCTCTCGCTCTGTCAATCTTTCTTTGAAGTTCTTAAAATTATTTTCAGTTCATTATTCTCCCCTTACACCCCCCCCCCCGTACCCCCACCCCCTATCCCCACTTCCTCAACAACTTCCTTACCCCCTCCATCCATCTTCCTCCTCCTCCACCCACCCTCTCTTACACTAACCCCCTCCCCACCCCCCAAAAAAAAATCCCCTAACACCCCCACCCCTAGCCCCACTCTCCCCCATCTGACAAAACTGCCCTGTCTCTATATGTACTTACTAATTCCATCTCACCTTCTGGACCTATCCTGATATCTCCCTTTTCCTGTCTTAGGTGAAGATGTTATCCCGTGATTCCAACAGACAGGCGGACTTTAGTGAGGCGATGTGACGTGAGGTGATGCGATTATGCAACCTCGAGTGTAAAATTTTGCTGCTGCTGCTGCTTCTGCTGCTGCTTTTAGTGTCAGGGTTATAAGCTAGTTGTTTCCTCCTACCACCTCCACCTCCTCTCCTTCCTCCGCCTCCCCTCGCCGTAGATGCCAGGGCCTTTGTCAGTATTTAAATAGCATCCTCCCCCACTTTCTGGAAATTCTGTGCTAGGAAACTTTTCTATCCCTTGTTTTGTATCTGCTATTTTCCTTAATTAACTTCCTGACACTCTTTCGTGTCTTGTTTTCTGCCTTCTCTTGCCTTCTCTCTCTCTCTCTCTCTCTCTCTCTCTCTCTCTCTCTCTCTCTCTCTCTCTCTCTCTCTCTCTCTCTCTCTCTCTCTCTCTCCTCTCTCTCTCTCTCTCTCTCTCTCTCTCTCTCTCAGACTCTCTCAGAAAGGCTTATAAAAGATAACACTGCTCCCCTCATGCCAAAGCCAGATGCGATAGGGTTGGCTTGGTGGGCCCTTAACTGCAGTACAACGCAGTTTTTACACATGTGACAGACAACAATAGTTGTTGTCTGAGAGTCCAAGGAAGAAAAAAAAGCTAGATCTATTTGTTGTGTTGTTTTTGGATATGTTTTCTTTGTATGTCACGTGTAAACTGTATGGTGAAATTTTGTAGTTTATGTTCATACTTATTTTGTATGTTTGTTTGGTTGTTTGGTTGGTTGGTTGGTTGTTTTTTGTGAGAGAGAGAGAGAGACAGAGACAGAGACAGAGACAGAGAGACAGAGAGACAGAGAGACAGAGAGACAGAGAGACACAGAGACAGAGACAGAGACAGATTGTGTGTGTGTTCATCTCTCTCTCTCTCTCTCTCTCTCTCTCTCTCTCTCTCTCTCTCTCTCTCTCTCTCTCTCTCTCTCTCTCTCTCTCTCTCTTCTATGCCCATTAAAGTCGTTGCTAACAAAAACAAGGGTTTATGCTCATTGGAGAATTGCCAATCTAAAGTAAAAGTAACTGACTTAAACCTACTTCCTATGAATATGAGACAGAGACAGAGAGAGGTGGAAGAGACAAGACGCACAGAGAGACACAGACACACAGAGAGAACAGTTTATTTTTCATTAGAGGAGGCAACACTATTGCTGAGAACCAACCCAGAACCTCAAGGGATGCTACACATCACGACTTTCAGCCTGTTACCTTGCAAAAATAAACTAGTCCAAAACAGCATTGCTTTTCCAAAAAGACAAACAACACACCACTTCTATCAGTGTTGTCTTGATAATTGATTTCTCTAGTAGTCGCTGGGGTGCTGTGCTGATTTTGTCTACAGACAATGACTGTATCATAGGAAAATTGAATCTGGGTGGTCACATGTGGTGGCAATGGCATGTGGTCACAACGGCATGTGGTCACAACAGCATGTGGTCACAATGGTTAGTAGTCATGATGGCAAACAGGCACAATCGCAAGTGGTCATAATAGGATATGGTCATAACGGCAAGTGGTCATAATGGCAAGTGGTCACAACGGCAAGTGGTCACAACGGTAAGTGGTCACAACAGCATGTCGTCACACCGCTAATCTGGTGGGGCCTATCCCTCATGGAATAGCGTGGTACATGCTGGATGGAAACTCCAGGTAAAACATCAGCTCGAAGGGACATCTTAATGAAAGCTTGAAACTCGGGCCGTCGATTACTGTCAGATTACGAACTTCACGCGGAAACCTCTAGGTATACTGGGATCAGCGAACCTTCATCAAAGTATAAAAAGATTGATTTAAATCCCGATATATTTTCTAAATCATGGGGGTTTGAGAAGAAAAATTAATACTACTTGACCTTGTTGATGACCCCAGCCTTTTCTATCCCTTTATTATCGAAGATAAAACAAACAAACCAACAAATAAACCAACAAACATCCCCCAAGACACTAACACATTGAATCAAAATCATAAAAGACTGAAGACACTATACCAGGCTACCCACGCACCCACCAACTAGACTAGTAAGTCCCAGAAAGATGATTTTCCAACTCGTACCAACCAGCCACACACACATTCCTGCTTGACACAATTTCAAAATAACAAAATAAATAAAAGCCGGCCCCCTATCCTTGGCTGCGAAAACAGATTAATCTCCTCTTTAAGGAACTCTGATGGGAGACAACTCAGGGGCTAATAGAGACTTCGGTGCAGCCAGTGAGGCAGAAAAGGGGAGAGAATTCCAGGTGTCAGAGGAGGAGGGTGGCAGATACGTACAGCGCTCAGGTGCAAAAGCCAGGGAATCTATCCACCACTGTTCTTTTTTCTTTTCTTCCCCTTCATTCTTTTACGTCTCTTCATTCTTCCTCCTGCTTCTCTTCTTCTTTTTCTTCTCCTTCTCCTCCTCCTCCTCCTCCTCCTTCCTTCTTCTTCTTCTTCTTCTTCTTCTCCTTCTCCTCCTCCTCCTTCTTCTTCTTCTTCTTCTTCTTCTTCTTCTTCTTCTTCTTCTTCTTCTTCTTCCCCATCTTCTTTTTCTTCTTCTTAGATGCTCCTAGGTCATACGCACAGGTTGCAGACAGGCTGCCTAAGTGAGTTCTTTCTGTTGCTGGAATTTTTTTTAAACCCCCTCCCCCTAAATTCTCAGTGTAAACTGTGGATTGGTTTGTACTCGTTTTATTTTATTTTGCTATTTTTTTTAATTGGCTGATTGTTTAGTTATTAATTTTGGTGTTACAGTTATTGTTGTTTAGTTTTTGTTTTTGTAGGGGTTTTGCTGATAATTTGTTCTCTGAATAAACGTATTAATTAATAGGTTTTGTACTCAATATTTGTTTCTTTGTTTTTCTTTTATTGATTGATTTTTTTTGTTTTTGTTTATTTGTATGGTTTACAGAAATGTTGGGGCGGGATAGCTCAGTGGTCAGAGCACTCCCTTTCCCCAAGTCAAGTTAAGCAGCATCGAGCGTGGTTACCAGTTAGGTGGGTGACCGTTTGCGTGCCTTGGCTTCAGTATAGTCCCCCAAATTCACCGAGCTGTAAAATGGGTACTTGCCCTCTATAGGGTCAGGGAAGGTAAAGCAGCGAGGGAGAGGAGATGGGCGCCACCCTCAATGTGCTGGCCCCTAGAGAAGCTGAGGTCTCTTATGTGTTGCTCCCCTACGACCACATAGGCTATGGGACACCTATACCTTTACCTTTACCTGGTCACTTAGGGGGGGGTTCAGACTTCTTATACTTGTTCACTGTTATTGAATTTCAGCAAATGTGTTGAAATAAGCTTTATGAAAATACTCAATATTTTTTATTCTAGAGATAAATGACTTTTATTGAAGAGGCTGACTGTACTGAGTGTGTATACGCGTATAGACAAACCTGTAGTCATTGTCAGTCTGCGTTTTAAAACAAAAAAAAACAACCCATCAAAATAGAAACAAAAAGGATAAACTTTTTTAACCGTGAAAAAAACGAACTTTTCAGCCGTTTTTCTTTCTTTTTTTCTTTTTACTTTTCTTTTGTTGTTGTTAGACTAAAACAAGCATTTTCCTATCTCTTCACCATCTACCCCACTAGACTATATGACGTAATCGGCCTAGCAGATCAGACACATCCAACCACTAAACAAGCTTGCCAGTGCAGGTGCGCGCAGGCGATTGGCTGAAATAGTCTTGCCCTGACCAATGAAATGACACGGCTCATAAAGAGGCCAGGCATGCGCAGCCCTTCCACTTTGTCACCAGGGTGACGGTACTCTGCAGTGACGGGCGTAATTGGCGCTGATTGGCGGAAATTCTTCTGCTGCCATGCATTAGTTTCCGCTTTCAGGGCGGTGGGTTTGACCTTGTTTTCGTTTTTTCTGCCTGGATGAGGCAGCACTGTGAAAGCGTAAAATGGTAGTATATGTGAAGGAGAGGTGAACTTATTTCCCTGATAATCATGCCTGTATGTAACATTCTTGTTTTTAGCGTCAGATATCAAAATACTTTCTCTCCCCACCCCAACCTCCTAAAATGTGTTAAGTTGTTTTTGTTGTTCCCCCTTTCCTTCTCCTCTTTTTACACTGCCACAGAGTTAAAAAGTTTCGTGGAGGGAAAAAAAAAAGACAAGGAAACAAAATATAGATCTAGATCTAATGATGACTTTTTTTTTATAGTTCTATACAGCATAGTTCTACCATGACCAAAATATACGCTTGTTTCTGTCTGTCTTTGTCTATTTTTCTCTCTCTGTCTGTGTGTCTGTCTGTGTGTCTGTCTCTCTCTGTGTCTCTCTGTCTCTCTGTCTCTGTCTCTCTCTCTCCCACACACATATATCGATACATATATATGTATTTAATATAGAT
>CM060329.1:46984086-46996586 GCA_030674155.1 Stramonita haemastoma
TATTGAAGATCTTTTAATCGCTCGTTCGTTCGTTCGTTCGTTCGTTCGTTTATTCATTCATTCATTCGTTCGGTTATTCACTCTCTCTCTCTCTCTCTCTCTCTCTCTCTCCTCTCTCTCTCTCTCTCTCTCTCTCTCTCTCTCTCTCTCTCTCTCTCTCTCTCTCTCTCTCTCTCTCTCTCTCTCTCCTCTCTCTCTCTCTCGTCTCCTGCTGAATGGATGATAATGCTCAAACAGCGATAAATCACCGACACATTTCGGACAGTGGACTGACTGATTGATTCATCAGTGCAACGCTGTCAACTGGAACCTGCATGAGCTCAACATTACTTACACAAGCTGATTATTATGTCAGTCATAGACTCATCAATTATTGAAACAAAACTGAATTTTTTGGGTAAAAAATTCGGAAATAACTTTCAGAATACAAGTTCGCAGGACCAAAAAACTTTGAAAACTTAGATCTATATACAAACCATTTTGGTGTTTTTGTTTGGGCTGTTTGTTTGTTTGGGGTTTTTTTTTGTTTTTTTTCTCTTTTTGACAATTTTCTTCCTTTAAAAAGGAAATGGAAAGATAAATAAAACTAGAGGGAAGTTCGGGCCGATCAGGGAAGTATGTATGCAGGATGGTGCCGTTGCCTGTTAAAGCCTGGCTAATTATCCAGCTCAGCAGCCCCTCTGACTCCCTGCTGATTTATCACTTCATCTCAGAGGGGCCCTGAAAGCCACCTTCTGTCCAGGCATCCCATCTCGAATGCAACTCAGGAATGCTCCCTTACTACCCCTCCTCCCTCCTCCTCAACCCACTAACTTCCCCCCCCACTCCCACCCCACTCTCCCCTTCTTCTCCTATCCATTTTCTTTGACTTCACTGGTTTGGTTCAAGAAAGTTGACGGAACCGGAAGTGAGCTGTACCGTCTCTGTAGCCGTCATGGCGCACGCGCCGAAACCACGGGAGACAAATCTACCCGATTTCAGCCATGCGTCCCCCTAGGGGATCTAGGATCTAGGCTAGGCTAGTCTAGCTAGCGGGACAGTGTGGGAGATTGTGACAGAAATTGGGGGTGTGTTTGGAATGTTTGTGTTTGAGAAAGTTAGAGGGGAGACAGAGAGAGAGAGAGACAGGGAGGAGAGAGGGGGTGGGGAGAGAAAGAGAGGGAGGAAGGAGGGAGAGAGAGAGGAAGAAGAGAGAAGGGGGAGGGAGGAAGGAGATGAGAGAGAGAGGAGAGAGGGGAGGAAGAGGGAGAGAGAGGAGAGGAGAGGAGAGAGAGGGGGGAGGGGGAAGGGGGGGGGAGGGGGTGGGTGAGAGAGAGGAGAGTGAGAGATGAGAGAGGAGGCGAGGAGAGAGGAGGGAGGAGAGGGAGAGAGAGAGGAAGAGAGAGGAAGGAGAGGGAGGGAGGGAGGGAGGAGGAGGGAGAGAGAGAGAGAGGAGAGAGAGGGAGAGAGAGGTGAGAGAGAGAGTGAAGAGAGAGAGGAGGAGAGAGAGAGAGAGAGAGGAGAGATGAGGAGAGAGAGAGAGAGAGAGAGAGAGAGGAGGAGCGTGGAGAGATGATAGAGCGTGAGAGAGAGAGATTTAAGAAGTTAGCAATAGAGAGACAGAAACAGACATTCAGACAGATAGTCAGACAGACAGACAGACAGACAGACAGACAGACAGACAGACAGACAGACAGACAGACAGACAGACAGACACACACACACACACACACACACACACACACACACACCACACACACGCACACACACCAAAAACAGGGAAAGACAAGACACAGACAAACAAACACAACCACACAGACAGACAGACACACGAACAGAGAGAGAGAGAGAAAAGAAAGTAAGAGAGATGAAGTTAGATGTTTGTTCAACAACCTGGCTATCAGTCTGTGGCTATTTGGACAACAAATAGTGGCCCTGCCACGAATTAGCGAGCTATAATGGAAAGTCTTGGGGGCAGGAACCTCCAGGGAAGCTGGGTACAGGACTATAATATAACCTGGGGCGAGAGGAACAGCTAGATCTGGCTTATCGGTCAGGTACTGCTGCTGCTGCTGCTGTACTGGAAGCTGGCTGCTGGCCACTTTTTATCTGTCTGTCTGTCTTTCTGTCTGTCTGTCTGTCTGTCTCTCTCTCTCTCTCTCTCTCTCTCTCTCTCTTTCTCTCTCTTTCCTCTTTCCCTCTCTGTCTCTCTTGTCTGTCTGTCTCTCTCTCTGGTTGCTATTACTTTTCTTCATTTATTTTTAAAAAACTAATATCTGTTTTTCCTAATCAGGGCAGGGCCGGATGAAAAAAAATGTATTTTAACACTTACTCTGTAACTCTTCAAAAAACAAAGATTATTCATTCATTCATTCATTCATTCATTTATTCATTCATTCATTCTATTTATTCTCTCTCTCTCTCTCTCTCTCTCTCTCTCTCTTCTCTCTCTCTCTCTCTCTCTCTCTCTCTCTCTCTTCTCTCTCCCCCTCTCTCCCCCCTCCCCCCCCCTCTCTCACCCTCCCTCGCTCCCCCCTTCCCCCCCTCTCCCTCCACTCCCCCTCCCCCCTCTCCCCCCTCTCTCTCTGGCATCGATGATGATGCTGTTGTCCATGGGACCTGGCTGAAAGATAGCACAAGGCGATAGGTAGATAAACGAACCACCCCCGTTCTGTTCCGTTACAGGTGACAGAGAATCCCTGATAAGAATGCACAACACACACACACACACACATACCCGCATACTACAGGTTACTTCTAGATCTAGCTCCCATCTGGCCATGGGTCCTATCCTATCCTATCCACCCTGTTCACCCCATTACTGCTGGGGCTTAATCTGAGCTTTTCTAATTACCAGGCGTGTAACTGCTGCTGGAAATCTGACACTGCTTTAATTTGCAGGTCAACAACATTCGCCTTTCCCTGAAATGAGTGACTGTGTGGTCAGTGTTCGTTGGTCATCACTGGCCTTGCTTTAACTTTTCAGTTGGTGTGTGTGTGTGTATTGGTGGTGGAATGGGCAGATGGATGGATGGATGGATGGATGGATGGACGGACGGACGAAACGAGCTTTTACCTACCATCTGTTCTGGTTGGTTTCGTCCATAATGGGTTCTGTTCTTATTGTATGGATTGGTTCCTAAGATAACTGGTTTTTTTTCACGTAAGACTGTTAAACTTTGTAACGTACTGTCACTCTGGTTATGTGTGTGTGTGTGTGTGTGTGTGTGTGTGTGTGTGTGTGTGTGTGTGTGTGTGTGTGTGTGTGTGTGTGTGTGTCCACCTTCTGTCTCTCTTTCTCTCTCTCCCTCCCTCTTTTTTCCATCTCTCAGCCTATTCTGCGTTCGCAACACGCAAGTGAAAGAATGCAATGTTTGTAAAGAGAAAACAAATGATGGTGTACATATACACATATTCAAGCATACTGTTAACATTCATAGCAAGAAAAAACAAAAACCAATCACATTTTCGTTTCCAATACGACCTTGGATTTTAGCGACACTATATTCAGCCCCAAAATTTATTCAGTTTAGTGCAGTAAGAAACAATGCCATGTTCAAACAAAAAGTTTCCCACGAACTGCGCAGTATGAATAGGCCTACTTTACACTGGATCTCCCTCCATTCCAGCCCTATCATGAAGGCGTCCATCGTTTTCAGCTAGGCCTAGTAGGCCTAGATTAGGCTACAACCAACAAAACTTCATCAGCCTGCAGTCAGATTTTGTAGTAAGAAGAAGAAGAAAGAGGAGGAGGAGGAGGAGGAGGAGGAGGAGGAGGAGGAGGAGGAGGAGGAGGAGGGAGGAGGAGGAGGAGGAGGAGAAGAAGAAGAAGAAGAAGAAGAAGAAGAAGATGATGATGATGATGATGATGATGATGATGATGATGATGATGATGAAGAAGAAGAAGAAGAAGAAGAAGAAGAAGAAGAAGAAGAAGAAGAAGAAGAAGAAGAAGAAGAAGAAGAAGAAGATGATGATGATGATGATGATGATGATGATGATGATGATGATGATGATGATGATGGTGAAGAAGAAGAAGAAGAAGAAGAAAGAAGAAGAAGAAGAAGAAGAAGAAGAGAAGAAGAAGAAGAAGAAGAAGAAGAAGAAGATAATGATGATGAGGATGATGATGATGAAGAAGAAGAAGAAGAAGAAGAAGAAGAAGAAGAAGAGAAGAAGAAGAAGAAGAAGAAGAAGAAGAAGAAGGAAGAAGAGAAGAAGAAGAAGAAGAAGATGATGATGATGATGATGATGATGATGAAGAAGAAGAAGAAGAAGAAGAAGAAGAAGAAGAAGAAGAAGAAGAAGAAGAAGAAGAAGAAGAAGAAGAAGAAGAAGAAGATGATGATGATGATGATGAAGAAGAAGAAGAAGAAGAAGAAGAAGAAGAAGAAAAAAAGAAGAAGAAGAAGAAGAAGAAGAAGAAGAAGAAGAAGGAAGAAGAAGAAGAAGAAGAAGAAGAAGAAGAAGAAGATGATGATGATGATGATGATGGTGGTGATGATGATGAAGAAGAAGAAGAAGAAGAAGAAGAAGAAGAAGAAGAAGAAGAAGAAGAAGAAGAAGAACAACAACAACAACAACAACAACAACAACAATAACAACAACAACAACGACAACAATAACACCATCAATAACATCATCAAAAGCAAAAAAACCCAAAAAGAACAAAACCAACCCCACCACCCCTCCCCCTAATCCCAACAAAACCCAAACCTAACAAACAACAACAAAAAAAAAGCAAAATCAGACCACCGCGCCACGCCAGCATATGAACACAAGAGCACACAGACAGACAGACACAGACAGACAGACTAGATCTAGACCCCACAAGTCTTCTTCAGATGACAACCGTAAACAGCCTCCTGCCCTTAAAGCTCTTGAAACAACAGAATTCTAACACACAGGCTCCGGTTACAATATACGGGGGCGCGGAACCAGGGCCCCGTAGTAGTCTACCGAAGCAGATTCTCCGGCAAAGCTTCGGCCCCTGCCGCGCAAGAGGCAGCATCCTTGCCATTTGCAATGACTCCCAATTCATTGGCAGACGGGAGACGTCAGTCTTGTTGCCGACTGACGACTGACGCCATCTTCCCCATGATGCACGTGCCAAAACTTCCCATAATACCTTTGTCTGCGCCCGTCGACTTCCGGTCCTGCGGCCTGGTGTTTTAGGAGGGCGCTCATTTTTACGCCATATTCTCCTCCTTCCTCCTCTCTCTCTCCTTGTCTTTTTTTTTTTTTTTTTTTTTTTTTTTTTTAGCAGGCAACGATTACTACTGCTACTAGGCTACTAGAAGCCCCATTTGTCTGCGAGGAGAAGCAGGGAAAAGGGCAAATGGCTGGGGGTGGGAGGAAACAAACGAACCAAGCTACCTTGCTTAGTCTCGGGTGAGATGGAGTGTGCGATAAAGCCATCCGCCATCTTTTTTTTTTCTTGGTTGCAGAAAGATGCTACATGCAGATAACCAACAAAATGGCGGTTTGGTCGGGGGGGGGGGGGGGGGGGGGGGGGGGGGGGGGGGGGCTGGCCAAGGTGCGTAATCCTGCGTCTTGTTCCTGACTAATCGTTCATTACGCCCCCCCCCCCCCTCCTTCTGCTTCTTGCCAGTAGAGCTTCCCTAGGGTGCGAGAAGACAAGAGAAGAAGACCAGCTGTCAGACAATCAGTTTAAAAAGAAAAAATCCCTGGGTGGGTTGTGTGGGTGGGTTTGGGTGTGGGAGGGGGTGGGTGGTGGAGGGGGTGGGGGTGGAGAGAGAGAGAGAGAGAGAGGAGAGGAGAGATGAGAGGGAGAGAGAGAGAGAGAGAGAGAGAGAGAGAGAGAGAGAGAGAGACAGACAGACAGACAGACAGACAGACAGACAGACAGAGAGAATGAACGAATGAATAATCTTTATTTTTCAGTATTACATCCTTTTTTTTCATCCGGCCCATCAGAGAGAGAGAGAGAGAGAGAGAGAGAGAGAGAGAGAGAGAGAGAGAGAGAGAGACGAGAGAGAGAGAGAGAGGAGAGAGAGAGATGACGGAGGAGAGAGAGAGAGAGAGAGAGAAGATGGGCAACAGAAGGAAAAGATTGGTAGGCCTAAGGCTTCCTCTTATGGTATTAGAAGTTAGACTTAAGAGCTGAAATCAGAGAGAAGAAGGAGAGAAATAAAGAGTTGGTGGTTGTATAGTAGGCTAAACCTTTAGTCTTGTATATTGAAGTGTCTAGGAGGGGGGTCTTTACTAGGCAAACACTGAAAGCAGCAGGAAGCTGGAACACCGGAGATGTTGTTTGACTTCTTAGAAGTACTGGCACGTGAGTGGACAAATCTCGAAACAGGAGAAATCGGGCGGGTTTGTTTTTGTTTTTGTTTCTAACACAGACACCCCTACCTTACCCTCTACACATACACATGCACACGCGCGCGCACGCACGCACACACACACACACACACACACACACACAGAGGCACATTGTGAGGGATGACTTCTCATTGCAACAGATTAATTGGTTTATAATAATACTTTCGTTAATGATTGTAAGCGATACTAGGGGATAGGATAGGCCTAGCTCAGTGGTCAGAGCACTCGCTTCCCTTAAGCCAATAATTCAGCAACATCCAGTTTACAGTCTCATCCGAACTTTTGGGGAGAGTGGAGTCTGCACTGATGTTAGGCCTAACCTTTGGGGGAAAAATTCCCCCGAACTGGAATCGAACCTGAGTCGTCAGATTGCGAGCACAATGTTCTGACAACTTAGAGAGTCAGCCAGCCAGCCAGCTAATTAACCAAAGGAATGGACAGAAAAGATCGACAGACAAGAGACACAAACACGACGAAACACAAGTTTATTTAATGCAGTCAAGTTTCAAATCCAGTTACAGCTTATTACAAGCAACCAGGCAACCCAACATGAGTGAAGGAACAACAACACGAACTATGACATAACAGGGATTTAAACCTCTTTGACACTTAAAGGCTAAGGCAGTGACTTTCTGTAACTAGTACAAAAAAGCCTGTCAACTAAACAGCAACAACAAAAAAGGCCCACAATGGCAAGCCCTTTGACAGGGTTAATTAACGCTCCAGGACCTAATTAACCACATGCTGAGGTATTTGTCATGCTGGAAGACTGGTCTCTTTCCTTCACTACTTACAACTAGGCCTACTACTACTTCTACAGCTAATAAAGGGATGAAGAGAAGGAAGGAAAACTTGGGTGATAATAATTATGAGGGAAGGAGGTGGTGGGAGTAGGAAGTAAGGGATTGGGTGGTTGGTCCAAAGATGGTGACCGTTAATTAAGATGAGCTACTATACTGGTGAGAGAGGTGACAGTAAGGAGATTAGGATGGCAGGGGACCTGTCATGTGTCTTATCTATGTGTTGACAACTGTACAAAGGGAGGACAGGAGGAGGAGGAAGAAGAGGAGGAAGAGGGGGGGGGGGGGAGAAGGGGGAGGGGGATGGAGGGAGGAAAGGTGGGCTGAAAGGGAGGGAGGTGGTGAAGAGGAAGAATAAGTTTGTGGTTTTAGATGGTCAAGATCGCGATGACGAAAAATCTTCGTGTGTGAACTTAAAAAGTCTAAAGGTTTGAATCCTTGTCTGAAGGTTGTTTTTTGTTTGAGTTGTTTGTGTTTAGATAAGTGGTGTGTGTGTGTGTGTGTGTGTGTGTGTGTGTGTTGTGTGTGTGTGTGTGTGTGTGTGTGTGTGTGTGTGTGTGTGTGTGTGTGTGTGTGGTGCGTGCGTGTGTGTATGTGTGTGTATGTGTGTGTATGTGTGTGTATGTGTGCTGGTGTGTTGTGTGTGTGTGGTTGTGTTGTGTGTGTGTGTGTGTGTGTGTGTGTGTGTGTGTGTTGTGTGTGTGTGTGTGTGTGTGTGTGCGTGCGTGTGTGTGTGTGATTCACTCTTTATGGATACCAATAGGTATGTGTGTGGGATTAGATCTAGTTGATTGGCGGGCAACTTACTCACTCGCTTGCTTTTACTCCTGTTAAATTGAAAAAAAGAATGTCACTAACACTTTTAATATATTTTGTGTATTGAAATCTTCCTTTTTTAAAGTCTTTGTTTTGTGCATGACTGGCAATTTATTCTTCTTTTTTAAAAAATGATATGTAGTTTGTAACTCTGTCAATTAAGGTGTGTCAGATATTAATTCGCAAGTGTGTTATGCTTAGTTACGCCATACTTCAGCCTAGGGCCCCAGATTGGCAGCTGAATAAATAAATTATATAACTATGTCCTAGATACAATCATTCCTCTCTCAAACCATATATCTCACCCACCATCCAGCCACCCGGCCGTCCATCCGTCCGTCAGCTTGTCCGTCTATCCACATGCCGTAGTGTTCGTTTATCTGTCGGCCAATCTATCAGCCATTCTTTCACCTGATCATAATGATGCCCTCCTGTTTCTAAGTAAGAAGTGACAGATGCTCTGACACAGTTTGACATAGCAACGCAGTTCGTCGTAACTCGCAACGAACTGTGTCGAGCCCCCGACGTAGCGTTGCTACGTCGAATTGTGTTAGAACAACAGACCTAACATGGCTTCCATAGTCGGCTGGAGCTGTATAAAGTGACATGATGTATTGATTGATTGATTGATTGATTGATTGATTGATTGATTTATTATTTTATATTGGGGATAATGGAATAAGCACTCATGCATTTTTTTTTTACATCCAGTCTCCGTATGTATGCAGTTTTGTAAATCTTGTCATCTGTTCCCACCGGCACACATTGGCCTACTCTTACGAAAAGCAGAACAGGATTTAACGTGTACGCAAGATGTTCTTGAACTTTATTATAGTTCTTTCGTAGATAGCTTTATGAAAAAAGCAAATACTTTGAATATTCAGTACAATCTGTCAATAAAAAATATGACTTTGACTTTGAACTGATCAAAGGTTGATTTTTTTTAAAAATCTCGCTTTGATTTGTTTCGATTCTTTGCTTAAATTTTTTTTCTTTACTGCTTGAGTCCTTGGGGCACTGCACTGACGTTTTGAGACAGCGTATTGTGGACAGTTTTAACCTAGCAAGGCAGTGTATAGTGTCATTAAATGGATTCATTGGATCGGTGGTCTAGAGGTAACACGCCTGCCTAGAAAGCGAAAAGTCTGGGTCTGAGTGTGCAATGGTTCGAATGCCATTTGGGCCTCAAACGTCCCATCAATTAGACCACAGCTTAAAAGAGGTTTGTCTCTGGCAATATTTTGTAGAAAAAAGCCACTCTGATATGAAAACAAATGCACTTTCATACAGGAAAAAGAAAAAAATAGGTGGCGCTGCACTTGTGGCGATACGCTCTCCCTGGGGAGAGTAGCCTGACAGCCTGACAGAGAAATCTGCTGTGGCATAAAGTGGTACAAAATATAAAATGAAATAACAATAAAATGTCCTCAACTAGATAAATACGTTCAACTGTGCGAACCTGGTTAAAAAGCATCTTAAAATTATTTTGGGCCGTACAGGGCCCACTCCTGTCGAGAGAGTATGATGGAAGCTAGGTATGTCAATGTCATCCACGCCATAAGCCATAGCTGACCTATTCTTCTGCGAAATGCGGGTGGGTTTGTAACGTATGCGGAGGACGTTCTGTGTTTGGTTTACACACGGAATTTCAGTTTGTAGTCTTCTCTGAAAGACTTTCAGAAGAGTGGCGTCACTAGGCTTTCTAGTGTTCCATCACTAAAAGTAGAGGTAAAAAAGTAACGGTGTCTTATAGCCTATGTGATCGTAGGGGAGCGAGGCATCAGAGACCTCAGCTTCTCTAGGGAGCCAGCATGTTAAGGGCGGCGCCCATCTCCTCTCCCTCGCTGCTTTTACCTTCCCTGACCCTAAAGAGTGGAGGTACCTATTCACAGCTGGGTGATCGGGGGGGACTGTACTGAAGCCAAGGCGCGCAAACGGTCACCCATCCAGTTGGTGACCACGCTCGACTCTGCTGAACTGTGACTTGGGGAAAGCGAGTGAACTACCCCGCCCCTCTCTTCAAGGGAAATATCCCTTCAAACAGAGAGAGAGGTCAGAGAAGACTCCTTCAGTAAGGCCTAACCTCAGAACCCCATTCTGATGCTCTAACCACTACGCTAACGCCACCTTGGTCTCCCATGGAGTTAGCAGCACATACTTGAAGAGATAAAAGACCAAAAGTAGGCCTAACGTGAAACTTCATAATCATAACGAAACGACCTCCATACCTTTATGGTTCCAACAGAAAGGAGGGAAAGGGAGGGGGGAGGATGGGAGACTACTACTAATCACAAAGCTAGATCACCACTGGGTCAAATTAGCCCTGATTATCTCCCCCTCCCCATGCTTATAATTTCCCCTGATCGCGCCTTCCACGCGGCATGTGGTTCACGTGATGTACACGTCATCAGAAACGGGGCTCGTTAAAGCGTACATGGCCCAGCGTGAGACAGAGGTCCGGTCAAAGTCATCAAAGTCACACGGTTCTGGACATACTGTCCAGTTTTTCAGGGCACTGGCCGTTATCTTCACACTTTTGAGTCTGGTATCTCAGCCATGTTAGTCTTTGAAAGAGGAGACTTTCGAATTTCATCACTAATGAAGTTCACCTTACCTTCTTCGTGGCGTCTTCTGCATAATATGGCAATGGGTGTGTTTGGTAGGCTCAGAATTTCAACTTAAAATTATAACGAGTTTGCTAGGATGCAAAAAAAAAAAAAAAAAAAAAAAAAGTGAACTAGATCTAGTCTATATGGGAATGGGAAAATTCGTTAAAAAGCAGAATAATTATGATGGTGTTGCAGGTTGCAGTTAAAAACATATGTAGAAGGTGACGGTACAATTGTACTTGCACACACACACACACACACACACACGCGCACGCAAAATGTCATCAATAAAAGTTTGACTTGACGCACACACGCACTGAATCTCTCTCTATCTCTCTATCTCTCTATCCATCTATCTATCTATCTATCTATCTATCTATCTATCTATCTATCTATCTATCTGTCAGTTTTTCAAGTGAAATGTTGTGTATTTTCTTGATTCGCCGCTGGTTAAATTAAAGAGTTCTTTTGTATATGATCTAAAAAGAGTGAAGAAAAGAATTTGATTGCTAATTGTCTGCTCTATATACCTGCTGATCGTTGTAATTTGGCAACTTTATATTTCAGCTGTTTTGTATCTCGCAATCAGTTTTTTTAGGACTGGTGCAGTATAGTCAAAATTGCAATATTCGCATCTTTTGTTGCTGTTGTTGTTGCACGTTCCCCCAGCTTAACACTCTGGGGGTCACCCAGAATGTGCACTCTGACTCGCTCATCCCACCTGGAAATCACGGTGAGATTGAAATTGCACACAGAATTAGAAGTTTGCGTGTATGACAGTTTTCAAGTACCTTGCCGTCAGCCATATTCTGACTTCAGAGGATTTTTTCTCCTTTAATTAGGAGATTGCAGGTTGTTGTGTTAAGATCTTGTCATGGCTGTTGGCAATCTCAACACAACATTTGACAGCATAACAACATTTTAGTGTAGGCCTTAGCAATTAGTGACATCAATAACTGACAAAGCTTTTGGCTTGGGCCATTTCGTATCTTTTAAGAAGTAGGTTACACATCTTTCTTGCTCAAACAAACATTTAGACTTTTATTCTTTCCCTACCGATGAATGATAGTCAAATATGTGTATTTTGAAGAAGTAGGCTAAAGCTTTTTGCTCAGAATTTATTAAGCATTAACTTAAATCGAGAAAACTCGGCTTAACTAGATTAAACACATCAGCTTTACTGTTAGCACCAACTTAAGCGAAATCATATCTTGATCCAACCCTCTGGATGAATCTAGATCTATTGATTGTGATTGCAGAGATAATATTCCCATTTCTTTGTCAAATAACATCAAAAACAAAATACACCACCATCAATATTCTGCTTATTGGATAATAAAGTATTGGGAATGATAATGGTAGTCTTGGCTTCAGTACAGTCCCCCAGTTCACCCAGCTGTCAATGAGTACACGCCTCGCCTCTTTAGGGTCAGGGAAGGTAAAGCAGTGAGGGAGAGGAGATGGGCGCCGCCCTCAATAATATGCCGGCCCCTAGAGAAGCTGAGGTCTCTGATGCCTCGCTCCCTCTACGACCACATAGGTTATGGAACACCTGTACCTTTTTTTAAAATTGTAGTACATAGCGACTTGCCCCTATTCTTAATCATTGCATCTGTTTTACGTGGTTTTGTTGATTGTTGTAGGTTTGTTTCTTTGTTTTGTTTGTTTGTTCGTTTATTTGTTGTTGTTTTCTTTTTTACACAAAACTGCATGAACCATTCATTTATCTTATGAAATTATTTATTCATCAACTTTTTTCAATTTTTTTTTCTCATTCCTCGGCAAGAGCACGAGGTTCACCAGTGGTGAGATTTTGTGTATGCAACCCCTCACTTTTGCCCACCATCAAAAACATAGCCACAATCCGTATTCGGGGATGATGACTACACACAACACGTATGCATGCCTTAAAAAAAAGTCATCGGTTCCTACCGGCACGCAAGGGCCTACG
>CM060329.1:47001586-47046586 GCA_030674155.1 Stramonita haemastoma
AGAAATACTAATTTACTCAAAGAAAGTGTGTTCATTAACTTTGCGAAATGTTGGTAGACCATTTTGGCAGTATTGTTTGCTGGTTATACATTATCCTTGGAGCAATTTCTTGAAAATAATAAATGGAATGCTTACTTTCTTCAAGGAATAATAAAATTAATGATAGCAACAACAACAACAATAATAATAATGATAAAAAGATGTTCCATCCAAAGCCTTTTTTATGCCTTCTTGGCATGTAGGGCAGCAACAAAGGTTCTCCACTCCTGCCTGTCTTGGGCCAGTTTCTGAATGGTTCCCCAGGAGTGTTGGAGGGTCTTCAGCTCTGTTTCTATTGTCCGACGCCAGGTGTTCTTGGGTCGTCCTCGCCTGCGTTTTCCGTCTGGTGTCCAGTGGAGGGCTGTTCGGGCGATGTTCCCTTGTTCCCGTCGGCTGATGTGTCCTATCCATCTCCATCGTCTTTGCATAATGATGGTATCTATATTTTCTTGGTCGCAGCGGGCCAGGAGTTCTTGGTTGGAGATGGTCTCAGGCCAGAAGATGCGCAGTATTCTCCTGAGATTCTTCGTGTGGAATGTAGACAGTTTGTTAATGTCATTTGGCGGTGGTAAATTCAAATAGCTCGAACAGTCTAAGGGAACTAACTGTAAAACGATGAAAATATTTTCTTAAAAAACAACAACACAAGTTATGCCCCATACAACCACAGCGTCCTACAGAGACTCAATAAAGTCTCATACATGTTCTGGGTGAAAAAAAATCTGTCAGTGCAAGAAGTGTAAAGGAAATAACTACAGATAATTAAAATAAAAAGTTTGAGTAACAAAACTTATTTCCCACGTCAACAATTCACAATAGTTTATACCTATTAACTCTTTTTGAGTTATACAGAAACAAAAAGCATGCGTATCAATAAATGAATGACAAAAATAAAGAAAAAAAAGCAAAACACATGTACGCAAAGGACAATAATGATGAAAACGATTCAGACATGGTTATACGCTAGTGTTAGCGTTGATGCACCCTGTAAAGGTAGCACATTACTCATGTACTTTCCCCGAAGTGTACAGTTATCTGAAGGGATAAAAGAGAGAGAATTGCAATACCAGTTTCATAAAATGATAGGGAAAATGAGTCAATTACTGGATAAGGCATCAACATCACGAATCAGGCTATATGGAAAACATTTGTATCTAAGCATTAAGAGTAATACAACAATTCAGGAAAAGAAATTACGACAATTCACAATTCACAATAGTTTATTCCCATTAACTCTTTTGAGCTATAGAGAAACAAAAAGCATGCATATCATAAATGAATGACGAGTATAAAGAGGAAGAGCAAAACAAAAGTGCACAAGAGACAATATTTATGAAAATAAAATAGACATGGTTATATACTGTTATGGCCAATGCGCTATATATAGATGGCAAATTACATGTGTACTTTCCAATGCACTGGTATCTGAAGTGGTTAAAGAGAGTAACAACAAAAAGTTCCATAACTGGTTGGAAAATGAAACAATATCTGGATAAGGCATCAACATCACTATCAGGCTATATGAAGAAGGGGCAGGGAACAGAATCAAAACATTATAAGTAATACAATCATTCCAGGAGAGGGGGAAAAATTATCACATCATCAACAATCTACGAAGGATAACTGCACTCTACTAGACAGTCATATCGAGTTGTTTCCCTTATATCTGACCAAGAAGCTAGTTCACACATTTACAATTCACAGTGTTTGGTTCCTGGTGACTCCTCTGAGCTACAGAGAAACAAAGACTAGACATATCTGGGAATCAATGATGGCTATCAAGAGGATAGAGAAAAACATGTGCACAAAGGACAATAATCATCATCATCATCAACATAAAAATTATAATAATAGAACACATACACATTAAGAATAATACAATCCTTCAAGAACACAGGAAAATAACAATGGCTATTCTCTCTCTCTCTCTCTGTTTACAAATCAGACTAGAGAGGGGAGAAGTCACACTTCAGTAGTGAGTACAATGAAACAGTTATACAATGAAACATGACTAGAAAATTTTATGACTGTTTCAATACAATATGTACATACATGGTTATGTAGTTGCACGAGTATAAGAGAAGAAAAAATTAGGAAAACATTTGTAGTCCTTGTTTAATGAATTTTGCAACAATCAATCTACGAGAGATAACTTCTCTCTACTAGAAAATTCATAGCCATATAGAGTTGTTTCCCTTCTACCGGACAGCGAAGTCAGTTCACAATGATTAAATAATTAATTGTTTACAATTCACGATGTTTTATTCCTGTTGACTCCTCTGAGCTTGCTCATTATTGGGAAGTTCCTTCACTCTTAATGTTCACGTTTCAACCTGCTTTTTTTTCCCTTTTAGTTCTCTCCCTGATTTGTCATGATTGATCAGATTCAATCCCTTGATCAAAACAACCTCTTTTCTATCAATGTCGTCAACATTACCGGCACTTTTCCCAGCTTTCTCTTCCTTTTTAAATTAAAAAAAAACAAAAAAACAAGTCTTTAATCAGAAAGAAATATATTGATATATCATATAAATTAATCTAACAGTCACAAGCAAAATAATAATAATAATAATAATAATAATAATAAAATAATAATAATAATAATAATAATAATAAGGGAATTATATAATTGTAAAAATAAATTATATATACATGGAAAATTTGAATATAGCGCCCTAGAATCTTGTAAAAAAAAAAAAGGCCGCTGCATTCGAATATAAAACAATGTAGAAAAACAATGTGCCCTGAAGAATTGAGAATAAGAGAGAACAATGTGCCCTGAGAATGAGAAGAGAGAACAATGAGCCCTAACCCAGAAAACGTTCAAACCAAAAGGGACGCTGGCAGCTAGTAAATACGAAACACAAGGCTCTTTGCAATACAATTCCAACTGAACAGATCAACTCACCTACCTTTCCCTGTTTTGTACCAACACAGTTTGAAGGAAAGCTATTATACCTGATTTTTACAAGTTAGCACACACAACACACAACACACACACACACACAAAACCACACACACACACACACACACACACACAAACACACCCATCTTGTGCACACGTTAAATCCTGTTCCGCTTTTCGTAAGAGTAGGCCATAGTGTTCCGGTGGGAACAGATGACAATATTTACACACCTGCATATTCACGGGGACTGGATGAAAAAAACACATGATTGCTTATCCCATTATCCTCGATATAAAAGAATATAAAAAAAAAAAAAAAAACCATACACACACACACGCTTACAGTGTATACAGCACGATGTGTGTGTGTGTGTGTGTGTGTGTGTGTGTGTGTGTGTGTGTGTGTGTGTGTGTGTGTGTGTGTGTGTGTGTACACCAGTAATGGGTATGATTGTGGGCATGTCAGGAAAAGAAGACAAAAAAGGAAAACTTGATTCATTAAATTGATCAATAATTAATTCCATTCATACACAGTTCAGTCAGTATACAACTAATATGACTGATTAAAGACTGGAGAAACTGATAAGATAAATAGCGGATAAATCCTTTCTTCTTCTTCTTCTTCTTCTTCTTCTTCTTCTTCTTCTTCTTCTTTTTTTTTTTCTAAATAGAAAGTTTATGCTGAACGGTCAAAGGGAGGCAATCCATGTTGATAGAAAGAAATTATACAGGTTGCTTCCCTTCTACGTTTCTCATCAGAAAACAAAACATTAAAAACAAAAACAAAACCACCCACCACCACCACCACCACCACCAACCAAAACAAACAAAAAACACCCCCCCCCCCCAAAGAAATACCCCCCCCCCCCCAATAAAACCCCCGAGTATCCCCTTTACAAGTAAACAGAGATAGATTAAAGACAACAACAACAAAGAAACAACAACAAAAAACCAACGTCAAACCATACAGTTGCTTTGTTAATCATTGGTTTTAGTTGTCAACAACATCAACAACAAAAGACGAAAAAGTTCACAGACCCATCAAAAAGGTTGAAAAAATTGATTGATTGATTGATTGACTGATTGATTTATTAATCAGTTAACGCTGCCTGCCTGCTAATTAATTAATTAATTAATCAATATCACATCAACTCTCAATCAATCAATCATATGACCGACTGACTGCCCGTTCAACTGATTGATTGACTGACTGCCTGATCAACTTTATTGATTGACTGACTGATTGACTAAATGATGAACTGATTGATTGGATTGACTGACTGACTGACACCCCCCTCCCCCCCCCCCCCGAAAAAAAAAAAGGACGACAGGAAAATTTTTAAACGATCCACACTAAACACACACACACACACACAGATTCTATGTCCCGGATTTTTTTTCTTTTTTTTAAAGACTCAATCAATAACCTCTGGTTTTTCTCTCTGCAAGACTTCCGATGCTACCAGAAAGACTTGGAATCAGGAAAGAAAGCTGAGACAGGGGACATTCTATCAGGCATAGGAGAAGCAAGTGACCCAGTTTCCCAGTGCCACTGCTCACGATGCTATTGCTGCTGGGGCACTGACTGCTGCTGCTACAGCTACTACCACAACCACCACCACCCACCCCTACTCTACTCCTCCTCCTGCTCCTCCTGCTCCTGCTCCTGCTCCTCCTCCTCCTCCTCCTCCTCCTCCTACTACTACTACTACTACTACCATTTCTTCTAACGCACGCAGAACATCTTGCACACACGTTAAAAACTATTCCGCTTTTTCGGAAAAGTAGGCCATTGTGTGCCGGTGGGAACGGATGACAAAATTGACAAAACTACATACACACGGGGACTAGATGTAAAAAAAAAAAAAAAAGCAGCACGTGAGTGTTTATTCCATTACCCTCGAAATGAAAGAATGAGATAGATAGATAGATAGATAGATAGATAGATAGATAAATAGATAAATAGATAAATAGATAAATAAACAAACTAAAATGAAACGAAAAATATGTGAACTAAATCAGCCATGTTCATTTTTAATATTTTATTTTCTTGGTGCTTTTCTTTCTTTTTTTTTTTTTTTTTTTGGACATAAACATAATAACGCGCACACCCCATCTTGTCCACATCAATCCTGCAGACTATCACGTTTATCCTAGGACCGCTGATAAACACGATGAACAACTAAAACCCCGAAGTCGACATGCAGCTGTCTTCATGGTGGACAAAAAACGGTCACATACGGAAAACTCTCACCATTAGTGAACCTCGGAGCTCAAGCCGAGGAAAGAAAAACAACAAAAAAACAAACAAACAAACAGTGAAGATTAGGGTGATACGACCAGCGGTTCTTTTTCTTATCCAGCTCTTTCTGTGTGGGTGAAAATCATGTGTAAGATAACAAGTCCCTGATTTCAGCGGATTCCTTTAAAAGCAGCTTGAAAATGGTTATCTTTTGTGCTGATAGCTGTTATTTGACTTGGAAGCGTACTGTTTGTGAAGTCTTGATAAAGTGACCAGTGTGTGTGTGTGTGTGTGTGTGTGTGTGTGTGTGTGTGTGTGTGTGTGTGTGTGTGTGTGTGTGTGTGAGTGTGTTTGTTGTTGTTGGTGGTGGTGTGTGTGTGTGTGTGTGTGTGTGTGTGTGTGTGTGTGTGTGTGTGACTCTCTGTGTGTAGTGTTGTGTTGTGTATGTTGTTGTTGTTGTTGTTGTGTTGTTGTTGCTGTTGTTGTTGTGTGTGTGTGTGTGTGTGTGTGTGTGTGTGGTGTGTGTGTGTGTGTGTGTGTGGTGTGTGTGTGTGTTGTTGTTGTTGTTGTTGTTGTTGTTGTTGTGTGTGTGTGTGCTTGTCTTGTGTGTGTGTGTGTGTGTGTGTGTGTGTGTGTGTGTGTGTGTGTGTGTGTGTGTGTGTGTGTGTGTGTTCATCTTATTCATATATTTCGAGGACAGTATAATAAGCACTCATGTTCTGTTTTTTTTTTACATCCAGTCCCCGTGTGTATGTACTTTTGTCAGTTTTGTCACCCGTTCCCACCGGCACGGAATGGCTTGCTCTTCCGAAAAGTCGAACGCGCTGTAAACGTGTGCGCAAGATGTTCTGCATGCGTTTGCACACGGGAAAGCGAGTGCTGTGATTATTGAGCTATTCCGTCTCCACTTGTGGTTTAGACATTTGACTTATTTTATTTATTTATTTATTTATTTATTTATTTTCATAAACAAACAGCATTTTATAAGCTTAATACGCAAACACTACACACACAAACACACGAGCACAATTCAAGGGAGGCTACCAACAAGGAAGTTAGTGAGGATCTTTCTAGCAGAGATGATTTCCCTTAGACCGTGTTGGGTACTGGGCGTTGTGCATCCGTACGTTCAGTTTTAATTGTTTCGATCACATTATTAGTTTAGAGTATTCCCCCCCCCCCCCCTCCCCGTGCCTTTTACCTCTCCTTCTTCATTAGTCCATAGTTCAATTTCTTTTGGGACATTAGACACAATTACAACTTTTTCCTTCTCTCTCTCTCTCTCTCTCTCTCTCTCTCTCTCTCTCTCCTCTCTCTCTCTCTCTCTCTCTTCTCTCTCTCTCTCTCTCTCTCTCTCTCTCTCTCTCTCTCTCTCTCTCTCTCTCTCTCTCTCTGGTAGCCTAGTGGTCAGAACATTGCGCTCGCAATTTGAAGACCCGGGAACAAGTCCAGTCGAGGAGATTTTTCTCCTGGAGTTAACATCAGTGCTGACTCCACTCTCCCCAAATGTCCTTCGGATGAGACTTTAAACCGAGGCCCCGTGTGCGAACGCACGCAGAACATCTTGCGCACACGTTAAATCCTGTTCCGCTTTTCGTAAGAGTAGGCCATCGTGTGCCGGTGGGAACAGATGACATTTACAAAACTGCATACGCACGGGGAGTGGATGTAAAAAAGCACAAGAGTGTTTATTCCATTATCCTCGATATAAAAGAATCAATCAATCAATCAATCTCTCTCTCTCTCTCTCTCTCTCTCTCTCTCTCTCTCTCTCTCTCTCTCTCTCTCTCTCTCTCTCTCTCCTATTGTGACCAGATGTGTGCTGCATGTACACAAATCCCCGATATGACCTGTGATACCAAGGAGATACAACGTGTCTTTACTTCTCCTGTGTGCAAGTTGGCGAGTAGTGAAGGAATCACTATACTATGCTGGTTAATAATACAAATTTCTCAATTTACTGTCTCAAAAGCACGAGAAATTCAGGTGGATTTACAAGCAAGCATAGCTAAAATCAATCAAAAGAAAACATAAAATAGCTTAAACCGATATCATAGATCCAGGTATCCATTTCTGACACCTTGATAAATTTTTCGTCCCCATAATGGACACTCCTGTGAAAAACACGCGAGCATGGGTACATTTGGTACCTGTCAGGCAAATCACGTCATCGTTCTTAGCGCCAATACCACGTTTTAGCAAGAGAGGAACACCGATACTTAAAACTACATATCATTAAAAAAAATCTCTCTCTCTCTCTCTCTCTCTCTCTCTCTCTCTCTCTCTCTCTCTCTCTCTCTCTCTCTCTCTCTCTCCTAGTGGTCAGAACATTGCCCTGGCAATTTGAAGACCCAGGTTCGAGTCCGGTCGAGATTTTTTCTCCTGGAGTTAACATCAGTGCTGACTCCACTCTCCCCAAAAGTCCTTCGGATGAGACTTTAAACCGAGGCCCCGTGTGCGAACGCACGCAGAACATCTTGCGCACACGTTAAATCCTGTTCCGCTTTTCGTAAGAGTAGGCCATCGTGTGCCGGTGGGAACAGATGACATTTACAAAACTGCATACACACGGGGACTGGATGCAAAAAAGCACAAGAGTGCTTATTCCATTATCCTCGATATAAAAGAATAAATCAAATCAAATCAAATCAAATCAAATCTCTCTGTCTCTGTCTCTGTCTCTGTCTCTCACACACACACACACACACACACACACACACACACACACACACACACACACACACACACAGAGTCTTTCGGATGATACTTTAAACCAAGGCCCCGTTTGCGAACGCATGCAGAACATCTTACGCACACGTTAAATCCTGCTCCGCTTTTCGTAAGAGTAGGCCATTGTGTGCCGGTGGGAACAGATGACAATATTTACAAAACTGCATAGACACAGGGACTGGATGAAAAAAACCACATCAGTGCTTATTCCATTATCCTCGATATAAAAGAGGAAAAAAAAAAAAAGTTATCATCGCTCGTAACAAAGAGGAGAGACAATAGTCCGTGAGTAGTTATGTCCCTTGATTTAGATGCGCTCCCTTATATTTCCCCCTACAACTATTTTTGTTTTACTAACATATCAACAACATCTTGAAAGTTAGTAATACTTAGCCCGATTATTTGTTTTGTCAAAAGAACACAGAGAGAGAGAGAGAGAGAGAGAGAGAGAGAGAGAGAGAGAGAGAGAGAGAGAGAGAGAGAGAGAGAGAGAGAGAGAGAGAGAGAGAGAGAACTAGTTCAGACAATTTAATCGTTATCTTAATCAAACTGATCAGCCTATCAAGCTCAAATTCAATGGGCAAACTTTGAAAGTGGTTTTGGTGATAACGTAATCACAGGAGGTCCTGATTTTCGGAAAATTTAAAAAGTTTTCCTATTAAAAATAAAAGCCTCGCATATCATCCATCAGTCCAGAGTGATAATGATGGTCACGTGGTCTCTAGTTTCTCTATAAAAGCAAAGACAATCACATCAATTTTGATGACTGTGGAAAAAGAAAAAGAAATTCTCAGAGAGCTGCGTTTAATCCCCGTGTGGTGACTTTACCTTACTTCACTAGTGAATGGAGTTTTCAGGACTCTAAGGATCTGATTGTGATATATCCTGAAGTGAAACGTTTGAATCTTCATTTCTGTAGCGTTAAGCGTCCAAAAGAAGAAGAAGAAAAACTACATAAAAAATGGCTACCTCTGAATGGTGGAAGTTTGTACAGGTGGAGAAATTCACAATCCGCACAACTTATGGTGAGTCCAACTAGTTTGCCCTAGAGTATAATTATTTTGTACAAGAATATGTGTGATTCAAAAAATTAAAGCGAACAGTTATGTTTTGATAAATTAGAAGCTTTATAGGGGGTGAGTGTCAGAAAATGTTTATAGAGAATTTTCTGTATGTTTGTTTTCTTAAATTTTATGGGATATGATGAAGAGGACATTATGTATACGACAACAACAACAACAACAAGAAAAGCAAAAGAACAAGTTGCGTAGTTTTATTCTCTTACGTTCCGGTTTTTATTAATCACTTTCAGAGAGGTTTTCTGAAAGATAAATACAAACACAGCCAGATGATCAACTGTGGGAAGGGAAGCTACTAAAGGCATCTAGATAGATGTGCGTGTGTGTGTGTGTGTATGTGTGTGTGTGTGTGTGTGTTTTTAACGTCTATCCACTAAAAAAGTGATTTTAGACAGGACATAGGGAGGAGAAGGAGATAGAAGTGAATATGTGTGTGTTTGTTTGCTAAGTTGAATGAATGATACAAGGAAAACACAGACCTAACCACGAGAAACTCGTTGAACTATACAGACAAAATAAAACAAAAGAAAAAACAAGTCAAACTGAGGAAGTGCGCGTGCGCCCACTTTGTGCGTGTGTGTTTATTATATATATATATATATATATATATATATATATATATATATATATATATATATATATATATAATATATATATATATAATATTCAATTTATCTAAAAAATACCATTACGCAAAAAAATATCGGAGCCGTCAACGATTTTTGTAACTGACACTTTAAACAGTACCATGCATGGCTTCAAGCTTTGTTGTATCACTACTGATCAGCTTCAGTTTTAACCCAGTGTGCTTTGTTGAAGTTGAGGACACAAATGCCATCATGATGATGTATTCTCTAAAGTACAGATCATTTACATGGGTAACATTCTGTTCACAGATTATATTGGCTATACTATAGATTGTTAACAAGGCAAAATAAAACAAAGAAAAACATCAACGAAAGAAACGAACAATAATCTATATCAATGAAAAAAAAAAGGGATCACAACAGGCAACAAGCTTCCAACGACAAAGAAAAGCTTAAAAGAAAAATAAAACGAGTAGAAGAACAGAAGAAAGAAAGCAATAATCAACTGACCACTAGACTTCAGTCTTTCCCCCACCCCCACCGTTTTTGTTTTAAAACAGATACACACACTCACACCCACCACATACACCCATCACATCACTGTTTTTGTGTGTTTTAGACACACACACACACACACACACACACACACACACACACACACACACACCACACACACACACACACCACACGACACACACACGCACACCACACCGTTCAATGTTTAATAAACTTTTGAAGAAACATCTGATGGACAAACTGTAAGTCCGCGTTTATGTTCGATACTACCTGACATTTGGCTGCTTGTTGTTATTCATGCCCATGTTATTTTTTATTTTTATCATTTGTATGTATGACGTGAGCTTATGTTGTACAGTCTTGGGTTTGTTGTTTTTTTTGAGAGATTTTTTTGGAAGGAAATGCTCATTTATTTCAGTTTTTTTTTCAGCAAAGTTTGATATTTGTCTTTGAATGTTTTAGAAGTCAATTTTCATGATTTTTTTTTGTGAGGGCATGATGAAAAGAAGTTGTGTAAACTTAATCTTTTACTCTCAATAAAGATCATTTTGACTTGACTTGACCGTGCGCGCTCGATAAAGAGTAACGAAAAGGGGAAGGGAAGTAATAATGTTCTTTAATGTTCAGTGGATTCATCTCGAGCTGCTTCCCTTCTTCCGTTTACTGCAAGACTTAGCCTCGAGCTGTGTATAGATATGTGTGTGCGTGTGTGCGTGTGTGTGCGTGCGTGCGTGCGTGCGTGCGTGCGTGCGCGCGCGCATGTTTGTGCGTGTGTGATAGTATATAGGTAGATAGATAGAGATATATGTAATGTAATGAGAGAGAGAGAGAGAGACAAGGCAAGGCAAGGCAAGGCAAGGCAAGGCAAGCAAAATTCTTTTATTCGAGGATAATAGATAAGCACTCATGTGTTTTTTACATCCAAGAGAGAGAGAGAGAGAGAGAGAGAGAGAGAGAGAGAGAGAGAGAGAGAGAGAGATATTATCAACATCATTTTTTAGATTAAGATAATTCATGTAATGATCAAACAACCTTAACTCATTTTGATTTAGGAGTCCCTCTCTCCCTCCCTCTCTCTATTTTTGGTTTTTTTTTTGTGTGTTTTAGTTATAGTTGGGGGGTTTATATTATGTTATACCTGTTAAGGGAGGTTTTATCTATGTTTTATAGACTATCACAAACACACACACACACACAGATATATAATACAATAAATATATATATATATATATATATATATATATATATATATATATAATATTATAATATAAATACAAACACACATACATATCCATCCATCCACACATCCATCCATCCATCACCCACACATCCACCCACACAAACACACATATACAACACAACATCACGGCTAAAACCCCACCTCAAACCCCCCCCCCCCCACCCCCCCACAACAACCACCACCACCACACTGTAAGTAAGTAAGTAAGTAAACCAACAACAACAACACTAACCAAATCCCTCCTATCTTTCAAAAGCGCCAAACGAGACGATCCCACAGAAGATGGACCGAGCGATCCGAACGTGGCTGAAGAAACACTACTGCTACCCTTGCACCAGAATAGGGGTCTACCACTTCGAACCCTTACGCTCTCTGGTGCACAAAACCACCGGAGACTGCGGCATCTCCGACCAAGAGATCATGAGGGCTCTGGAGAGAATCAGGGACCTGGAGTGGCCCGAAATGGTGTACCAGGTGGGTCTGGTGCCCATCTATCACCAGCCCTCGGGCACCATGTGGGCACGGCCTGAGGAACTGGTGGGCATGTTTGTGAAGGAGAGGGAGGGAGGCAGCAACATCCATTATGTCATTCCCAGGCATGGTGAGTGGGAAATAGAGAAACTCTCTCTCTCTCTCTCCCTCTCTCCTCTCTCTCTCTCTCTCTCTCTCTCTCTCTCTTCTCTCTCTCTCTCTCTCTCTCTCTCTTATATTTAGGACATAACACAAGACATAACAAAATAGTCTACGGTACTTGCCCAGAACCTGCAATATAAGTATAACTAACCCTCAAAATCATATTTACATAAACCATTTAAAATTACACAATCAAACATATTACAAACCTCAAGTAATTGGTTTCCAAAAGTATTTGTGAGAAGGTCATCTGACTGTCTAGAAAATGCATAAACAGAAGTAGTAATATCAGGGTTGTGAAAGTTGAAATCATCAACAGAGAGACAGACAGACAGAGAGAGGGTTGATCTTTATTATTTTATTTATTTGTATTTTCATTTTGTGTATGTGTGTGTTTTTGCGCGCTCGTGCTGCGCTTGTGTGTATGCGCGTGTCTGTCTGTCTCTGTGTGCGTGTATGTGTGATACTTATCTATTTTGAAAAAGATATTTCATTTTTAAATGCTTTTTTCATCCTCCACAACTACATCTCATTTCTTTCCCTTCAGGCTGGGTGACAGGGATGGACCATTACATCCGAACCGGGAAATTTCCCAGGAAGGAAGAAACGAAGGAGAAAGCATCGCCTCAGAAACCTGCAAACTGCAAGAAGAAGGCGACTGCGACAAAAGCGAAGACCGATGCACAAAAGGGTTCCATGGGTACTAGTAGCAGCAGCAGCAGTTTGAGAAATTTTTTCCGCCGTATGTTTTCCAGTTCTGACAAGAGTGTCACTGAAAAAACAATCAATGGTGATAGATGAAGAACAACAAAAAGTGAATGAAGAACAAGTTTGACTGCATGCATGGAGAGATAAAAAAAACAAAAACAACATCAACAACAAAACCTCCATGTAATTCAGGCTTGATAATGTTTGAAGTTCACACACACACAGAAGCACAGACACAGACAGACAGGCGGACACACACACAGACACAGACACACACTCAACGCACACACAGACACAGACACAGACACACACACACACACACACACGAACACAGACACACATACACACACAGGTCCCAAAGAAGACTTTTTGTTCTTTAAAAGCAAAACTGTGATGACACATAATGATCTGTGAATTCACGTGTTCATTTATTCGTTAACGATCGATTTATTGATCCATTATTTTATCTTATTCATACATACAAAAAGAATCGGTCAAATGTCTTTGAAAGGCAAACTGTTGGCAGCCCTCTGATTATTTTGATGATCGTTTGGCAGCTTTGTGGTTTCTTCACGTCTTTTAGTGCGCGAGTGCGTGCTTCCGTGTGTGCGTTATGCGCATGCACACGGGCCTGCTGGCGGGCGTGTGCGTGTGTGTGTGTGTGTGTGTGTGTGTGTGTGTGTGTGTGTGTGTTTGAGTGTGTGTGTGTGAGTGCGTGTGTGAGTGTGTGTGACTCTGTGTGTGTCTGTGTGTGCAGGCATGCATTGTGAGTGTGTGCTTGCGTGTACGGTTTTGCGCGCGTGTGCTTGTGTGTGTACGTGAGGGTGAGCGCCCGCGCGCGTGCGTGCGTATGCCCGTGTGAATTTGAAAAATATTTATGCCGTTAATTTTGTGTTTCACCTGAGATGGTATTTCCCTCAATGCACTACCAGTATAAAGAACCGTTTATCACATTTGAAGGTGCTGTTTCATGGAATGTAAATAAAATATTTTTTGTATATACTTTATACTTGCATGGTCCTCTTCCTTGTTGTTGTGGATGTGTGTGCGCGCGCGCGCGTACGTGTATGTGAGAGAGAGAGAGAGAGAGAGAGAGAGAGAGAGAGAGGGGGGGGGAGGGAGGGAGGGAGGGAGAGAGAGAGAGAGAGAGAGGAGAGAGAGAGAGAGAGAGAGAGAGAGAGAGAGACAGACAGACAGACAGACAGACAGACAGACAGACAGACAGACAGACAGACAAGACACAAAGAGAGAGAGAGAGAGAGAGAGAGAGAGAGAGAGAGAGAGAGAGAGAGAGAGAGAGAGAGAGAGAGAATGACTGACTCATTGTACGAGCAGTTGACTCGTCTAAACAGGAGGGGGAGGGGTGTTTAATTCTCGCTTTTAAAAATACCAATTGTCATAATGATAACATTTTCATTACGATTCGAATAGGACATACGTTGTTGTATCGCAGGAGTAATGAGATAATGTGCGGAAGCAAATTAGCAATGCCGGGATTACATATCTACAAAGCTAGAAATAAAAAATAACTGGAAAAATAACAACATTATTATTGTTCATGTTCACCGTTCCTATCGCCATATGCCGTGGGTGTGCTCACCTCCCCGCCCCCACGGCGTTCCCTCTCACGCCATAATATCTTTATGGAAACAACATAAAGGGTTATTCCGATACCCTATGTCCTACAGCCATCGAGATAAAGGTGGCAAAGACGTTCGCCTGCTCACAAGTAAACCGTGAAGTTCTGGGTTCGTACCCAGCCTCGCACTTTCTTCCCAGTTTGACGAAAAAATCGAACTGAATGTCAAAGTCATGCGGATGAGACTAGAAACTGAGGCCTCGTGTGCGAACGCACGCAGAACATCTTGCGCACACGTTAAAAACCCGTTCCACCTTTCGGAAGAGCAGGCCATCGTGTGCCGGTAGGAGCGGATGACAAAATTATAAAAAAAGAAACCCAGCATGCACACAGGTGTCGTGTTTAGACACCATCCCTTAGGAAAAAAAATAATGGGTAGGCGCTGCACTTGTGGCATAGCGCTCTCCTCGGGGAGAGCAGCCCGAATTTCACACAGAGAAATCTGCTGTGACAAATGGGTATCAAATAAATAAAATTAAATAAAAAGGCAAAGGAGCCAACACGCTACAGTGTGACAAAGCATGTTGGTCCTCCTGGATGGGGGAGGTGGGGGGTTGATACGCTATGTTGTACGCTAGCATACGCGCACTTAAATACATACACACAAACATTAGGAAAATGTACACTTAACGCAAACGCCACACACACACACACTCGAAATGTACATAATCCGAAAAAAGCGATCACAAATGTTTTTTTTTTTCAAAAGCAGTGTTTTTGTTTACTCAACTGCACTTTCTCCTTGAAACAAACCACAAAAAAACAAAAACCATGATTATGCACATACATTAACAGTCTGACTGACCAACATGCAGGACAGTAAAATGTTTGTCTCACACACATGCACATTACACACACACACACACACACACACTCTCTCTCTCTATGTATATGTATAATGTTTTTTAAGGGCCTCAGTTGCATGCAGATCGCGGAGCACCATCTTTTTTTGTTTTCTTTCTTTGTTTTCTTTCGTGTGGGTGCTCTACACGTCTTTCTTCATTGGCCGAACCTCCCCCCCCCCCCGAAAAAAAAAGCAAACAAAATTAATAACTAGATATTTTTCAGTCTTATAAACATTCCATAGCCTACAATGTTCAAGTAAAAATATCTACATGAACAAGAAAAGATGAAACCAAAAATAAGAAACAAAATATGATTACAGAAACTACCTTAACTTACTCGTGAATCTAAAACAAAAATAAAATGGCTAATATTTTTCGAGGCTACCTACTTTATTTCAAGTCTAAACCCCATTGTCGACCATGATTCCGACCTATACAAAGGTACATCAAAAGAACTAATCAACTGTCATTTAACATGTGTGTTAACGAACACGCACACACATCACAGCATCAAAAATGTTCGACAATACAAAAGCCGGGCACATGTCCGACATTGTCTCCAGAAATAAGAAAAATATCTGTCTACTATGAAAAGGCATCTCAAATCCCAGACAACGATACTGATTTTAAATACGTATAATGTTTCTAGGATTTTTTTTGGTGAAAAATACATTATTAAAAAATTATCTGAATATTTAAAATAGATTGAAAAAGTACGTTAGCTTTCTTTTAAAAAAAAAATGTAAAAACGAGAAATTAACTTGTAGCCCTATAATTATCAGCATCAAAAAGTCATCAATTGCGTTGTAATTGTTTTGAGCAATCACCTCAATCAGAATGGTGGTATAGTCGGTTTCTTTAGTCTAACATAACTGAAGAGTGTGCACAGGACAATAACCCCGTTTCTAAAATTACATTCAGAATTAATTGCTAATGTCAAAGACCATCTCAGTGCCAGATGACGGACATCGTGCCGGTGGAACGGATGACAAACTTTACAAAACTACATATACACAGGGACTGATGTAAAAAAAAAAAAAGAAAAAAAAAAGCACAGAGTGCCTATTCCCATTATCCTCGAAATAAAAGAAAAAAGGGACACAAATATATATATATATATATATATATATATATATATATATATATATATATAATAAAAGGCCTCAGTTGCATGCAGATCATGGAGCACCATCTTTTGTCATATCTTTTTGGTGGGTGCTTCACACGTCTCTCTTCATTGGCCGAAAAAAAAAGCAACAACAAAAAGGTAAAAAAAAAAAAAAGTATCTCTTTCCCTTCCTATCTCTTTCCTATCATCCGTGAATTAGCATTCCTCCATCTTACCTACGTCCAGAGCACTAACTGCCCCAGTGTGAATTGCTGCCTGTGTCTATTCATGTTCAGCGGCAGTGAACAGTCGGCTGGGTTTATTGTTGCTCTAGTGTGTGCTGCTGCTGTATGCGTTTCTACACGTGTGAACAAGTGATTTACATTTGTCTGGGTTTATTTTGGCTCTAGTGTATGTGTGGTTGTGTTAAGTTTCTTTCGAATCTATTTTTCTCGTCTTTGCATCACACTTTTCTGAAATATTGTGCATTTGTTTTTCCTAGGCCTAGTTGCGATTTTTCGGGAGGATGGCCACACATGTATTCATATTACAACCTTTCACTCTCGAAATTCACCCGGTAGGTATTGCAGAATGGTCACTACAAGTCAAGGTGACTATTTCCTGACCTAACATCAGTTGTAACAGGACTAGACCACATTTCATGTTTAAACAGGTCACCTGAATGCATCCAGGGAAAAGAATAAAGCTAAAGACGACCTGGTAATTATTAGGGACCGCGTATAACAAGGGACTATGAATCAAATGCATTAGGACAAAATAAATATATTTCATCTGAATTTAAAAAAAAAATCCCAGCGTCTATAAACCCTGCTGAATTTTGCAAACACGCAAAAAATCATTTCAAAGCCATTATCCAATTAGAAAATGGGGAAACAAGCCCTCAAATAACCTAGCTTAGATCAAGTACCATCTAAGGATTTTATACAGCTTTATAATCATACCATCGGAATAGAATTACAGGAAACGCGTAAATGACAGCTTATGAACCTAACAAAACTATTTGTGCACCTCAACACTTTTCAGCAGATTGATGAAATATAGAAAAAGGTTAAACTTTCTTACCAACGATCCTTTATCCTTCCTTCCTTCATCTTCACCTTCACCTGTCCCGTAGTCCCGCGGACTGTGGGGGCACTATTGAAGATTTTGCAACCAGGATGCCATTGGGACTACTTATCAGCCGAGTTTTCTCTGCACTAATCTGCATGCCATATGTTGAAGATCATTTACAGGATAGTGAAAACTTTTAGAATTAAAAAAATCTTTAGATATCAGTGATCATCATAAGAGCAGCTTTAATTATTTTTCAACATGTCTATAAGAAAAAAATATCTTTAAAAAGAAACCTTTGTATAAACAGTCAACGGAAAGTTTTGGAACATTACACAGTGACCAACTCTTCAGTATAAAAGGAACAGCTTTATTTCGTGGCACCAACTCAATAGGAATGAAAGAGTTTATACTTTATAGCAACTAATTCAATAAGAAGGAAAAGCTTTATACTTTGACACCAACTCATTACACCGGAAAGAACTGAAAACCTTGAAAGAACTTGTTTAATTTTTAGCAAAATCTACACGTGGAAAGTCAGAAACAAAAACATACAAACCAATTTCATACTAAGAACAGAACTATATCCCTTGATACCAACTTAACTTTATGCTTTAATACAACTACCTCAATATAATGAGTAAAAAGCTCATGCATGGACACCTATTCAGCATGAAATAAAGACCTTATCACTTTGGCACCAGCTAACTCAACACGAGGGAAAGGACTTTATACTTTCATAGAACTAACTCAGTAATGATGGGAAGAGCCTGTTAACACCAACTAAATGAATATGAAGGAACAAAATCTTTATACTTGATACAAAAAGAAGGAAAAATGAAAAAGGGGAACTCTATATTATTGTAATAACTGAACCTGAAGAAAAAATTCTCAGTTTGATAATTATCCTGATACCAAGCTTAGAACTTCATTCTTTGACCCAACTGTTCAATAGCAAGGGTGATTCTATTCTTTGACACCAACTATTTTCATAGAATAGAAAAGAAATCTTAGTGACAACTCAAAAGGGAAGAGATCCACACTAACCAACAAAGAGACTCAATTAAAAAAAACAACAACTAAAACCCTGTATATCTATGACTTGTAAAATTTGAAGCCAAAGCTACTTGTCACATTATGAAGGTAAAACCATGCGTCAACTCCCCTACAGTAAGCACTTTTTTTCAGTATTGCTACACTTTTCAAAGGTTAGCTGAAGACTGGCTTTTTTCTGTTGATGTGATATTATTGTCCCTGCGGAGATGTCGGATTTAGTGACTGTGGTCGCAATGTCATCCTTATTCAACTCTGCGGGCCACTCTAAAAGTAGTACAATCCTTGAGGCAACAGTACTATGCAGGCATAAGGATGCCATAACCATTTTTACTGATTTTTCTGCACGTCATCTCTCTTTTGCAAATCCTTCCTCTATCACGATATTCTCCGGAATAAAAAATATTCCAAGCGGTCAGTTTCCCCAAACCACTTCTTTCTCTGTGTTGCTGTTCCCTTATAGAGCCGTTTCCCCATACCGCAGAACTGAGTCAGAGCTGAGGAACCCGTGTCAAAGAGTTAACTGTTAGGATCAAACTGGTGAAGTGTTAAGGTTTGCGGCATGGGGCAAGAACTAGGGTTAGAGTTAAGTGTTAACAGCTCCAGGGAACAGCACTACAGGGAAACAGGAGTATCGGGATAAGTACTGCTCTTTCTGAAACATCCTGCACTCAGCTTTGTGCATCATTTTCTCTCTTAAGGTGATCTCCGCAAAAACAAAGTGAAATAATTTGTTTGTGAAAAAGGCGATGCTATACCTGTAATGACTATGACTAAAATTTGCAGCACAACAAATGTCTGAATCCGGTGCACATTTCCAGGAGTTTTTCGTTACGTTTCTGAGTTGTACGAGTACTTCTGATCGGAAATTAGATTTTGATTTTTTTTTTTTCAGCGCCAAAACAAAATGGCGTTGCAAGCCAGTAAAAGCTTTGTTGGATCAGTGTTCTTTCAAAAGCAATTAAAATAGAACAAATAGCTTTGGCAGTGGTGTGTGTGTGTGGTGTGTGTGTGTGTGTGTGTGTGTGTGTGTGTGTGTGTGTTGTGTGTGTGTGTGTGTGTGTGGTGTGTGTTTGGGACCTAATCGTTCATCCATAATTACAGAATAAGAAAATTTCCTCATCTTACAAAGTGGGATACGAAGAAAATGACTTTTAACTTCGGAACCGACAAATTAAATAAAAAGAAAACAACTTTGTATAATATAAGCAAAACATTTAAGACAGGACTTTACCTACTATGGTCGAAAAATGTTGATACCAATTCACTTGATATGGAAGAAAGAAATTTCGTACCTTACTAGCAACTCGAAAAAAGTAAAGAACTTTTCTACTTCTATGCCAACCAGCTTAATATGCAAGGAAAAAAACTTTTGTACCAACTATAGAGAAATGAAAGATATTCCTATTTCAAAACTTAGTATGAAAGAAAGAACTCTGCAGCTTGATTCCTACTTGCCCTGCTACTAACTTTTTCAATATAAATACAAATTATTTTTTTAGGGATAACTCACTTGGAAGGAAAAAAAATCTGTATGCTTGTTAATAACGAATTCAATATGAAGGCAACGACTTTATACTTTCACTCCAACCAAACATGAAGGAAGTAAAATGTCTGCTTTGAAACCAACTCAATATGACCGAAATAAGCTTTACCTTTTGCATAAACAACCTCAGTACGAAGACAAAAGAGACTTCATCCTTTGTTCACTACTAGCTCAATATGAAAAAAATATTTAAAAAAAACTAACGCCAGCTTTGCGGTCTGACTTTAGTAAATACAGCAGAAGCAGAAAGACTACATTCTATCCGCGAACTCAATTGAGAGGAAAAAATAATACTTTTTACAGTTAGCTTGATAAAGTAACCCGTTTCTAAAATCTCATGACTTTACTGTCATTATTTGATCATCTGAACTGGCCAAGACAGTCTTACAGGGAACATTTAGGGAATGGGAGATGAAGAAGCAGACGGAGGAAGCGATGGGAAGACAATATCTGAGAGTGGACAGGTCTTGGGTGGAACGACCTGCTATGGGGGGCGGAGGACCGTGGGGAGTAGAGGAGGCTGGTTGCAAAATCTTCAGTTGTGCCCCACACAGTCCGCGGGACTACGGGACAGGTGAAGGTGAAAGGCGCTTTGATTTGTGTACTCTACAAGATTCAGCGCTATAGAAATCCCATATCATTATTATTATTATTATTATTATTATTATTATTATTATTATTATTATTATTATTATATTATATCATCATCATTATTATCATCATCATCATTATTATATCATTATTATTATCATTATTAAGGTCAGTTTGATCCTTTACTTGTCCTTGCAACTAACTAGGATTTGATAAAAATGTAAGGAACAAAATCTGGCATAGCTGAGTGATTTGAGGGCTATGTTTCTCCTAGCAGTTTAAAACCAACCAAATGTACAATACACACGGGGAATGGATGTAAAAAAAATCACATACCTGCTTATTCCATTAACCTCGGAATAAAAGAATAATTAAAAAAAAACCAAACAAAAACCCGCACCACCCCCACCCCCCTCCACACACACAAAACCTATACACACACGCGCGCGCGCGCCCACGCAGATCAGTGGTCTAAACTACACACACACACACACACACACACACACACACACACACACACACCACACACACACACACACACACACACACACACACATACGCACACACGCAGATCAGTGGTCTAAAGGTAACACATCCGCGTAGAAAGGGAGAAGTGCAGCTTTGATCACCGTTCAGTGTTCTGTAGTGGTGTCTTCCCTGGTGTAACAGTACGTGGCGTTTTTCGTGGTGTAGCGTAGTTTTCCGTGGTGTAGCGTAGTTTTCCGTGATGTAGCGTAGTTTTCCTTGGTGGTGTAGCGTAGTTTTCCGTGGTGGTGTAACGTAGTTTTCCGTGGTGGTGTAGCGTAGACTTCCTTGGTGGTGTAGCGTAGTTTTCCTCGGTGGTGTAGCGCGGTCTTCCTTGGTGGTGTAGCGTAGTCTTCCTTGGTGATATAGCGTAGTCTTCTTTGGTGATGTAGCGTAGTCTTCCTTGGTGGTATAGCGTAGTTTTCCTTGGTGGTGTAGCGTAGTCTTCCTTGGTGGTGTAGCGTAGTCTTCCTTGGTGGTGTAGTGTAGTCTTTCTTGGTGGTGTAGCGTAGTCTTCCTTGGTGGTGTAGCGTAGTCTTCCTTGGTGGTGTAGCGTAGTCTTCCTTGGTGGTGTAGCGTAGTCTTCCTTGGTGGTGTAGCGTAGTCTTCCTTGGTGGTGTAGCGTAGTCTTCCTTGGTGGTGTAGCGTAGTCTTCCTTGGTGGTGTAGCGTAGTCTTCCTTGGTGGTGTAGCGTAGTCTTCCTTGGTGGTGTAGCGTAGGCTTCTATAGTGATGTAGCGTAGTCTTCCTTGGTGTTGTAGCGTAGTCTTCCGTGGTGTAGCGTTGTTTTTGTGGTGTTTTCAGTGGTGTTGCGTAGTTTTTCATGGTGGTGTTTCCTGTGGTGTTGCGTAGTTTCCTTGGAGTCATCCGTGGTGTGGCGTATTTTTCTATTATGGTGTTTACCGTGGTGTAGCGTAGTTTTCCATGGTGTTCTTTTCAGTGGTATAGTGTAGTTTTCCATGTTTTTTCGGGGTGAAGCAGGGCTGCGTTGCACCAACCCTCTTCACTATCTTCTTCAGCATGATGCTTCAGCGGGCCACAGAAGATCTTGATGACGAAGACGGAGTTTTCATACGCTACCGCACAGATGGCAGCCTATTCAACCTGCGGCGTCTTCAGGCCCACACCAAAACCCTGGAGCAACAAATTCGAGAGCTACTTTTTGCTGATGATGCTGCCCTTGTAGCCCACACAGAAACCGCCCTGCAGCATGTAACATCCTGTTTTGCAGAGGCAGCCCAGCTCTTCGGACTCGAAGTCAGTCTGAAGAAGACAGAGGTTCTCTACCAGCCCGCACCTCAGGTAGCGTACCACCCACCTCACATTACAATTGGTGAGACAGAACTGAAGACAGTCCAGCAGTTTACCTACCTGGGATGCACAATCTCCTCTGACGCAAAGATTGATAAAGATGTAGACAACAGACTGGCAAAGGCAAACGGTGCTTTTGGCAGACTCTACCACCGTGTCTGGAAAAACAAACACCTGAAGAAAGACACCAAGATCAGTGTCTACAGAGCCGTGGTACTGACCACCCTCCTGTACGGCTCTGAGTCATGGGTCACATACAGACACCACCTGCGAATTCTGGAACGCTTCCACCAACGCTGTCTCCGCTCCATCCTCGACATCCACTGGAGCGACTTCACCACGAATGCTGAGGTGCTGGAGCAAGCAGGGATCACCAGCATTGAGGCCATGTTGCTGAAAACGCAGCTACGCTGGGCAGGGCATGTCTCTAGAATGGAGGACCATCGCCTACCGAAGATGGTTCTCTACGGTGAACTTTCCACCGGACACCGCTACAGAGGCGCACCAAAGAAGAGATTTAAAGACTCTCTGAAGAAATCTCTGTCAGCCTGTCTCATAGACCATAACCAGTGGTCAGTCCTTGCTGCTGACCGGCAGGCCTGGCGACACACTGTACATCAGTCGGTCTCCTCCTTTGAGGACAATCGCAGAGCGGCCCTTGAGGAGAGGCGAATGAGGAGGAAGAACCGCGTCCGCTCTACATCAACCCCAGAATCGACTTTCCCCTGCAGCCGCTGCGGCCGGGTTTGTTTGTCACGCATTGGACTGAACAGCCACCAGCGAGCCTGCACCAGACGTGGACAGTGCCCTTAATCTTCGTTCGCGAAGCCAAGCCATGATGATGAGTGTAGTTTTCCATGTTTTTTCCCGTGGTGTAGCATATTTTCCCATGGTCTTTTTCCCCGTGGTGTAGCGTAGTTTTCCATGGTGTTTTGTTCCCGTGGGGTAGCGTGGTTTTCTTTGGAGTTCCTCCCCGTGGTGTAGCGTAGTTTTCCATGGTGTTTGTTTCAGTGCTGTAGCGTAGTTTTCCTTGGTGTTTGTTTCCCTGGGGTAGAGTGGTTTTCCATGGTGTTTTTCCTGTGGGGTAGCGTGGTTTTCCATGGTGTTCTTATCTGTGATGTAGCGTACTTTTTCATGGTGTTTTTTCCCATGGTGTAGCGTGGTTTTCCATGGCGTTTTGTTCCCGTGGTGTAGCGTAGTTTTCCATGGTGTTTTTTTGCCTGTGGTGTAGCGTAGTTTTCCATGGTGATTTTTTGCCTGTGATAGCGTAGTTTTCCATGGTTTGTTTTTTCCCGTGGTGTAGCGTGGTTTTCCATGGGTTTTTTCCCGTGTTGTAGCGTGGTTTTCCATGGTGTTTTGTTCCCGTGGTGTAGCGTGGTTTTCCATGGTGTTTTTTGACGTGGTGTAGCGTGGTTTTCCATGGTGTTTTTTCCCGTGGTGTAGCGTGGTTTTCCATGGTGTTTTTTCCCGTGGTGTAGCGTGGTTTTCTATGGCGTTTTTCCCGTGGTGTATCGTGGTTTTCCTTGGCGTTTTTCCCGTGGGATAGCGTGGTTTTCCATGGTGTTTTTTTCCGTGGGGTAACGTGGTTTTCCATGGTGTTTTTTCCCGTGGGGTAACGTGTTTTTCCATGGTGTTTTTTCCCGTGGTGTAGCAAGGGTTTCCGTGGTGTTGTTTTCCGTGATGTAGCGTAATCTTCCGTGATGTAGCGTAGTCTTCCGTGGTGTTGTTTTCCGTGAAGTAGCGAAGCCTTCCGTGGTAGAATAATGATAATAATACATGGAATTTGTATAGCGCTATATCTTACAAAAAGAATGGTGTCTGGTTGTTTTCCGTGGTGCATCATGCATGGTGTAGACTTCTGTGGTCAAGTCTTCACTGGCTTTGTACTTCCATGGCATCAGAGGAGCCTGAAAAGGAAAAAAAGCATGTTTAGTTTAAGAATAAAACCCCAGGGTTTTGATTTCAATATAGTTTTTGAATCGTTCCTCGGCTAGAGCTCAGAGTCTCACCAATGGTGAGATTTTGTGTATCCGACCTTATTTAAAAAAAAACCAAACCAACAACTAATTTTAAGGTAGCCGCATTCCGACAGGAGATTTAATTTCATTGAATGTTCATGCCGTGAACAAAGCTTAAATTTTCTCTGGGTACAACTCCACACCCATTTCAAAAGGATTAAATCCCCCGCCCACACCTACGCCCACCCCCCCCTCCCTTCCGGCGTTAATACTGGTCCTGATTCACTCTCCGCAAGTCTCCAAGATGGGTCTCTTTAAAAATGTATATATGGTCCAGGCTGATAGATGTGAGTTACAAATGTAAGCAAAGAGCTCATGTCGATTAATGTCAAGATTGGGTACATGTTGAGTTTGTTTCCATGCATGACAAAGTCGTAGCATGAACTGTACTTTCCAGAAAAGGACAATATCTACTGCAGCCGGAGTCAGCTGCCTATGTAGCAAGGTGCTTGAAGAAAATGGTCCTCATACGCAAACTCCTCACTCAGAAGTCCGCAGTACCGTGCAGTCAGTGATATTCCTAAGTATGGTGATTGAGACACAGCATATTCTTGAGTACTCTAAGAATGTTCAGCTGTGGAATGCCCAACACCAATAACAGAAGACACACCCGTATTACCTTATTGGGGGTTTCCACTTGCTCGTGCCGCGTCCTCAGGCATTGAAGTACCTAGGACAGGAACAGCCTTGATGACAGAGATTCTGCACAAAAAATTGAGACGTATTCAAATTAATACCCCGCCTACACACCCACCGTACACACACACACACAACACACACACACACACACACACACACACACACACACACACACACACACACACCACACACACACACACACTGAAAGAGAGAGAGAGAGAGAGAGAGAGAGAGAGAGAGAGAGAGAGAGAGAGAGAGAGAGAGAGAGAGAGAGAGAGAGAGAGAGAGAGAGAGAGAGAGAGAGAGAGAGAGAGACAGACAGACAGACAGACAGACAGACAGACAGACAGACAGACAGACAGACAGACAGACAGACAGACAGACAGACAGACAGAAGAGACAGAGAGAGAAACAGAGAAAAGAAAACGAGACAAATGCACATAGAAAGTGATGTTTGTTAAGTAATGGGAGGTAATGCTCTTGTGGTGATGTGCTCTCCCCTTGGAGGTCAGCTTAAATTTCGCACACGAGAAATCCACCGTAACCAAAACTACACTACCGACGCGATGCGACATGACCCAACACAGCACGACCACGACACCGACCCGACCCGACCCGGACCATCCCGACCCGATTCAGCAAACGCGACGCGACCCGACACGGCAAGCAAACTGACCCAACCCGACCCGACCGACCCGACCCGATTCGATTCGATCCGACACGACGCGACGTGACGCGACACGACCCGGCACGACAGTTCGCGGCACAACTCGACTCACTACAAAGGTAAGAGAGAAAAAAAAAAAACTTACTGGAGTTGTGTAGTTCTATTCCTGACATACAAAAATGTGACAGAAATACCATGTCACTGGGCATGCAGAATTCCACGGTGCAGTGTTCCGCGGTGAAGTGTTCCGCGGTGAAGTGTTCCGCGGTGAAGTGTTCCGTGGTGAAGTGTCCGGTGGTTTCCGCGGTGAAGTGTCGAGTGAGTGTCCGCGGTGAAGTGTTCCGCGGTGAGTGTCCCGAGCTGAAGTGTTCCGGTGAAGTGTTCCGTGGTGAAGTGTTCCGTGTGTGCAGTGCTCGTGGTGAAGTCTTTGATGTGTGGTGAGTGCCTGGTGCAGTGTGTAGGTGTAATCTTACCACGGTGCAGTGTAGAACAGCCTTGATGACAGAATGATTCTGCACAGAAAATGGAGACGTTTTCAAATTAAACGCCTATGCACAGCACGCGTACAGCAGACAACAACAGACAGACAGACAGACAGACAGAAAGAGAAGAGAGAAGAGAGAAGAGAGAGAGAGAGAGAGAGAGAGAGAGAGAGAGAGAGAGAGAGAGAGAGGAGAGAGAGAGAGAGAGAGAGAGAGAGAGAGAGAGAGAGAGAGATGCCAGAACAACAAAGTGATCACTGAATAAGGCAGCGTTTTCTCAGAGTCGAACGAAGTTTGTCTGGAAATATAACTACTGAGAAAAAAGAGATATCAGCACCGAACCACACGATATGATAAGAGACACACAAATGCCATACGATACTACACAATACATCACAACAATAGTAAACAACACAGTAAATACAATACAAAACATTATACAGCACAAGATATCATGCACATATTACTTTACTGGGTGCTTCCACTTGCTCGTGCCGCGTCCTCAGGCATTGAAGTACCCAGGACGGGAACAGTCTTGATGACGGAAGGATTTCTACGCAAAAAATTGAGATATTTCAAAATTAAATGCCTGCGCGCGCGCGCCACACACACACACAAAGACCGTGCGCTGCACACACACACGCAGAGAACAAATTATATATATAAATTAAATTATATATATATATATAATATATATATATATATATATATATATATATAATAATGATAAAAAAAGGGGATGAAGGAGAAAGGAGGAGGAGGTAGGAAGAGGAGGAGGAGGAGGAGGAGGAGAAGGGAGGAAGAGAGAGGAGGAGAGAGAGGGATGAGAAGAAGAAGAAGAAGAAGAAGAAGAAGAAGAAGAAGAAGAAGAAGAAGAAGAAAGAAGAAAGAAGAAGAAGAAGATTCGTCATTATAATAATACACCTTATTTACTCTATGTTTCTCGATATTAATTTATCTGCTTCATTTGATATCTTGCCTAGTTCATACAAAGATGTGCATGTATCCTATGCAGAAAAGTGCAGGTCTCATTTTGTTCATTATGTGCCCACAGGTACGAATACCAAAATAGCTATGGTGAGCATTTCTAATTGTCATAATTCAGAAATCATTGGTAACCCAGCTTGAATCTGACAGTACTTGACAATCAGGCAAACATTTTATCATCATCCTTTCTAACGTCTATTCACGCTTGTGGAGCTTTACTTTCATTTGTGTATACCGGTATTCAAAATATCAAAAAAACGCACCATAAAGGTCTGGAAGTTTTGTCTGCTTTCGTTAAGTTATGGAAACACGGAAATATTCAATATAATCTAAGACTTCATGGTGGCACCAGGAAAAACTAAAGCAAAAAAAGAGGATAACCATTGCATGTGCACTTACCTCTGTGAGGTCTTGATACGCTAACAGTTACAACGTCAGAGACAGGGCCAGAGAACTAAGATGACCCACATGACTTTTTGACATCTATGCTTAGACTTTTAAGGAATCAGGGCAAGAGGGAAGAGACCCGGAAGGTCGAGCAAATGCTTGAACAAAGTCTGAGGGCTTGGTGTGCCCTTTCCCCTTGAGCACTGTGTGCAAGGGTTTAGCTGGCTGTGCCATTTTAGGACACCAAACCCAATGTCGACGCCTAGTCTGCAAATCTTGGTGATCAGGGAAGGTTCAAAGGCTTCTGATGAAGTTCTGACATCCGCGATCATTGAGCCTTACATAAAAATCCAGGGACAAATTTTGATTGGAGCTTAGAACATGTGAAAGACTGAGGTACATTGTGAACATTTTGCACACCTGTATTGGCAGGTTGTACCCAGTACAAATATACCTGTGGAGTATGCAAGGTAGCGGTTTCATGGCAGGAGGCTTTGCATTTCTTCCTTTTTACATGTCGAATATCAGATGTCCACAGAGACTACTGTCCTCACTGCTCTCATCGCATTTGATCCTTGAATTGTTTCAGAGATAGGGAGGTCCTGTTGACTCCACTGTGATACGAACGCCCCCAAACTTCTATGAAGTTTGCTGTTCAGCCTTGTGGGATCTGATCCTAGATCCCTGGGCAACAATGCAAGGATCTGCACTGGATTTGCCCTTCAGGGGCTTGTCTCAAGAGCTTGCCCTTCAGGGGCTTGTCTATCAATAGTGTGCCTTCAGGGGCCTGTCTTTCAGGAGTGTGCCCTTCAGGGGCTGTGTTTCAGGAGTGTGCCCGTTCAGGGGCTAGGTGTTTCAGGAGTTTGCCCTTCAGGGGCTGGTGTTTCAGGAGTGTGCCCTTCAGGGGCTGGTGTTTCAGGAGTTGCCCTTCAGGGGCTTGTCTTTCAGGAGTTTGCCATTCGGAGGCCTGTTTTGCATATTACTGCCCTTCAGGGGCCTGTTTTGCATGCAGAACTTTGCCCTTCAGGGCCTTGTTTGCATGATGCTGCCCTTCAGGGGCCTGTTTTGCATGTAGATTTTGCCTTCAGGGCCTGTTATGCATGCAGGCTTTGCCCTTCAGGGGCTTGCTTTGCATGCAGGGTTTTGCCCTTCAGGGGCTTTCTTTGCAGGATGCTGTCTTTGAGGAGCTTGTTTTTCCAGGAGTTCGCCCTTTAGGGACTTTTCTAGGCCTTTGCTGCCCAGGGACTTCTACTGAGTATATTAAAAGTCAAAAGGTAAAGGTGTCCCATAAACTAAGCGGTCGTAGGGGAGCAAGGCATCACAGAACTCAGCTTCTCTAGGGGCCAGCATATTGAGGGCGGCGCCCATCTCCTCTCCCTCGCTGCTTTACCTTTTTGCTGACCCTAAAGAGGGTAGGTACCCATTTACAGCTGGGTGAACTGGGGGGACTGCACTGAAGCCAAGGCGCGCAAATGGTCACCCATCCAACTGGTAACCACGCTCGACGCTGCTTCATTTGACTTAGGGAAAGCAAGCGCTCTGACCACTGAACTATCCCGCCCCCAACCGAGTATATTGCCCTTCAGAAAGTCGGCCCTCCAGGGTTGTGTTCAAGCGTTGCTTTTATCTTCAGTAGTCAACCCGTCCTCCCTATTGGCCTAACATAGGTCAAGTTAAGTCATGTGGGTGAGGACAAGTCCACTGGGCCCTGTGCTCCAGCATCGTGCTGCTGGTGTCTTCACAGCCTGCAGTGGACAGGTCCAGGATGACTGGAGAAGACCTGATGAGAAAAAAACATGAGCAACTGGCTACTATAGATCTATATCACAATACCCATGGCAAAACTTTAGAGGTCGCTGACAGTTTTTTATGATGATGTGTTTCCATTATTTAGACTTATTTTCACATCCTCTCTTTTTATCATCTACTTTGCCAGATCATTTAGAAATATGAAAAAAAAAATTCTGAGGTGTGTGCAAGATGTCATACCAAAGGGTTTTCTGACATATGTGTGTGTTAGAAAATCCATAAAAATATCATCGACATATTTGCAAGGTTTTCTATGAAAAAGTTTTCTGACGTGTGTGCACGAAACTTCTGACATGTGTGCAAGATAAGGTCTTTTCACGTGTGCTCAAGATGTTCTGCGCCGCCGCTGTAGTCTAGTGGTTAGGGCGTTGGACACGTAACCTAAAGGTTGCGGGTTCGATCCCAGCTTTCGGCTATGGCGTTGTGCCCTTGGAAAAGGCGCTTTACGGCTATTTTCTCACCCCACCCAGGTGTAAAAGGGTACCAACCTTGTGTTGGGGGTTAACCCTGCGATAGACTGGCGTCCTATCCAGGGGGGAGTCTATGACTCTCAGTCGCTTAACGCCACAGAAACCGGGATAAGCACCGGCCTGATGAGCCTTAAGGCTCGGGACAGACTTTAACTTTTAACAAGATGTTCTGCACACGTTTGCACACAGAACCTGGGTTCAGAGTCTTATTTAACAAATTACAGGGTATCGAGTTCGAAAATGTTTTTTGCTGCATCTTCTGTGACATTTCAGTCCTACTGTTTCCGCCCTACTAATTTCAATATCTCCTCCCCAGCCATGCAAAGAAAGGTGTCGCATTCTCAGGGTCAAAATTACATAGGGAGGCTATCAATGTTAGGCGGCAGTGGGGTCACCAGCCAGAGGGGCAAGAGAAAATATATCTTTACTGTGGCCACGGAGAGTTTGGTACTAGTCTATGGCAAATTTCATCGTCAATACATTGTGGATACTTTTGATTTTGCAAAAAGTAAAAAAAAAATGTTAGCAACTTTTAGAAACTAAGCACTTTTGTTTTTTTACACTCTGTCTTGCATTGACATGGAAAGTGATCTCAATACTGAAAGAAATTTGTTAAAACATGTATGCAGAAAAAAAAAAAATTCGGAATTCTGGTAAAACCTGGTGAACATACCTGCATTCACCTAAGTGTGCATGCAAAGTGATGTCAGTTTTACATTAAAGAACAAAAAAGCGGATGCACTTTGGGGCACGTGTGCCTTATTTGTTAACAGATTTATTTTTGTATTTATTTACTACTTTTTTATATTTTACTTATTTATAAATTTACAATCTTTTATTTGAATTTTTCATTTTGTTCAATCTCCTCTGCCTATTCTGGTGACGTCTACCAGATTAAAATTTGTACAAGCAATGTGTGCTGTGAACATTACTATATGGTCAGTCAGGCCAACCTAACAGCCACATTGAACAGCCAGATCATGTGGTGGTTTGATTCCTGTTTGGGCGGAACTTTTCCCTCATCCAACTTTGGGCGGAACTTTTCCCTCATCCAACTTTGGGCGGAACTTTTCCCTCATCCAACTTTGGGCGGAACTTTTCCCGTGCTAGTCTTTCGGAAGAGACGATAATCCAAGGTGCCGTGTGGTACACATAATTATCTAGCGCACATAAAAGAACTCAGGGCAGCAAGAGAGCTACACATTTTTACATACCTTTTCTCTGGAATCTGTGGCCATGATGATGGTAGCGGAGGGAGCCTGAAGAGCGGAGTGCTGATCTTCCGCCGTCAGGGGATGTTGCTGCAGGCATCTTTCAGGTTGAGGTTTGTGTGGTCATTGATGTTGAGGTTTGTTTGGTCATTGATGTTGAGGTTTGTGTGGTCCTTGATGTTGAGGTTTGTGTGGTCCTTGATGTTTGTTTTGTGTGGTCCTTGATGTTGAGGTTTGTGTGGTCCTTGTTGTTGAGGTTTGTGTGGTCCTTGTTATTGAGGTTTGTGTGGTCCTTGATGTTGAGGTTTGTGTGGTCCTTGGGGTTGAGGTTTGTGTGGTCCTTGATGTTGAGGTTTGTGTGGTCCTTGATGTTGAGGTTTGTGTGGTCCTTGATGTTGAGGTTTGTGTGGTCCATGATGATGAGGTTTGTCTGGTCCTTGAAGTTGAGGTTTGTCTGGTCCTTGCAGTTGAGGTTTGTCTGGTCCATGTTGCAAACCCCACTCGACCTCTGGTGTTTGTGATGTCAACTTCCCTCTTGTAGAGTTGGTTTGGATAGGTTGTCACGGCAGATCGCCTGGCCACCTAATTTTACCCGAACAAAAAAAAACCCTGTAAGTTTATAGAGTAAGCGAAAAGTCATAGGGTGATGTTTAAAAAAAACCCTCAGATAAATGAAAAATGGACACCTATGTTATAGCAATGACAGGTTTACTCGTTTTTCTACAGCAGTTCAGAATCCTTGCAGAATAACTTCAATATTGGATTGAATTCAAATAAATGGAAAATTGAACTGAATACTACTTACCAGTCAAAGCATATATTTATCCGCGTGAAATTTGGGCTTCTCTCCCAGGGAAGAGTGCGTCACCACAACAGCAGTGCCACTCATAAAAAAATGCCATGTTTTTAAGTGTATTCGTTTACCTATCTAGTAGCTTTTTTCTACAGGATTTTTGCAAAAGATCACTTTCTTGGCGTCATGGGTTTTTTTCTGTATGTACCCTAAATGCAGGAATTTGTTCATCATGGGATCCGAAAGACTTGCACGCAGACCACACTCACAGTCTAGTGGGTGGGTAAAGTTTCGGGCCAAAACGGGGATCAAAGGTCAGACACTGATCCACCCAATTACCAGTAATGGACAACATTAATGACATCATTGACAGGAGTATAAGATTCACATCCTCTCGTCTTTGACACTGGAATAATGACATGCAACGTTATTGTATTCAGGTATCAAAGCATTTATTTATTTATTTATTTATTGTTCTCATTTTTCTGTTAAGAAAAAGGCAAACGCAACTACTAAATGTAGAGTCAAGCAATCTAAACTGCGTTGACAAAAATGTGTAATATCAACAAATGTGGATAAACTTTAAAATGAACTGCAATTACTACTACTAATAATAATACAGGGAATTTATATAGCGCTATATCTTGCAAAAACAAATCAAAGCGCTTGCATTCGACCTATACATCACACAAGCTTCAATTTCTTTTTTTTTCCTCATGACCGGGATGGTCGTGGAGGAGACATGAGGACGATTCTGCAGCCAGCCGTCGCCATCCAGCCCTGTCCTCTGCCTTCCGAATGAGTGTTGGACTGTCCAGGTGGGTCCACTCCTTGATGTTATCCATCCAGCTTTTGGTTTGTCTGCCTCGGGTCTGCCACCTTCTAGCGTTCCTTGTAGAACTGTCTTGGGGAGGGTGTTGTGGCGTGTGACATGGCCGAACCATGCCAGCTTCCTTTCCTTGACAGTGGCTAGTAGGGGTTCCTGAGGGCCAGCCATCAGTGCGACTTGACTTCGCACACAGGTATTTGTTTTCCTATCCTTCAGGAAATTCCAAGCAGCCGCCTGAAGCTTTTTGTCTCGAACGTCTGGATCCGCTTGGTGGTTTCAGCGGTCATTGTCCAACTTTCGCAGCCGTAGAGCAAGCAACCAATGACAATTCATAGTTTAAGAAAATAGCAAATTCGAATGTACACACGCACGGACGCGCGCGCGCGCGCACACACACACACACATGCAAGCACGCACGCGCGCGCGCTCGCTCGCAATTTGACGACCCGGTTCCAGTCGAGGGGATTTTTCCGCGGGAGTTAACATCAGTGCTGACCCCACTCCCAAAAGTCTTTCGGATGAGACTATAAACCGAGGCCCCGTGTGCGAACGCACGCACAACATCTTGCGCACACGTTAACTCCTGTTCCGCTTTTCATAAGTGTAGGCCATCGTGTGCGGTGGGACAGATGACATTTACAAAACTGCATACACACGGGGACTGGATGTAAAAAGCACACCAGTGCTATTCCGTATCCTCGATAAATAAAAGCACAACACAACAACACGTTCAAACTCGTTCCGCCTTTGGGAGAGTAGGCCGTTCTCGTGCTGGTAGGAATGGATGACAATTGTTCTTAAAAAGATGTCGACGCGACGAGCGCTACCCCCAAAGTTTCGCGACTTCGAACTTCTTTTGGAGTCGGACAGTGAGTCTGAAAGATAAGTTTGTAGCGAGTTATGAAGGCGAAACTTCGATTGAAAATGAAAATGAAATGGAAGTAGAAACTGAAGAGTTGGCTGCGGATCCCCCAACGATCAACCTCAAGTGAAACAGGTCGAAGTTTTAGAAGACCGAAGGATGGGGGGGGGGGGGGGGGGGGGGGGGGGGGGGGGGGGGAGGGAGGGGGGTCTTGTCAAGTGCGTTACCGGTTTCCGTTTTTTTATGTACTGATTAAAATAGTTATCATAGATAAAATTTCCCGTTTGAGTTAGGTTTTTTTTTTTTGTAAGATAAATAACATATACTCTGCCACATACATTCCCAATTTCAACACAAGCAAACTAGTTCTTTTTTTGTTTTGATGTGTTCTTTTTATTCGGTCACCCACTTTTCAAGTCAGTAAACTCAAAATGCTTGGACACAGGTTGCTGATCTCCCCCTTTCACTTTGTATGAAATGTGTTAAAACCGCATGCACATAGGTGTGTTTAGATATATTCCTGAAGTCGGAATTCGGCTACCTTAACGTTGGGAAAAAAACGGTCGCATACGCAAATCTCACCTAGGCCTACAGTGAACCGCGGAGTACTAACCGAGGAACCCAAAAAAATTACACACATGCTAAAATTCACATACATCAAGACCACAGGGAAAAAACCACATCATTCCTTTTAAACATCGTAGTCAGTTCTGTTGTAAATCATCAAAACTGCTCTGCACAATCTTTCAGCAACAAAATGCATTTTATTTTTTTAAAATTTCACACAACTTTATGTCAAAGCAGATTTTTTGCGTGAAATTCGGGCTGCTCTTCCCGGGAAGAGTGCGTCGCCACAAGTGCAGCGCCTACCCATTATTTATTTTTCCCCTCAGGGATGGTGTCTGAACACGACACCTGTGTGCATGCTGGGTTTAAAAAAAAAATTGTCATCCGCTCCTACCGGCACACAATGGCCTGCTCTTCCGAAAGGCGGAACGGGGTTTTAACGTGTGCACAAGGTGTTCATGAACATGTCTTAAAACACAAGATGTCCATTTGCACCCATCGATGTAAAGATGGCTGCCTACCATTTAATATAAAGATCGTTTATCCCAAAATCTTTCTTTGTCCATTTCCAAACTCTACAGCTCTCTCCATTTGACAGTATTGAACTACCAGCTGTAGAAAGGGGAACATCCTGACATCTTTCACATTGCAAGCATTATAATATGACTAAGGGTTTGCGCTTTTTTCCCCGGAGGGAGGGGGGGGGGTGGGCGGGTAGGAAAACCTTCCCTTACATCTTGCTTTAACGTCATGACCAAAAACATTGTTGCCCAGAAAGTCGAGAGAGAGGAGAGAGAGTGAGTGATAGTGAGTGAGTGAGTGAGTGAGTGTGTGAGTGAGTAAGTGGAGTGTGTGTGTGTGCGTGTGTGTGTGGTGTGCGTGCGTGTGCGTGTGCGTGTGTGCGCGCGCGAAGGCTTTGTTTTTGTGACAGTACCAAACCATTTTGGTTCAAGACACGGCTGTGCCATTCTGTTTGCAACACCACTGAAAAGGCCTGGCTGGTTTATGACACAACTAGACTAGATCAGACTCTTAGCTGATGTCCCGTTTGTGAATGCACTAAATAACTACCTTATCGGCTTTTCATAGCAGCAGTTGTCAAAAGATTTACAAAGCAGGGTTTTTTTCTCAAAATTTTAAAACAACTATCAATCGATACATAATGCCCTAGATACTGAGTAGATAATTCTAACTAAAAAAGTACTTACCAGCACTGTTCTTCATCGTAGTCTTCATAAACAAAAGACAGAAGCCAAAACGTCATGTTGATGATCAGAATCACACGGGTTTTGTTTTCCCAGCTGTTCAAGTGGTCCACACTGCATGTAGATGTCAGGCCGTTTTGAACTGGTAAAGGAAAGGAAAGAAGAAATCACAAATCAAATCACCCTGAACTACCTCAAAAGAGACACGATTTGCACGTGCAGTGTTGTGTCGCTAAATGTGCTTCCTGTCCCTAACTGGAATATACCTTCAACTACAAAAAAAACATGGTCTAAACGTAACTAGAAATTATTTTTAAACTGCCGAGCACATCGTTTTCTATCAATACGCTTGAAAACAACGACCCAAAATGATGGCCATAAAAATGATACTATTTGTATAACAGCTATATTGAGACTGCAAACTCCAAACCAGTACAAGACTCCCTGACTTTCCGGGGAAAATCTATTGTTCTATTGATAGGCACGCATACAAGGAGAGTTTCAGATTTAGATTCGTTTGTTGTTGTAAGTTGCAGTATGTGCACTAGAAGCCCATCTGGCAAAAGAAAGAAGAGGTTTATTAAGTTTCCATAGGAAGTTTCAGAACCGAGGGAGAAGGTCTTACTTCTGTTGAGCATGTTCATTTTAGGACTTTAACCACTTTAGGACACAACACACGCCCTCAGCGTTCAGATTCAAGGTTTTGTTCAGCTTGTCACGAATGTTTTACCGTTTGTGTTTTTCTTTTAACAAAGATTTATCTTGCTAGTGGATGACATTGCGTTCCCTACTTTCAGCAATGTTCCTGCTGGCTGTCTGTTTCTCTGTCTGTCTCTGTCTCAAACCTAGCAGAGTACATTATGCATGCATTCAGTGTGTGTGTGTGTGTGTGTGTGTGTGTGTGTGTGTGTGTGTGTGTGTGTGTGTGTGTGTGTGTGTGTGTGTGTGTGTGTGTGTTGACTGCTGTGGTGCATCATATTGTATAATTATTATTATTAATATTACTCTTTTCGGGTCTCTGGTGTCGCCACAAGAGCAGCGCCACCCATGTCAAAGATGCCTGTAGTGTGTGTGCATTCTGTAAAGCATTCGTGTGGTGCCGTGAGCTCTGTTACTGCGCAAAGATAGGGGAAGGACAGGACACAATCCGGCCTTTTGTCACATCTCCTTGATATGCGCTTTATTCTTTGGGGTGTTTGTGTGCTTGTGCATGCGTGTGCGCGCGTGCGCGCGTGTGTGTGTATGTGTGCGTAAGTGTGTATGTGTGTGTCTGTGTCTGTGTCTGTGTGTGTGTGTGTGTGCGTGTGCCAGCGGCTCCTCAATATGCAATGGTGCGTCGTATTGTATATCATCATTAATGTTATGCGTAATACTATATATTTTGCGCGCACTGTATCTGCTTTTGTTCTGACAGACATGTTATAGTCAAACCCATTGAGAACATCTTGAGCCCCACGTAGAACATCGTAGAACAGCTTGCGCACATGATAAAACTAGTTCCGATTTTCGGAAGAGTAGGCCATTGTATTCTGGTTGGAAAAAATTACACAATTCGCAAAATTGCATACACACGGGAACTGAATGTAAAAAAATGCATATGGGTGCTTACTCCATTATCTGTGGAATAAAAGAATAAAATGTAATTCTCTCTTCTCTCTCATTCTCTCTTCTCTCTTCTCTCTTCTCTCTCTCTCACACACATACACACATACGCACACAAACACACACAATGAGGTGTGAAACATTTGCAAGTCTGCACACTTAATAGAATAAGGCGGACGATCTAAAAAAAAAAAAAAGAGAGAAGATATTCCAACCTCCATTCACCATGGTGTGATCTGAATCAGACCTTTGCCACGAAGCACAAACACCAGGGTCATTAGTATTTAAAAAAAAATCTGTTGTCTCATTCACTTGACTTGTGTGTGTTTGTCTAGGAACTGTGCATGAAATGAAGCCGTACCCAGCAGATAGACAGATAGACAGACAGACAGACAGAAAGACAGACGGGACAGAATGACAGGAGATGGAGAGAGAGAGAGAGAGAGAGAGAGAAGAGAGAGAGAAGAGAGAGAAGAGACGGCAGAGAGAGAGAAGAGCAGAAGACAGAGACAGAGACAGAGACAGAGACAGACAGACGGGACAGACAGACAGACAGACAGAGACAGACAGAGATAGACAGACAGACAGACTGGCAGGCAGACAGACAGACAGAACACAGAGGCAGACAGACAGCTACAGACAGATCTTCGCGACGGAAGCACAAACACCAGGGCCATTAGTATGAAAAATCTGTTGTCTTATTCAGTTGACTTGTGTGTGTCCGTTGGGAATGTGCACGAAATGTTCCGTACCAGCAGATAGACAGACAGACAGACAGAATGATAGGAGAGAGAGAGAGAGAGAGAGGAGAGAGGAGATGAGAGAGAGAGAGAGAGGAGAGAGAGAGAGAAGAGAGAGAGAGAGACAGAGACAGAGGAGACAGAGACAGACAGAGAAGAGACAGAGAGACAGAGACAGAGACAGAGACAGAGACAGACAGTTTTTATTGTCCATTCAGCATTATAGCCCTGTAGACAAATATGAGAGAGAGAGACACAGAGACAGAGAGAGAGAGAAAGAGGCAACACCCCTCACACACACAGACACACAACACAATACAGACACACACACACACACACACACGCACACACACACACACACACACACACACACACACACACACACACACACAACACACACACACACACACACACACACACACACACCACAATACAACACACACACACACACACACACACACACACACACACACACACACACACACACACACACACACACACACGTACAACACACACACACAGTCACACCCCTCCCCACCCCCCCACCCCCACAGTCACCCCCCCCCCACACACACACACACGGACACAGACAGAGCAGAGTCAGAGACAGAGAAGACGAACTTGTTTGGGCAAAGGAATAGATGGCTGGGTCCCAGTTGCGGGATGAATCAATATCGGCCCGTGTAAGTTGCTGCTGCTGCTACAGACGCTGCTTGCTTTGTGTGCCAGAAGTGGGATGCGTTTGGAGAAAAACAAAACAAAAAAAGAGAAGTTAGAATCTTTTGCCCAAAGAGGTCAACATCCTGCTTTGGGTTAATGATGTTCGAATGATTGAAAAGATAATGTGTAAATAAAAATATTTGTGATGCAGGGGTCTGTAAATGTTGAGGGTTTAAAAAAAAATTGAGTTGTGATTTTTTTTTGGAGGGGTGTCTCTTTTCTTGTTGAATCCTTGTTGAAAACTTTCATTGGCTCTGTGTCGTGTGTTGTGTGTTGTGTGTGTGTGTCGTTCGTGTGTGTGTGTGTGTGGTGTGTGTGTGTGTGTGTGTGTGTGTGTGTGTGTGTGTGTGTGTGTGTGTGTGTGTGTGTGTGTGTGTGTGTGTGTGGTGTGTCTGTGTGTGTGTATTGCGCGCGCGCATGTGAGTGTGAATCCATATGTGCATCTACACGCTCGTGAGTATGCACAAGTTCGTGTGTGTGTATTGTGTGTGTATTTATGTGTTTGAGCATGCTCTGGCATAAGCTCATGGGCGCTGTGGGCATGTATGCGCACGCACGCACGATTGCAAGCGTGTGTGTGTGAGAACGCGTGTATATACCAAGAACCGGTATGCATGGTTATGTATGTATATGCCTGTTTACATATAAAATTACCCACCCCTCACAAAAAAGCAAACAAAAGCCACCCCAACACAGAAAACCAAACAAAAACAGCCCCCAAAAAACAACAACAACAACAAACAAACCCCCAAACAAAAAACTCAAAAACACACACCAAAATAACAAACCCAAAACAAAGCTACAACACCCCCCTCCCTAAATCTCCCAAAGCATACAGGGCAAGGAAAGGAAGGTAGTAGTTTCTTCCCATTGTTTCAGCCATCCCCATCATCACTCATTTCCATAACTGCACGTGACTCCAGTGCCTGAGGCCACAGCTAGGATAGGAGGCATGTCTGCTGATACAGGTCTTTTGGGGGAGAATCACAGGGGAGGGGAGGGGGAGACAGAGAGTCTATAAGAGGGAGAGGGGGGAGGGGGGTCATTCAGAAGTCTCAGTGCCAGTTGTGGGATAGGGGGGGTATGGTGGTGTGGTGTGGTGGTGGTGGGGGGGGGAGGGGTAGTTGCTTTTGGGGCTGATTGGGGCAGGATGATGAAAAAGCAAATTCAAAGAGCTGAATCAGCAGGGGCCATATCCGGAAATTAGGTTTTGTAAAATACAAAAATGTGCAGGATGCGGCATAGTGTTTGAGAAGAAATCTCAACTTCAGAGTTGGAATGGCTACCTAAATGGTTAGGTGGGTGTGAGGGTTGGGGGGATGTCGCATAAGCAAAAATCTCACTATTGTATATCTCGAAGCTGTAGACTAGGAACAATAAAAAATAACGAAAACAAATATGGTGTCTGTGAAACGTTTTGTTGTTGTTATTGTTGTTGCTGTTCTTGCTGCTGTTGTTGTTGTTGCTGTTACGTTGCTATTACTGTTGTTGTTGCTGTTGCTATGTTGTTGCTGTTGTTATTGTTTTGTTGCTGCTGCTGCTGCTGTGGCTTCTGTTTTATTTTAGGAAAGGGGTGATTTGAAAAAAGCTGACTTGCTATGAAATCTATGAAACTGCCTACATTTTATTGAAGAAGTATTTTATTGAGGGTTAAGCATTTTACTGGTAATGGTGTATATCCTAGATGAATGGGTGGGAAGACAGTATTAAGTTAATGGAAAAAAATGACACAAGTCACTGAAAACAGAACTAATAAAAGGTGAAGATAAAGGTGTCCCATAACCTATGTGGTCGTAGGGGAGCAAGGCATCAGAGACCTCAGCTTCTCTAGGGGTCAGCATTTTGAGGGCGGCGCCAATCTCCTCTCCCTCGCTGTTTACCTTCCGTGACCCTAAAGAGACAGGTACCCATTGACAGCTGGATAAACTGCGGACTGTACTGAAGGCAAGGCGCGCAAACGGTCACCCATCCATTTGGTCACCACGCTCGATGCTGCTTGACCCTAGCTTTGAGAAAGTGAGTGCTCTGACCACTGAGCTGACCACCCCTATCAAAACAAACAAACAAATACAGTGTGTGTTTGTGTGTGTGTGTGTGTGTGTTTGTGTGTGTGTTTGTGTGTATGTATATAATTATGTGTGCACATGTCCGTATGTATGTATATTGTGCGTGCATACATGAGAGCATGCACCTATACTTATACTTGCATGCATTCAAAACATACATGCATATTTCTATACCTATTCTCATGCATGCATAAACTACACGAATAACCCCACCTCCACGGCACGCACAGCCCAAAACTAGCAGCATTCTTCCCACTCTTTCAGCCAGTAGCAATCATTTCCATAACTGCACGTGACTCCAGTCCCCTTGGTGTATCAACTAAGAAGTACGTCTGCTGATACATACAGTCTCTTGTGTGAATGATGGGGAGGAGGAGACAGAGAGTCTGTTAGGGAGAGGGGGAGGGAGGGGTAAGGCAAATTGAGGAGTCTGTGGTTCTGTAGTAGGAAGCAGTGAAGATAGAGAGGGTGGGTATTTTAGGGACTGAATGATGCGGGACACGGAAAAGAGAAATCTCCCGAAAAAGGGTTGAATCAATAAGAACCTGTCAGAAAACTAATCCATGTATTTTTTTTGGATGTCATTCAGAGTTTTTTTCTGGGAATTTCTATATAAGTATGTTTTGGGTTTTTGTCAAGAAGAGGAGAATAGTATGTGAAGATCTAGAAAAAAACCAAACATGTTTCGTCATTTTGTCAACAAGTGTAAAGATTTATTAAACGCGTTTTGTCTTTTTGTTAAAAAGTAGAGAATTGTATGTGAAGATCTTAAAAAAAACATATTTCGTCTTTTTGTCAATAAGTGTAAAGATCTATAAAAAAAAAAACCAACCCAAAAGCGTGTTGTGTCTTTTTGTCAACAGGTGGAGAATTACATATAAAGATCTATTAAAAAAACCACCACAGTTCGTCTTTTTGTCAATAAGAAGAGAACTGTAAGTAAAGATGGGATTGAAGTGAGATCAACTTTGGTTTGTGTAGGTGAATCAGCACAACTTTATTTTAAAGGATGCATTCCTAATAGTTTTATGTGTAAATGAAATTTTAGTTGCAAAAGTGAATAACAAACAGCAACACCATGACAACACCAGGACAACACTCCTCCTCCTCCTCCTCCTCAGACCTCCTGCTCCCACTACTACTACTACTACTACTACTACTATACTACTACTACTACTACTACTACTACTATACTACCACTACCACTACTACTACTACTACTACTACTACTACTACTACTACTACTACTAGATCTACTACTACTATTACTACTACTACTACTACTACTACTACTACTACTACTACTACTACTACTACTACTACTACTACTACTACTACTACTACTACTACTTCTACTACTACTACTACAATTCTTCCTCACAGAGATTTTCAATCCTTTCACTTTCTGTATACATGCTGTGTGGCCTTACCTATAATATGTGTATCTACACATAAGTAAACGATCATAAACTAGGAGAAAAAACTTAAGCTTATGTAACAAGTTTGTATTTTGACTCCTACAGTGCTTCTGTGGCATAGGACCCCCACAAACCCCTTTCATGTCTTGCAGTCCTGTCCTACCTTCAACACTCTGAGTCACCAGACTTGGCCCAGCCCTGTAGTGCTCCAGGAAAAAAACAACAAACCCTGTGGAGACTGGCTGGGTCACTGCGCCAGACTGCAGATTTCATCATCCAAACTGAAATAAAATGTTGGCATGACCAGGGAATGCTAAAATGAAGAAGGAGGAGGAGGAGGAGAGGAGGAGGAGGAGGAGGAGGAGGAGGAGGAGGAGGAGGAGGAGGAGGAGAAGGAGGAGGAGGAGGAGGAGGAGGAGGAGGAGAGAGAAGAAGAAGAAGAAGAAGAAGAAGAAGAAGAAGAAGAAGAAGAAGAAGAAGAAGAAGAAGAAAGAAGAAGAAGAAGAAGAAGAAGAAGAAGAAGAAGAATTGCGAAGACGAAGAGTTGCGAAGAAGAAGAATTGCGAAGAAGAAGAATTGCGAAGAAGAAGCAGAAGAAGAAGAATTGCGAAGAATTGCGAAGAAGAAGAAGAAGAATTGCGAAGACGAAGAGTTGCGAAGAAGAAGAATTGCGAAGAAGAGAGATTGCGAAGAAGAAGCAGAAGAAGAAGAATTGCGAAGAATTGCGAAGAAGAAGAAGAATTGCGAAGAAGAAGAAGAATTGCGAAGAAGAAGAAGAATTGCGAAGAAGAAGAAGAAGAAGAAGAAGAAGAAGAAGAAGAAGAAGAAGAAGAAGAAGAAGAAGAAGAAGAAGAAGAAGAAGAAGAAGAAGAATTGCGAAGAAGAAGAAGAAGAAGAAGAAGAAGAAGAAGAAGAAGAAGAAGAAGAAGAAGAAGAAGAAGAAGAAGAAGAAGAAGAAGAAGAAGAAGAAGAAGAAGAAGAACAACAACAACAACAACAACAACAACAACAACAACAACAACAACAACAACAACAAAAAGGAGCAGAAGTATTTTGAGTGAAACATCAGTGAAAAACCAAAAGCCACAAATGCCAATACGCTATGCACTATATAGCCAGGGTATAATAATAATTATCACCTGTGGTACCATCCACAATAACTCCCCACGTAGGGATGCTGGTGCCCTGTTAATATAAACAGCATTCCCACCTTCTGGAAACTATGCTAAGAATTCCTTCTTTTCTATCGTTGTCTTTATTTCTGCTTGTTCCTTTTCTTCCGGTGACCTACTTCCTGTTCATTTTCTTCCTTCTTGGTCCATTCTTCTGCCCCCTTTTCCCCCCAGAAAGACATAAAAGATAACAATTCTCTCCCACACTGAGGTCAGATGCAGTGGGCCTGACTTGTCAGGCGCTCAACAGCAGAGCAACATATTAAATTTTCAGCTCATAATATGACAAGACAACAATAGTTGCTGTCTGAGCATTCCAAGAGGAAGACTCCACAAGGATTACAATAACTGTGCGTGAGCTAGGCCTGCTAAGCCAAGCACGCACACAACCAACGTTCTCTGGGGAGATAGTGAGAAGGAAGGAGATGGTGAGAGGGAAGGATGGTGGGAAGTGGGGGGGGGGGGGGGGGAGGCGGGGGACAGAGTGGATATGAATAAGCTGGGAAAGGTGAGGGGTAGTGGAGATGGAGGAGAGAGAGAGAGAGAGAGAGAGAGAGAGAGAGAGAGAGAGAGAGAGAGAGAGAGAGAGAGAGAGAGAGAGAAGGAGAGAGAGAGAGAGAGAGAGAGAGAGAGAGAGAGAGAGAGAGAGAGAGAGAGAGAGAGAGAGAGGACAGACAGACAGACAGACAGACAGACAGACAGACAGACAGACAGACAGACAGACAGACAGACACAGACACAGACAGACAGACAGAGACACAGAGAGAGTGACAGAGACAGAGACACAGAGGGACAGAGACAGAGAGAGAGACAGAGACAGAGACAGACAGAGACAGAGAGACGGAGACAGAGACAGAGAGAGAGAGACAGAGATAGACAGAGATAGAGACAGAGAGAGAGACACAGAGACACAGAGACACAGACACAGAGAGAGACATAGAGAGAGTGACAGAGACAGAGACACAGAGGAACAGAGACAGAGAGAGAGACAGAGACAGAGACAGACAGAGACAGAGAGACGGAGACAGAGACACAGAGAGACAGACAGAGAGAGACAGAGACAGAGAGAGACAGAGACAGAGACACATAGACACAGACACAGAGAGAGACATAGAGAGAGAGACAGATACAGAGAAACAGAGACAGAGACAGCGAGACAAAGAGACAGAGACAGAAACAGAAACAGAGACAGAGAGGAGTGGGTGGGTGGGTAATCCTAGCGGGCTCAATCAATACTAGCCAGAGTAAGTTTTGAGCCTCTACAAAGGATGTTTGATTTGAGGCTGTAGGCCTAGTGGTGGGTGTTTTCGGGATGATGAGAAATCTTTGAAATCTTCCGCACTTAACAGTATAACAGTCCTTATATTATAGGAGCAATAGAATATCCATGAAATAAAGTTTGGGTTTTTTTGTTTTTGTGTTGTGATATATTTTTTGATATACTTTTGTAATGTATTGTTAGCATAATGTGTTCTGGACTAAAAGAAAGAAAGAAAGAAGAAAATTATGAATGCATGCGTTACAAGTTTGTGTGTCGTTGTTAAGGTGTGTGTGTGTGTGTGTGTGTGTGTGTGTGTGTGTGTGTGTGTGTGTGTGTGTGTGTGTGTGTGTGTGTGTGTTGTGTCTGTGTCTGTGTCTGTGTCTGTGTCTGTGTCTGTGTGTCTGTGTGTCTGTGTGTCTGTGTGTCTGTGTGTGTGAGTGAGACTGAGTGTGTGGAACATCAGAAGCTGCAGCTGTAAGATGGATGCTGCTGTGCTTTGATTTCCCAATGTGATGCCAGCAGACACAGCACGCAAATCCAGCAAAGCCAACCTCACTCAGCCAAGAGTGCTAGATTTAGCGTGCCCCTTCCTTTTACCAAGCCCAAGTGTGGTCAGTTCCTGTTATAATTAGCACCAGCTGTCCCCAGCTGGGCTGCGATGAGATGGATTGGATAGTAGCTGAGAGCAGCTGAAAAGAGGGGAAATTGACAGTTGTGGAGAGGCCATG
>CM060329.1:47049086-47059086 GCA_030674155.1 Stramonita haemastoma
GTGTTTGTGTGTGGGGGGGGCGGGATGTAGGTGGTGTGTATGTTGTGTGTATGTTGTGTGTGTAAGTGTGTATGTGTAAATGTGTGTTTGTGTGTGTTGTGTAATGTGTGTGTATGTGTGTTTATGTTGGTGAGTGAGTGAGTGTGTGTGTATGCTGTTGTTGCTGTTGTTGATACACTATTTAAGGGGAAAGGGGGAATAGAGTCAGGAAAAAGCATCTCCCAATGTTCTCCATTTCCCCCATCTTTTTCAGTTCAGGAAACCATGTGAGCATGGAATATGAGGACCAGGAGATAGGCCAGTTTCAAAATGTTATCAATCCTTGAAGACTGAAAGCGGCTACCTTAATTAATGGTGGTGGAAAAAAACACGGTTGCATACGGAAAAATCTCACCGTTAGTAAACATCGGAGCTCTAGCCGAGGAAAGAATATAATCACAGGCATTTCTGTTGAGACATTATTTTTAAAAGAAGGGAGAAGGGCTTTGAGTGGAGACATCTCACTTACTCTCCCTCTTCCAATCCTTTCAGATCCTGAAAGACTTGTATGCATGGGTCTACAAGTCAAACAGAGATTTGTTACGACATGTCAGGCATTGCAAAAAGTTATGCAATTGATGTTTTACTGTTGTTGTTGTTGCTGTTGTAACATCAGTTCAGAGAAAAAGGAGTGTGGGGGTAAAGACACACATCTCCTTTCCACCCCCACCCTTTTTCTTCGACCAATTAATTATTTATTTACTTATTTTCCCATTTGTTCATACCACTTTGTGTCACAGCAGATTTCTCTGCGTGAAATTTGGGCTGCTCTCCCTGGGGAAGAGCGCGTCGCCACATGTGCAGCGCCACCATTTTTCTTTTAAAGATTTCAGTGAGCATGGAAGGAAAGGTCAAATAGATTATACACAATCAGAGAGTTCATGATTTAGGGTTTTTCTTGTTGTTGATAAATAATGATCTCCAGGGAAAGGGAGAGTAGAATGAGGAAGGGCATCCCCCTCCCCTCACATCGTTCCCCACATTCTTTCAATTCAGAAAGTCATGTGAGCGATGAATTAATGAATTAAGAGGTCAAAGGGACAGATCAGTTTTGAATTGTCATATATTGCGAAATGGAGTGAGGTTGAATTTTTGGCTAAATATTATTTCGGGGAGAGAGAGAGAGAGAGAGAGGAGAGAGAGAGAGAGAGAGAGAGAGAGAGAGAGAGAGAGAGAGAGAGAGAGAGAGAGAGAGAGAGAGAGAGAGAGAGAGAGAGAGAGAGAGAGAGAGAGAGAGAGAGAGAGAGAGAGAGAGAGAGAGAGAAGAAGAGACTGACAGACAGACAGACAGGACAGAGGGGACAGACAGAGACAGAGAGACAGAGATAAATGAGAAAGAGACAGAGACAGAGAGAAATGAGAGAGTTTTCAACCATCCTTTCTCATCCTCTCAGCTGTAGAAGATTAAATGAGGATGATGAAAAGACAAGCTAAATGAAGTCATCAATATCTAAACATTAACCATTGCAAAATCCTCTTTAAGGCAAAACAAATAAATCAGAGGGAAAAGGAATTGCAAGGAGACATTTTTCCAACCTCAGCTGCAAATAGTTCATTCAAGGTGAAAATGAAAGATCCAAAAGATAGGACGCTATTGCAATATTAGACATTATGAAGCTATAACCATTTTTTTAATTACAGAGTTATATCAGAGCCAAACATGAAGCAGTGAAAAAGCAACAGTGATTGCAGTGTCGAAATCAATGCTTAAATGGAAAGTAACAAGCCAAATTGGTCAGCTATAAAGACCCATCGTGAATCATTAAAAAAAATTCAAACGTTTAATGAAATTGGTGTTAAAGAAATATTACGGTCATTATTTCTGACCAGCAACAAAGTGATGTTCACAAAACATTTTTTCCTGTTCCTCAGCTACAGGTCCAAGGCTCACCAAAGGGGAGAGTTTGCGTATGCAACCATTTGTCCCCCACCATTAAGGTGGTGTATTCCGACTTTATGGATGGTCAAAATGTTTCAGAACAGGGTCTTCACGAAATCTTCATTGAAATGCTAATGCCCAATGGGTATTATAGAGACCATCACCTGCTACATTAACGGGATTTGTCAAGTTGAAGCAGGTAAAGTATGAAGCCTGCAAATGGGAACAATATTCGTTTTTTCTGTTACTTGTAATAGCTGAAAGAAATTCCTTCTGAGTTGAAGTTGGCTTTTAGTTCTATTTTGCATACCAGGCTTTATCAAACATCTCATTCAAGTTACCAAAGAAAACGCTTTCAAATTCAGTTTATATCATGCCTAAAAACAGGGCCCATCTGGTTGGTGACCTCATGGCGGTCTAATATTGATTAGTTTTGCGTGGATTTCTGACCCTGAGGATACTAATGGCAAGCTACGCAAAGTCTGGGGTGAAGAGACCGAGGAAACACCAGGACACGAGTGTCTCAGAACACGAGGTGGCACCCACAAAAAAACCTCAACCAAACAAGCAAACAGTTTCCCCCCAACCCCCCAAAAAAACAACAACAACAAACAAACCAACAATCAACAAAAAGAACAAGAGAACAGAAGAAACATCTCCCAACCTGCCCCCCCCCTTTCCCTTACAAAAAAAAACCCAATAACAGAAATCCACCCACAAAACACGACAAAGACACTATACTGATAAACCCAGGAAAAATACCCAAAACAGGCCACCACCCCCTATATAAACACTGCTTTGTACATCACATAGCATATGACAGAATCTTCTCACAAGTCTGGTCGTTTATGAGATTTCAATAACTGTCGGTAAACAGACACTCTATGTGTTGGAAGGGGGAGGAGGAGGTGGAGGGTAGGAGAAGGGGGCAGGGGGATACAATCTTCGACCCAGAATCCCTTGGTCGTTATTGGAGATAGGGAAGAGGGACTGGCAGACCTAAGGATTGTATTGATCAGAATCAATGGTACAAGCGCTAACCATCACAGACGATGTTCAGCTGCCACTGTGGAATAAGCGTGTGGAGATAGCCAGAAAAATTTGCCACTTTCTTGCAGTCAGTTATACTGGGTGAACGTGTACTGCTTTGGTGATGATTAATTAAATTATTTATCATGCATATATAGGACTGACTGAGCCACAAAAAAATCATAGTTATGCACATAGAAGGATCAGATACCCAGCTACAGCAGAGCATAGGAATTGGTAAAATCAGAGCTGGGGAACTTGCACAACTTCAAGAAAATATTTCTGTAAAACCAACTTATGATTTTGCAGGAAGGACATCAGCTCAAAAATAGGCACGGCCAAGCAAACAATGGTCCAGTTGAACAACACATGAACAGACGAGGCATACTAGCAAAGCTGAAGACAAGGTTTTTACGCTGCTTCATTTGCCTGTTGTTGTGTTACGATGTAAATCCGAACTAGGAAGAAGGAAAAGGTAAAGGTGTCCCATAACCTATGTGATCGTAGGGGAACGAGGCATCAGAGACCTCAGCTTCTCTAGGGGCCAGCATATTGAGGACGGCGCCCATCTCCTCTCCCTCGCTGCTTTACATTCTCTGACCCTAAAGAGGGCAGGTACCCGTTTACAGCTTGATGAACTGGGGGACTGTGCTGAAGCCAAGGCGCGCAAACGGTCACCCATCCCCTTGGTAACCAACTCGATGCTGCTTAACCTTGGCTGGGGAAAAACGAGCGCTCTGATCAATGAGCTATGCCGTCCTATGACGAGCATAAAATAACTGCAGCAGAAATGTAGTTCTCCAAGCGTCTTCTCAGAGCAAAATGGACAGAAAAAAGAACGACAGACAGCGTGCCGAAGGAACTCGCTGTCCTGTATAAAATGCTTCTAGAGAACAACGAAAGCAAATAAACTGAAGTGTATTAGGCTCATTAACAGAAACAAAAGAACCGATTTGATAACATCAGTCCTGCATGAAACAGTCAAAGCGAAGAGGAAGTACAGACTTCAAGCCAAGTCCATCATGAGTGATTATTCCATTATCCTCGATATAAAAGAATAAATAAATAATACACACACGCACGCACGCACGCACGCACGCACACACACACACATACGCACATGCATAGACGCACACACTAAGCTAATAATATTTCCTTATGAAAGAAAACGATGGGTGAAGAAAGGAAAACCGTTGAGCTGGTAGGAGAGGAGGAGGAGGAGGAGGAGGAGGAGGAGGAGGGGAGGAGGAGGAGGAGGAGGAGGAGGAGGAGGAGGAGGAGGAGGGAAGGAGGAGGAGGAGGAGGAGGAAGAAGAGAAAGAAGTGAGGAGGAAGAGGAGGAGGAGGAGGAGAAGGAGGGACGGGGAAGAGGGGGAGGAGGAGGAAGAAGAAGAAGAGAAGAGGAGGAGGAGGAGGAGGAGGAGGGAGGAAGAAGAGGAGGAAGAGGAAGAGGAGGAGGGAGGAGGAGGAGGAGGAAGAAGAGGAGGAGGAGAAGGAAGAAGAAGAGGAGCAGGAGGAGTAGGAGGAATGAGGAAGGGAGGGTTCCGTTAGTGGGACAGGCGTGGGAGTAAGGAGATTTTGTGAAGAAGGAGGAAAGTTAGGCAAGTCCCAAAGACGAAGAAGAATCAATACAGGCCCGTCTGAAGGAATACCTAGGACCCTGCAACACGTTGTATTATGACATTCTGCCAGTGGTAGGGGGCGGGCCTTGCCTTTTTCAATACAGGCCCGTCTGAAGGAATATCTAGGACCCTGCAACACGTTGTATTAGGAAATTCGGCCAGTGGGTGTGGGTCTTGGCTTGTTTTCTGATAGGGAATCTCTGCGCTGGTTTTCTTTCAGCTTCTTGTCTGGAAGTGGAACGGTAGAATTTTTGTCTGTACAAGGAATAGTGGGGTTTTTGTTTGTTTGTTTGTTTGTTTGTTTGTTTGTTTGATGATGATGATGATGATGATGATGATGATGATGATGATGATGATGATGATGATGATGATGATGATGATGATGTTTGTTGTTGTTGTTGTTGTTGTTATTGTTGATTTTTGTAATGTTAAGATCTTCATTTTCTTTTATTTTTTTCTTCTTCAGAACACATTCTTCGTTACCGTACACACAGTTTCTGTATACATGATGAATGTATTATGTTCTGTATCTGTCTATTTTACACATACATGCATACATACGCGCGCGCGCACACACACACACACACGTGCGCACGCACATACTCGTACCACATACACACACGTGCCACGCACACACACTCGCACGCACGCACGCACGCACGACACACAACACACATACACACACACACATCCTTACCTACGTGATATTCTCTGTTTTGAGATAATAAAGTATTTGAACTGAATTAAAAAGAAATGAATTGAACATGCATTGTTTTGTATTGAATTACATTGTACCGAACTGAGCTGTATTACGATGTTGTGCTTTATAAAAACGCAATGTTTTGTGTGTTATTGCATCATACTGTTTCATACTCGGTTGTATTATGTATAAATTAGAGCTATAGCAGATTCCTCTTCCGTGATGTTTGTACTGCTGTGTCTGGGAAGAACGCGTTAGCACAAATCCAGCGCCTCCCATTTTCATATTTTCATGTCTGCGTATTCTTGTTCTTTCTGTGAGAGAGACTTAATCCTATTACATATTTGTCAGCGACAACTTTCTTGTTGCCATGTTTTATTGTTTTTTTTTATGTTTGTTATATTTTAATTTTTCTTTACGTGTGCTGAATATATGTTCTTTACAGGACCTCAGTTTGTTGTTCGATTCCGTAGACTAGCGCTCAAAACACACACACACACACACACACACACACACACACACACACACACACACACAACACACAAAACACACACACACACACACACACACACGCACACACGCACACACAACACATACACAAAACAAAACAAAGCAAACAAAAACACACACCACCAAACACAACACACGTACGCACACACACACACACAAACACAACCACACATACATACATACACACACACGAACACACAACACGTTTTATATTATATATATATATATCTGAATTCCAGTTTCGAGGATAATGAGATCAGCAACTTGAGACAAGTGTAACGAGACGGTGCCAAAAAGCATCTGAAACCAACACTAAAGTGATTACAAAAAAAAAAAGATAAGCGTCTAGGTCAAAGCAGACAAAATCAGTTTTAGATTCCATTACATCCACTTCACAGAATCAGACAGCCATTGTCAGAGTTGATCATGACAGAGACCCTGATCGCAATCTCCAGGGAAAAGAAAAGAAAAAAAAACAGAAAAGAAGACAGTGATATTGAGATCTGAAGCCACCAAGTCATGTAAGAATAGAGACGAGAGAAAACTGTGGTTGTGGCTTGTGTACACTGTACTAAAGTAGTCCACAGGGGCCTGAACTGAACACTAGACAAACACTAGTTGGGAGTGTAAAGGTACTAAAACACTCTTGAAGTCACCAGGATACAGTCATCTTATCTGAAATTTTGATACATTGAAGAGAAACAGACCACTGTGTCCAGTGATGATGAGCAAAGTTTTGAATACACTCCTTTGGAAGAGAGATGTTTGAATTTGTTTTTGTAAAGGTAAAGGTGTCCCATAACCTAGGTGGTCGTAGGGGAACAAGGCATCAGAGACCTCAGGGGGCCAGCATATTGAGGGCGGCGCCCATCTCCTCTCCCTCGCTGCTTTACCTTCCCTGATCCTAAAGTGGGCAGGTACCCATTTTGTCTTTGTATAAAGTGTAAAAAAAAAAGAAGGTAAAGGGGTCCCATTTCCTAGGCGATCGTAAGGAAGCGAGGTATCAGAGATCTCAGCTTTTCTAGGGCCCAGCATATTGAGGGCGGCGCCCCTCTCCTATCCCTCGCTACTCTACCTTCGCTGACCCTAAAGAGGGAAGGTACCTATTTACAGCTGGATGAACCGAGGGACTAAACTGAAGCCAAGGAGCGCAAAGGGTTACCCATCCAACTGGTAACCGCGCTCGACACTGCTTAACTTGACTGGGGGAAAGCGAGCCCTCTGACCACTTAGCTATCCCGACCCCTTACTAAAGTCACGGCAGGTCTCTGTACGTGGAATTCGGGATGCTCTCCCTATGAAAGTAGTCGGTCATCACAAATGCAGCGTCACCCATTATAGTTTTCCTTTTCCTGTCTGCATGTGTAGTTGCTTAATCAAGGAAAGTGGATTGATGATCTTGGGAAAGTGGGTAGGGGATGGGGGTCTATCTTTATCAGACCGCCACCACTATCATCATCACCACCACCACCACCAGCCCCACCACCACCACCACCACAACAACAACAATATCAACAGCATCAACAATAGCAGCAGCAGCAACAACAAATCTAACGAAGAAGCTGAAGGATGAGGGATGGCCGACCAAGACTAGCAGCTAGCTACAGAACATCATTGTTATTTGCTACGATAGTTTTGGATGGTTCCTATGGGAAGGGGGAAGGAAGGATTCTTGTAGAAAATGCTGGCATGCAGGCAGTTGGACGAAAATCTGGAGAGTGTGTGTGTGTGTGTGTGTGTGTGTGTGTGTGTGTGTGTGTGTGTGTGTGTGTGTGTGTGTGTGTGTGTGGTGTGTGTGTGTGTGAAAGTCAAAGTCAAAGTCAAAGTCAAAGTCAAAGTCAAAATTTTATTTTCAGATGGTACATTGAGTAAGCATCGATTTGCTTTTTTTCATCAAGCCATCTATCCAAGGAAGAAAACGATAAAAAAAAGCAACAACAACCCCCCTCCCCCCAAACAAAAAAAACCCAACCAAAAACAAGGCTTTTGCTTGTGTTTGTGTGTGTATGTGTATTTGTGTGTGCGTGTATGTGTCCATGCGTATGTGTGTGCGCGCGCACTAGTACACACGTTTGTGTGTGTTTGTGTGTGTGTATGTGTATTTGTGTGTGCGTGTATGTGTCCATGCGTGTGTGTGTGCGCGCGCACCAGTACACACGTTTGCTTGCTTGTTACTTTGCATTATGAACTCTGTCTGTCTGTCTGTGTCTGTCTCTGTGTCTGCCTGTGTCTGTGTCTGTCTGTCTGTCTGTCTGTCTGTCTGTCTGTCTCCCCCCTCTCTCTCTTCTCCTCCTCTCTGAAAAATATGCGTTTTACTTTTTAGTTTTAGTTTTAAATCTTGCAACAAAGTTAGATTAAATTCCACCCCTCTCAATAATTTCTCGGCAGAAGAAAGGAATGAACTGATGTAAAGAACCTGACACCTTGGACAGGGCTATCTCCACAGGGGCAGAAAAGCGGCCATCCACGATCTGATCTGCTGACAACTGATTCACACAGGTCTTCTGTCTTTCTTTCTTTCTTTCTTTTTTCTCTTCTTCTCTTCTGTCTTCAATGTCATTGTGTGGGCAATGTGTGTTCTAAGAGGGTTTGTCTTCTGAGCTGTCAAAAAATGGGATTCCACTGAGGAGAAATTTCTTCTACACAGGAGATTTTGTCTATAATGATCTCGATAGTGGTGGAAGAGGAAAGATGGTGGGAAGGAGAAAGGGAAGAAATAAAATTAGATCTGTCTGTTTGTCTGTCTGTCTGTCAGTCTGTTTGTCTGTCTGTCTGTCTGTCTGTCTGTCTGTCTGTCTGTCTGTCTGTCTGTCTGCCTGCCCGCCTGCCTGCCTACCTGCCTGTCTGACTGTCTGTCTGTCTACCTGTCTGACTGTCCGTCTGTCTGTCTTTCTGTCTGTCTGTCTTTCTGTCTTTATCTGTGTCTGTGTCTGTGTATGAATGTCTGTCTCTGTCTCTCTGTCTCTGTCTCTATCTGTCTGTCTGTCCATCTGTCTGTCATTGTGTCTGTCTGTCTATCTCTGTCTCTCTCCCCCCTCTCACTCCTCTCTGAAGAACGTGCATTTTCCTTTTACTTTTTTCTTTTAAATCTTGCAACAAAGTTAGATTAAATTCCCCCCTCACAATTTTTCCACAGAAGAAAGGAATGAACTGATTTAAAGAACCTGACACCTGGACAGGGCTATCTCCACAGGGGCAGAAAAGCGGCCATCCACGATCTGATCAGCTGACAACTGATTCACACAGGTCTTCTGTCTTTCTTTCTTTTTTTCTTCTCTCTTCTTCTGTCTTCAATGTCATTGTGTGGGGCTTGTGTGTAGAAGGTTTGTCTTCTGAACTGTCAAAAATTGGGAATCCACTGGGAGAAAATTCTAAAAAGGAGATTTGTCTATAATTATCTCGGTAGTTGTGGAGGAGGGAAGATGGTAAGAAGGAGAAGGGAAGAAATAAAAAGATATATATCCATGAATTATATATATCTTACACACACACACAACATATATAAGATTGTACCATAATATTACACACACACACACACACACACAAATATATATATATATACATAATATATATATATATATATATATATATATATAATATATATATATATATATATATATATATATATAATAGAAGTTAAAATGGCATGTTAGTGAGGTAAGACATTTTGTTTGGCATTTATCTTATTGTTTTGGTAGGTGAAGGGGTGGGGATGATGGGAACAACTTGACCTTTTTACGTTTTACAGCGTAGTAAGGACAGTGCGCTACGAGACGATGGCATGGCCTGCAGTATGGTACAATACAACACAGTCAGCACAACAGTGACGCGTAGAAAGGTAGGTTCAACCCAGTGCAGTGCTCTGCAAGCGACTCATGTATGCATAGAGGACAAACAGTTGGTCCATCTGTCGCTTTGGACTGGGCCAAAATTTTTACCAGCTACCGATGTAAGCTAGGTTCCCAGGTCTAAATCAAGATGATGCTATGCTTTAAACTGGTTCGTTGAGACAGTCTTCCTTCATGACAAACTCGTCAGCGTAATAACCTGCACGCTCCTTGTAAGTGAAAAAAGTCCTTTGAAGTGGAAGTATTGCTGCCTTATAGCAAGGTACTTGATAATAAATGTAAAGATAAAGGTGCTCTCCATGACCTATGTGGTGGTAGGGGACCGAGGCGTCAGAGCCTCAGCTTCTCTAGTGGCCAGCATATTGAGGGCGGCG
>CM060329.1:47061586-47099086 GCA_030674155.1 Stramonita haemastoma
TCACCCCCAGAAAGACATAACAAAGGAGAATTTGATATTCAACGTAATTCCAGAACAAAAAGTAACAAAAGGAGAATTTAATATTTAAAGTAACTCCAGAAAGAAATAGCAAAAAGCATAATTTAATATTCAACGTAACTCCAGAAAGACATAACAAAAGCATAATTTAATATTCAACGTAACTCAAAAAGACATAACAAAGGACAATTTGATATTCACCGTCACTCCAAAAAGACATACAAAGGACAATTTGATATTCGACATAACTCCAGAAAGGCATAAAAGGACAATTTGATATTCACCGTCACTCCAAAAAGACATACAAAGGACAATTTCATATTCAACGTAACACCAAAAAGACATACAAAGGACAATTGATATTCACCGTCACTCCAAAAGACATACAAAGGACAATTTGATATTCGACATAACTCCAGAAAGGCATAAAAGGACAATTTGATATTCACCGTCACTCCAAAAAGACATACAAAGGACAATTTCATATTCAACGTAACACCAAAAAGACATACAAAGGACAATTTGATATTCAACGTAACTCTAGAGAAACAAGAAGAAAATGAAAATTTGACAATTAGATTAACTTCACGAGGACATTACAACTGAAAATAATTACATTTAGTGTAACCTCACGAAGATAACAATTAAGAAATCGATATTCCTTGTACCCCCAGAAAGACATACCAGCTGAGAATATGATTTTCAGTGTATTCTCAGGAAGACAGACTAACTAAGAATTTTGATATATCAGAGTAATCCTAGGGATACATAGAATTTGAAGGTGTTAAACTTCCTTCATGTTGCCGAGTTTCCCTTTCCTGAAGAAGTCAGCGCATTTGCATATTGCTGAAATTCAGCCCTCCAAATAGTTTTATCTCACCTCACCTCATTCTCCCTGACCGAATGGTCGTAGAGGAGACACGAGGATGTTGATGACGCTGTTCTCCTCCATCCAGACCGGTCCTCTGCCCTGCGGATCAGCGTTGCGCTGTCCATCCCGGTCTACTCCTTGATGTTGTCCATCCAGTTCTTGGGTTGCCTACCTACAAATACCTCATATCTACAGAAGTGTAAAAAAGACAGAAAAGGACGAATTAATATCTACAGGAGCCATCTTTTAAAACTGCCAAGCTGACGTGCAGCTGACAAACGAATAGACAAACAGAGAAGTGGATGAAGACTATTTGCCACGAAGGAGAAAGGAGAGGAAGTCACATAAATGTATAGACTCATGCCATCTTTTTTATTGTCTACCTTCGGACCAAAATTTGTGCAGATGGAAAAAGCAAGTACTTGCAAATTGTGCTCCTTTCACACAGAATTCACTCCCTTTTCTGAGAGAAAGGATGCGGACATTGGCAAATAGAAAGAACATCATTATATCATTTGAGCTTCAACGAAAAATAAAAAAAAAATGAAAAAAAAGGAGGAAGAAATAAAGCAGTGTGGTGCTGGCCAAGCTATCATTTTGTCTTTATTTCTAACAGGGAAGTAAATAGCACAATTTACCAATGCCCCAGAGAGAAGAGAGAGAGAGAGAGAGAGAGAGAGAGAGAGAGAGAGAGAGAGAGAGAGAGAGAGAGAGAGAGAGAGGAGATTAGATCTCTCTCTCTCTTGCCTATCCAGTCTCCAATCTTAGGGTCGTCTAGTATCACTTAAAGTGGAAAGACGTTAAAATTGAAGACGTACTTACTTACACATACACACACATAAACACACACACACACACACACACCACACCACACACACACCCCACCACACACACACACACCACACCACCACCCCCACCACAACACCACACCACCACCACAACACACCACAACACCCAACCAACACAACACCCAACACCGTACCGAACTCTAGACTCTAGACCTAGACCTACACCACTCGATACAATTTTCACTCAAGGGACGAACCCCATACCAGCTACACTGGCTGCCTGATGCTCGCCCCCCTCCCCCCTCCCTCCTTCCCTCCTCCTCCCTCCCTACCAGTCTGGCAGCCACGACGCAACAGCGCTGGTTGTCTCCCCTCGCATTGCAGACGACTTTAGCAACCGGGTCCGGCCAGAGAAAAGAGCAGACGAGAGGAACAGCGGTTGCTTGAGGACGTCGTTGTTTTTCAATGGTGGGGGGTGTAAGAAGTTTCCAACAGGACAAACACACTCCTACTACCTACGATATCGACTGGAGAGAAATTTTCATTGATTTTTTTCTTTGGTATATCCAGGAGAGAGTTTTTGTTATTTTTACAGTTTTGTAGTTGGAAGTTGGGAGAGAGAAAGAGAGTTGGATTGGCGTCACAGTCACCATTTTTTGCTTGCTTGGAGAAGATGGGGCTTTTACATATCGTCGTTTTAACTTTGTGCGTCCTGGGTGAGTTATGTGATTGAATGTTTGTAGTTTGTGTTGTACTTGTGTGCTTGTATTCTTTTACGTTTTGTTTGTTCTCTTGTTTGTTGTTTTTTGTTAAGATCGAACTCTTGTTTGTTATTATCTTAATGTTCATGTGGTTACTCTTTCGGGATGGATAACATAACTTGTTATACTAATGAAGGGTGCTTGATTGCTTGTGTGTCATTTGTTTCTTTTGTGTGTCTCTTCTGTCTATCTGTCTGTATGTATGTCTCTCTGTCTGCTGGGGTTTGTTGACATTTGTTTTGGTATTGTTGTTTTTTAAAACTACTTGCTGCTATATTTGTTTTTTTTCACTCTGTTTTTCTTTTGTCGTCTTTTTTCTTTTTTATTTTTTTTTTCTGTGTCCATCTAATTATCGCCTTTTCTTTGTTTTTCTCTCTTCTTGTTTGTTTGTTGGCTCGTTGGTTTTTTGTTTCTCTCTATTCTTTTTTTATTTTGCGATTTCTCCTGTGTTGACGTTTATTTATTTCTTTCCCAACAGTTTGTCCTTTGTGTATTTAAAATGTATGTGAAGATGGTGAACATCCACACAAGAGGGCATGTAACGAAACTGCGCTGATATGTCTAGATAATATGTTACATACAATTACAGCATTCCGGTAAACAATTAGAGTAAAAATAACAACTCTCTTGTGTCTGCCTGTCGTCGTCGTCTGTCTGTCCGTATGTCTCTCTCTGTCTGTTCTGTGTCTGTATGGTATCTACTATCTTCTTCCTCAAATTCCCAGACTTCTCTCTCTCTGTCTACTCTCCTACACTTTGTCACTCTTTTATGTCTGTCTCTGTCTCTCTTCAACACTTTGTCAGTTTGTCTGTCTCTCTGTCTCGTTCCTGTCTGGCTGTCATATTCCGATTGGACCTGTCTTAGCAATAACAGCAGCTGCAGCAGCATACTTTGAACGTTGGGATGGAGGGAGGGAGGAAGGGAGGGAGGGGGATTCCCATCACAGACTCTATTGCAAAGGTTTGCTATGTCTGAAGTACATGCCAGCCCACTCACTTGTCTTCGTGTCTGCTCTCTGTCCCTGTTCGGGCCTTTCCCCACAATCAAAGTGCCGCTCCCTCTTTTTATTCTTCTGTGTGTCTGTTGTCTGTCTGTCTGTCTTGTGTCTGTGGTTGTCACTCTCTCTTCTTCGTCTGTCAGAATGCCATTTCCTGTTTCTGACTGTGTGTCTGTCTGCCTTCTCTGTTTCTCTCTGTCTCTGTCTCTCTCTACTCTGTATATCTGGCTCTCTGTCTCTCTGTTCTCACCTGTCTCTCTCTTCTCTCTTCTTCTGTATTTATTAATGATATTCCCTTCTGAGCAAGGAGCAGATAAGAAAAAGTATGTCAATACTTATGTAACCCTTTGGAGTAAATATCATCAATCATAAATCAATCAACCAACCAAATCAATCAACGACAACCAATGAAAAAAATAAGAATCATATCATCATCAATAATATTGAGATAATAATTGAAAGCTATAGGTTATAGAAGTTATTATGTATTTCATTTCCGTTTCCGGGTTTGTTTTGATCAAAAAAGGGAAGGATTGGGGTAGGGTTGGGGTTGTGTGAAAATAAGCATTCAGATACACTTTCCATTTATCTTCGTATAATTTTCCCATATTGGGCCTTAAAACCCTCTACAATCGTTAAAAACGATAAACTTCAATGTATGGGCATATCACAAGATCAAAAGGACTTGCAAAAACAATACTGCAAGGCGACTGTTCAAGGGGAAGAAAAAGAGGCAGACCAAGAAGAGATGGGAGGACAACATAGCGAATGGACAGGACCTAGAACTCAACAAAACTTCGAGAAAGAGAGAACAGAGAGAGGAATGGAGGGAACTGGTTGTCAAGTCTTCGGGTGCCCCCACGGTCGCCAGACTACAGGGAAGAAGACAGACAGACAGCAGACAGAGACAGACAGACAGACAGACAGACAGACAGAAGACAGACAGAGAGATAGATAGATAGACAGATAGACAGCAGAGGCAGCGAAGACGAGCAGACAGAGGATAGAGTAGGTAGAGATAGGGTAGGTAGGTAGATAGATAGATAGATAGATAGATAGATAGATAGATAGATAGATAGATAGATAGATAGATAGATAGATAGATAGATAGATAGATAGATATGATAATTGCACCACGTTCTTTCGGTATCTTTGGTTTGTACACGATATGTCCTGTCTGTCTCAGTGTTTGTTGCACAATCTTTGCCTCTCTTCCTGTTTATTTCAGTTTTGGTCTGTTTCTTTTCTTGTATATTTGTATATTTGTCTGCCTCCCTGTCTGTTTCTCTTCTGTCTTGTTTGTCTGTCTTTGTCTGTCTCTTCTTTTCTGTCTCTCTCTATCTCTCTCTCTCTCTCCTCTTCTCCTCTCTCGTCCTTTTTTTTCTCTCTCTTACTCTCTTTGTTTTATTGTATTTTCCACAGAGTTTGAAAAAAAACGTATATTTGGATATTCCTTTTGTTTGGTAAATCTTGATATTAAAAAGATTGATAGCATTGTTATTAAGTGAGAAAGCTTTGTGTATGAACTTTATTATACATCATTTCGTTAATTTCGTTTGTTTTTATACTGATGTAGGCTGAAGATGTACTCTCACTCTCTCTGTATTTCTGTCTGTCTCTCTCTCTCCTCTTCTATCATCTCTAAATTCCCCCCCTCTCTCTCTCACTGTCCCCCCCTCTCTCTCCCCTCTCTTTCCCCCCTCTCTCCTCTCTATCTCCCCCCCCCCTCTCTCTCCCCTCTCTCTCCCCCTCTGATCTGATTGTCTCTCTCTGAATGGGGAATGTGTGCTACCCATGGGACTTAGATTAATCATTTCATCTTAAAGAGTGGCATCCAGATTCCGTCTGAAGATTGTGTGGAATAAGAGAGAGAAAACAAATCTCGGCAAATATACGGGGAGAAGAAAACCTTTGAAGATTTTTGTGTCAGTTGATAAACTAATCTTCCAATACAGGAGATTATCCAAAACAAACTGTTTGTGTAACATATTTCAATCAGACGAAAACCATCCATAAAGTCGAAATGCGGCTAAGTTAATGGTAGGAAAAAAACGTCACATACGCAAAAAAATCTCACGATTGGTAAACCTCTGAAATCTAGTCGAGGAACGGGGAAAAAAGGGGAACTGAAACGGCAAAAAAAAAAAGAGAAAGAAAACCACAACAGAAAGAAAAAGATAAACAAAATGAAATAAGCTAAATAACACAAACGAAAAAAAAAGATTTATACAAAACCAACCAAACACAACAAACACAGAAAATCAGTTTTCTGTTCTTAGGAGATGTAACAAGGTGCGGAAAATCCCTCCCTAGACGGGCGATCAAATACCTGTCAACAAATCATTCAGAGAGAGCGTGCTTGATTTATTGTATGTAGTCCTTTGCACTAAACAATCCGTGGTGTTTAGGCTCGGAATTTTCCAGTTTCCAGAACTGACCGATCCCTGTCGTAATCTTCGCTTCCACAGATTACTTTTTTTGTTCTTTTGATAGAAAGGAATATTGGTTCAACAGCTTACAAGATTGATCGATTTCTTCATTTCCTTTATGCTGTTTGACATATCACGTGGAATCAAACAGGCATTGTAAACCAGACTTTTATATGTAAGATTATCTGTGAAAGTTGTTGAGGTGATTGTTATGGTTGTTGTTATTAAGTTTTGCCTTTGTTTCGTGATGTATGCTAAAATGGTTTTGAGATGGAATTCATTCCTAAAAGAATAACTGTGTGAACATTTGTAAATACTTCACGTTATTGATTTGTAATTATCCAAAGACGTGGAACATTCTACGTTTATCTGAAAATATAAGCCAAGCTGCCATAACGAGTCAATCTGTCAGATCATGACAAATCAAAGCGTTGTGCTATTTCTGACTCATCCTCAGCCAACCAAAGAGCGAAGAGAGAGAGAGAGAGAGAGAGAGAGAGAGAGAGAGAGAGAGAGAGAGAGAGAGAGAGAGAGAGAAGAGAGAGAGAGAGAGAGAGAGAGAGAGAGAGAGCGAGAGGGGAGACAGAGAGGGAGAGAGAGAGAGGAGAGAGAGAGAGAGAGAGAGAGAGAGAGAAGACAGACAGAAGACAGAAGACAGAAGACAGACAGACAGACAGACAGACAGAAGACAGACAGAAGAGACAAGAGAGGGGGGGGGGGAATTAATGTGGATGTGCAGAAAACATTGATCTATTTAAATCAAGTTTGAACCGATGGCCTATTATATTCAGTGCAGCAGAACCGAGGATTTAAAATCAAAAGGAATGAAACATGTAAACCAGTCCCTAAATTGCAAGTCTCCGCTGGGACATTAATTTAATCACAACGATAACAACAAACATGTAGCTAGCCAGTAAATGTATTTTTTCGTTCCTTTGCTAGAGCTATGAGGTTCAACAATGGTGAGATTTTGCATATGGAACCATTGGGTTTTTTTGCCCACCAATTAGACACAGCCTCGTTTCGATTTCAGGGTTGATGTCTAAACACGACACCAGTGTGCATGCGCTTTTGAAATCTGATCATCCGTTTCTGCCAGCACACAACGGCATATTTTTCCAAAATGCAAGGCGGAACAGGTTTTAATATGTGCGCAAGATGTTCTGCATGCATTCCCATACGGGACCTTGATTTACAGTATAATCCGAAGAACTTTCGAATTTGTGGATCAGTACTGTGTTAACTCCAGGGGAAAATATCCACTCGAACGGGCGCCTTAGTGATGGATCGAAGCAATCAGTCTTCTATAAACTACACCAAAACCCCAAACCAAACAGAACCAAACTTAAAAAAAATTAACAACAAAAAATGAACAGTATTCTTATTCTATGATCTACGCGTACCCGTCTGCGGAAGTATGTGTGGTAGATGGTTAAAAAGAAAAGAAAACAAACTGCAGTAAAAACGACCATAATTATTAAAATTTTGGGGTGTTTTTAACCTCCAGTTGTTTCTCTCTGTCTATGTCTCTCTCTGTCTCTGTCTCTGTCTCTCTCCCTCTCTCTCTTTTGTGTGTGTGTGTGTGTGTGTGGTGTGTGTGTGTGTGTGTGTGTGTGTGTGTGTGTGTGTGTGTGTGTGTGGTTGTGTGTGTGTGTGTTGTGTGTTTCTCTGTGTATGTGCTTCTGTGTGTGTGTGTGTGTGTGTGTGTGTGTGTGTGTGTGTGTGTGTGTGTGTGTGTGTGTGTGTGTGTGTGTGTGTGTGTGTATGCACGCGCGCGCGTGTGCGCTCGCACACACTGTCTACGTTTCTGCCCATACGCTCGTATGTTTGTCTGTCTGCTTGTCTTTCTCTTCTTCCACCCTCCCCAAACCTCCCTCCCCACCCCCATCTTGCCCGCTCTCTCTATCTTCTCTCTCCATTTAGGTCTCGTTTTCATAGCCCACTTTCTCCCTCCCATCGATCGTGCTGTGCTTGTTCGGCGTACAAAAGCGAGTGTACGGTACCCCACGGCAGCAAATTGCCAGGTGTATCTTGATAGGAGCAGGGTGTGAAGTCATTATCATTCATCGATTATCATTATCGACCATTGATCTTTGGCCTAAATTTTTCCTTCAGTGCCTGTGGTACCACGTGTGTCATGCACAAAGGCGCACGTGCACTCGTACATAATTATGTGCGTAATCGCGCACACGCTCGTACACACTCTCTCTCACACACATACATGCATGCATGCATAAAAGCACACAAGCGCACACGTACGCTCGCAGGCATACATTCATAATTAAACACACGTACATAGACGTAGACACACAGAGACATAGACACGTACATACATACACACGCGCACAGGCACAAAAAGGCACAAGGACACGTAGGCGCGCACGCACGCACGAACGCACACACACATACACACACACGCGCGCGCGCGCGTGCACTTTACACACATGCACACATACAAGCACACACACGCACATTCACACGCACATACACACACACACACTCACACACACACACACATACACAAGTTTCTACTTTTATACACTTTTAAGGAAAAGGGAATATCACGGGTTAGCGGGGGGGGGGGGGGGGGGGGGGGGGGCGGAGGAAAAGGGAAACAGAAGTGTGAAGGAAAAAGCAATAGATACAAAATATGATTCCACAAAAATATTGATTCTAGGCTTCCTCTCTCTGCCTGCATGCGCTATCATCATCATCATCATTATAATCGCCGTTATTATTTCTTCTTCATCCTCTTCCTCTTCCCCTCCTTCTTTTCATCTTTTACCCTTCCTTCTTCTTTATTTTTATGCTTTCCCACCATTTTGTCTTTCCTTTGTCTTCCCCCTCTCTGTCTTTCTGTCTCTGTGTCTCTGTCTGTGTGTGTTTCTCTGTCTCTGTCTCTTCTCTGTCTCTTTCTCTGTCTCTCTCTATCTCTATCTCTCTGTCTCTGTCTCTGTCTCTGTCTCTGTCTGTCTGTCTGTCTGTCTGTCTGTCTGTCTGTCTGTCTGTCTGTCTGTCTCTCTCTCTCTCTCTCTCTCTCTCTCTCTCTCTCTCTCTCTCTCTCTCTCTCTCTCTCTCTCTCTCTCTCTCTCTCTCTCTCTCTCTCTGTGTTTCTTTCTGTTTTTCCCCTCCTGTTTCTCATCCAAAATCGCCACCGTCGTCGTCGTCGTCGTCGTTGTCGTCGTCCTCCCCCTTCTCCTCCTCACCATCCTCCTCCTCCTCCTCCTCCTCCTCCTCCTCCTCCTCCTCCTCCTCCTCATCATCATCATCATCATCATCATCATCGTCGTCGTCGTCGTCCTCCTCCTCCTCCTTTCCCCCTGCCTTATTATCATTGTTGTCATTATCCTTGTCGTATTCATCATCATCATCATGATCATCACCACCATCACCATCCTCCCCCTGCTCCTCATTCGTCATTCCCACCGCCACCACCTCTACCACCACCACCACCACCACCACCAACCACATCATCGACATCATCAGCTTCAGAATTATCAGCATCAACATCAGCATGTTTCTTCTACGTGCTTACATCTATACTTGTTTTTGCTGGTGAATAACTGTGGTTTCTCTTTTTTTTTCTTTCTTTTCTTTTGTTCCCTTTCTGTATTATCATCATCATCATCATCATGATACAGAACGCTCCAGGAAGCTTATGCTTGGCATACGGCCATGCTTCGATCGGTAAAGAAAAAAGTGGATGGGAGTCTGGTGGTCCGGTCAGCGATGGTTGCTGCTGCATGCAGCACAAGCAGAGCGCTAGTCGTGGGATGCTGCCGCTTCATTTGATCGCGTGTTGGGGGCCGATGTCTTGATAGGGAGGAGGGAGGGGGATAGGGCTACTACGCTAGCTCTTGTCAAGTGGCACGGCGATGATATATGTGTATGTGTTTGGGTGTGTGTGTGTTTGGAAGAGGCGAGTATGTGTGTGGGTTGGGGTGGTGGTGGGGGATGTGGGGGTGTTGGGGTGGGGAGTGTTGGGGGTGGTGGTTGGGGGTGTGTGGGTGTGGTGGTGTGGGTGGGGGTGTGGAGTGTGGGGGTGGGGGTGGGGTGGGTGTGTGTGTTTTTGTGTGTGTGTATTTTTTGTTAATTGTATTCTTTTATATCGAGGATAATGGGATACGCACTCTTTTGCTTTTTTACATCCAGTCCCCGTGTGTATGCATTTTTTGTAAATGTCATATGTTCCCACCGGCACACGATGGCCTACTCTTACTACTACACTTTAGTGTGTGTGTGTGTGTGTGTGTGTGCGTGTGTGTGTGTGTGTGTGTGCGTGTGTGTGTGTGTGTGTGTGTGTGTGTGTGTGTGTGTGTGTGTGTGTGTGTGTGTGTGTGTGTGTGTGTGCGTAAATGTGTGTGTGTAGGAGGCGGGTGGGTGGGTTTGTATGTGTATGTGTGCGCGTGTGCACGCGCGTGTGTTTATGTAGAGAAAACCTCAATATAGACGTAAGTAAAGGCTTTAAGCCTGTGTCTTCATTTACCCTTTAGTTATCTCCAGACCGCACGTTCAGCACCCCCACTACTGGGATATTTCGCCCCCCCCCCCCCCCCCTTAACAAAAGTAAGGTTCTATGCTGTTTTTGTGATCCTCGTTTAGATTGTATGTCTACACACAACAACAAGAAGCAGAGACAAAGACCTGTGCAGCACAAATTAGCTCAGACTAATCGTTCGATCTGGAATATGATGCCACCACACAGACCATACCCAGCATTGTCCCTGTGGGAATGCCAGTGGTCTGTTAGTGTAACCAGCATCCCCACTTTCTGGAATTTCTGTGCTAGGATTTCATTTTTTCTATCCCTCTCTTGACTTACTTGACTTATGCCTGTGGATTCCCGTGGGAACATAGGGCCACAACAACACTCCTCCAGCGGACTCGGTTCTGGGAGATCCTCTTCAGCTCGGCCCACGTCATTCCGGCTGCCTTCGTCTCTGCTTCAATGCTTCTGCGCCAGGTCTGTTTTGGTCGACCTACTTTCCGCTTCCCTTGTGGGTTCCAGTCGAGGGCCTGCCTGGTGACATCTGAAGCAGGCTTGCGGAGCGTATGGCCGATCCATCCCCATTTCCTTTTCTTGATCTCCGTCTCGATTGGAGCGTGTCTGGTCCTGTCCCATAGTTCTTCGTTTGAGACTACTTCTGGCCACCTGATACCAAGGATGTTCCTAAGATATCTGTTGGTAAATGTCTGGAGTTTGTGGGTGTTGGTCTTTGTTACCCGCCAGGTTTCTGAGCCATACAGTAGGACCGACTTGACATTGGTGTTGAATATCCGGATCTTGTTGTGGAGTGAGATCCCTCTCTTAGTTTATGCTTAATTTGTTTAGTTCCTGTCACCTTTTCGTGTATTCTCCTTCCTCTTTACCCAAAAGATTCCAAAGATAAAAATTCTTTCTCACACCGAACTCGGATGCGTTGGGCCTGACTTGTCAGGGCTTTACGACAGCGTAACGTATTTTCGCTCATATGACAGACAACAATAGTTGCTGCCTGAGCGTTCGGCAAAGAAGAATACCCAGTATGCTAACCTGCAGCCTGGGAAAGTATAGGCTTCACAAGATATAAGTACCAAAGGCTTTGTGCGAAACAGGAAGCAGAGGCACTGAAACAAACAAACGAAAAAAAACCAACAAAATTTTAAAAAAATCTTAGCTCATGTTATTGCATTCTGCCTGAAAAAAACAACAACAAAAACTTCAGCACAATGCCAGCATGACTCCACAAGAAGTGAAGGAGGAAAAGAAGTCAGAAGTCTGTCCCGGTTTTTCCCTTATACAACATACCACTAGCTGATGTGTTGCATAACATTCATTGGCTTGAGGTTCTGTGCTTTTTTTTTTCATCTGTTTCACAGAAAAACAACCACCCCTCAAAAAACCAAACCCAAGCACACCAAACTTGCTTTTTACTGCTCACTGTGTCTTAGGCACGCTTGCAAAGGAGCTCTTCAAGATTACATGTCCGTCCCCCACGCAAGTAAGCTTAAAGGTAGGGTTGTTTTCTAGGTAAGAAGGGCTTAGTGGTAAGCTAAATTCCCACCTTGAAATGTCAAACAGGTCGTTGGTTCCAGGCTTTTTTTTGTGCCAGAATGACAGCAAGTGTGTTTGGTTGATGTTTCCTGTAGCAGAGGGTAGCAGGCTCCATGTTTCAGAAGATGTGGAAATTTTTGTTACGAAGTTTGTGGGTTATTTTGCTGTTATTGGAATGAAAGGAATGCTGCCCAATGTTCTTATTTTTGTTGTGAACTTTTAGTGGGTGGCTCGATTTCAGCCATGAAGTATGAGGGAAAGCAACTGTGTACATTAATGCTTACATATACGGGAAAAAGTCGATAACACAGACACACTGACATACACATAGACATACACACAGACACAGGCATAGACACAGGCATAGACACAGACAGACAGACAGACAGACAGACAGACAGACAGACAGACACACACACACACACTCACACACACATACACACATACACACACACACACACACACACACACACACACACACACACACACAACACACACACACACACACACACACACACACACACACACACACACACACACACACACACACACGAACGCATAGAGGATGAACAAAAAGTTGAGTAAACTTAATCTTTTATCCTCCATAAAGATCATTTTGACTTCATTTGACTTGACTTGACTTCACACACATACACACACACGCACGCACGCACACATACACACACACAAACAGCACACACAGCACAAACAGCCGCACACACACACACACACACACACGCACACCACACACACACACACACACACACACACACACACCACAAACACACAACACACACAACATACACAGACACAGACACATTCACACACGAGAAATCTGCTGTGACATAAAGTGGTATAAGTAAAATTAATAGATAGATAAATAAATGAATAAATAAATAAATAAACAAACAAATAAATAAAAATAAATAAATAGAAGATAAATAATAAATAAATAAATAAATAAATAAATAAGATAACATAACATACACACAACACACACAATACAATACAACAAATACACAACACACATACACACATACACACACAACACACACACAAACACAACACACACACACACACACACACACACACACACACACAAACACACACACATGCGTGGGTGGTGCTGCGTGCAAAAAGGTATACATACAAGCCGAGAGACTAGCAGCCCTGAACAAAAAAAAAAAAAATGTCACAGCAATGAGCATGATTGGCAATTCGTCTAAACGATTTCTTCGCATGATGCTCACTTCAGTTTTCATTTCAGACAAGACAGACAAGACAGACAGACAGAGACAGACAGAACAGACATGACATGACAGACAGACATAGACAGACAGAAAGAAAAAAAGAGACAGACGACAGACAGACGCGACAGAAGGACAGACAGACAGACGAGACAGACAGAAGAAGAAACAAAAAAAGCATGAGACAGACAGGACAGACAGAAAGAGAAAGAAATGAAAATGACAGACAGACAACAGACAGACATGCAGACAAACAGACATGCAACCGACAGATGATGTATCTGTAGCAGTAATGACTGTAATTGCTATATCCTGTCAGGGTGTTCTTTGCTTGGACGCTTGTATCGATCAGCTCTCATTAATATCATCAGCTGAGATTGCCAACTTGTTTTGAGTGGTTTTGCTCTTTGGTCTGTCCGTCAGTATATCAGTTTGACGATCTGTCCGTCTGTCTGTCTGGTTTGTCTGTCTGTCTGTTTTGTCTGTCTGTTTTGTCTGTCTGTTTATCTGTTTCGCCTGTTTTGTCTGTTTTGTGTCTTGGGTTGTTGTTATTGTTGTTGGTGGTGTTGGTAGTGGTGATGGTGTTGTTAAGTGTAAAGCCTAGTTACACAGTCATGGTGCGGTTAAGACTACAACTAAAACATTTCTAAGAGGAAAAAAACACACCCTACAAACAAAAAGACAAGCTAAAACACCCCCTCCCCTCCTCTCTTCTCTGTCCATTACACGTAGCGTTGTCTTGAGTGTCTTTTTCTCTGTTCTGTTTCTTTCTGTCTATTTATTTCATGGATGGTTATTTTTATTTATTTATCTATTTATTTATTTTATTCTTTTATATCGATGATAATGAAATAAACACTCATGTGGTTTTTTTTTTTACATCCAGTTCCCGTGTGTATGCAGTTTTGTAAATATTGTCATCTATTCCCACAGGCACACGATGGCCCACTCTTACAAAAAGCGGAACAGGATTTAACGTGTGTGCAAGATGTTCTGCGTGCGTTCGCACATGGGGCCTTGGTTTATAGTCTCATCAGGGTTTTTTTAGTCTCACTGCTCCTTGTTTTTCTAGTTTATTTGTCATTTTGTTCCAGCAACTGCTGCAGTGAGAAGAAACCAAGCAAAACAAAAATCAGTTCCAATACCTTTGGGTACAATGCAATAAATCAAATGTTTTATTTCAAAAACTCAGTTTGTTTGTTTTTTTACTTTTGTGAATCTCAGTCTCGTAAACTACCTGTCTGTTTGTCTCTATGTGGATTTAACATCCTAGTCAACTGCATTTCCCCACACTTCCTTAGGATGATACAATAAACTGAGGCCCTGTGTACGAATGCACGCAGAATATTTTTGCGCTTTTCGGAAGAGTAGGCCATTTGTACCTGAAGAAACAAATGACAGTTTACAAAACCGTATGCACAGGGAGATTGGATGTAAAGAGAAACTCACATGAGTGTTTTTTCCTTTATCCTCGAAATAAAGGAATAGTTAGATAAATACATGATTGAATACAGAAATAAGATATACATATAAATAAATGAAGAGTAAAATTAATATACCTTCAATTTGTCATTCACCCCTTTCCATCAGAAAAAAAATTAACAAGGAAGAGACTATAGATCTAGTTGAAAATAACGTCAGGAGGGGAGGGGAGGGGAGAGAAGGGAAAGGGATGGGAGGGAAGGGGAGGGAAGGGGGAAGGAATATGGAAAAGCCACAGGAAACAGAAGGAAAAGATGGGGGTGGGGAAGGAAAGGAGGGAGGTTACGATTGTGGCGTAGTGACATCATTTCCTTGTTGCTAACGGGATTAATTAAGGCCTTCATGTGTGGCTTACCTGGTCCAAACGTAACTCTGAAATAGTTTGAAACTAATTAGCTCATCATTTCCTGTCAACATACATGAAAAACATCGATCCAAAAAAATAATGGCAATTAAACAAATGTTACCTAAATACCCCCAACTTCAATGGAAACTTCTTTCTTTGTTTGTTTCTTTGTTTCTTTCTTTTTTTTCATTATTTCGAGGATAATAATAGAGTCTATAAGCAATCATGTACTTTTTACATCTAGTCCCCGTGTGCATGCAGTTTTGTAAATTTTGTCATCCATTCCCACAGGCACACAATGTCCTACTCTTCCAAAAATCGGAACGGGTTTTAAGCGTGTGCGCAAGATGTTCTGCGTGCGTTCACACACGGACCTCGGTTTATAGTCTCACGAAGGACTTTTAGGGGAGGCTGCTAACAAAGTACGTGAACTCCCTAACATCCGCGAGGGGGGAGGGGGGATCTTGTTGTTTTACACACCCTGATAAAAGAAAAAAAAATCTGAAGTTTCCACAAGAGGCAGGTTTTCATCCAAACCAGGAAGGAGAGATTTCCTTCTTATTTCCGTGGAGCCTGACCACTTTAGGACAATGGCCATTTTACGGAACAACATGCGAAGGAAAAGATGTATGAGAAAGTGAAGTGGTCAGAGGAAGCGCTTGTCCATAGGGGCAGAGAGAGAGAGGATAACAAGAGGTGATGGGGAAAGATCCCTCGGGTGTGGTGTGGTGGGATGGGTGGAAGGGTGGGATGTGGAAACGGAGGAGGGGAGGTGTAGGTGATGTGGGAGGGAGGTGAGGTGGGGATTTAGGAGGGGGGAGGGAGGTGAGGTTGGGGCAGGGCTTGAGGAAGGGAGGGTTGGGAAGGGGGTGGGTTATATGTGTGTGGATTTATTGGGCTGCAAAGTCTAGTGCAAGCCGCTAGTGTACCCTTGGGTTTGATGTTTAAGTTTATTACGATGGTGGATACTACGATCGATTGAAGTGGAGGGTGCTTGATATTTGTAAATAGATGGATTAGTCAATAAAGGGAAAGATTAAATGAACAAGTAGATAATATATGAACCATGAATGGAATAAATTAAACAAAAGAAACAAAATAAAAACCAATAGATAAACATAATGAAGTACATGGATGAGTTAAAAAAAATCAATGTATAAAAATTAACAAAGAAGAAAGAAACGTTGAATAAAGTAAAGTAATGGCCAATATAACCAGTGGGTAATTACACACACACACACACACACACACACACACACAACACACACACACACACACACACACACACACACATATGAAGAAGAGACAGATAACAGACAGAGCACAGAGAGAGTCAGAGAAGAGAGATAGACAGAGAAGATGAAGAGAAGAGAAAGAAGACAGAAGACAGACAGACAGAGAAGAAGAGAGAGACGAGACGAGAGAGACAGAGAACAGACGACAGACAGACAGACAGACAAACAAACAGAACAGACAGAGACAGAGAGAGCAGCCAGAGAGAGCAGAGACAGAGACAGAGACATACAGGACAGACAGAGACAGGACAGGACAGACAAAACAGAGACAGAGAAAAACAAAAAACAGAAGAAAGAAGTTCCCTATCTTGTACAACCCCCCCCCCCCCCCACCCAAATGAACAAACCTTCCCCACACAGCACAGCCCAAAATGTAGCCAGGCCCCCATCCTGCTGCCTGATTAAAAACCCACCTCAAGGGAGACAAGCAGGTGCAAGGGGAGAAAACCAATCGTGCTTTTAAGATTCGTTAGAGCTGGTGCCAGACTCCAGCGTCGATTCTGGCCAGGTGGCCCACTAAGGAACAGTGCTGAGTGATTATTGAGTCCCTGGTTCCAGTTTGTGCATAAACGAAACGAGAGTTTGGCTGTAGTCTTCCATTTTGTTCCGAAATTTGTGATGGAAATGTGTGTGTGTGTGTGTGTGTGTGTGTGTGTGTGTGTGTGTGTGTGTGTGTGTGTGTGTGTGTGTGTGTGTGTGTGTGTGTGTGTTGTTGTGTTGTGTTTGTATGTTGTCTTGTTGTGGGAAGTTGTTTTGTGTTTGTATTTTGTCTTATGTGGGTGTGTGTGTGTGTGTGTGTGTGTGTGTGTGTGTGTGTGTGTGTGTGTGTGTGTGTGTGTGTGTGTGTGTGTGTGTGTGTGTGGTGTGTGTGTGTGTGTTCGATTTTACGTCTGTTCACTTAAAGTGATATCAGACAAAATTCGACGATATTAGCGGAAATGTACATTAAAGAAGACGGAATATTTCGAAAAAACGCAAACATCTACAGTCTTCCGATAGAAGACTTTTTATGGGTAAATTTATAGACACATTTGTTTCATCAAAGTTATATCTTGACTGATAATTTACAGCCAGAATTTGTGACAGTTTTTGTAACTTCAAGAAATGTCGGTTCTGTTTCAAGTTTGGACATTTTTAAGTCCAGCCCAACAGAAAAGTTTGTAAAGACGAAACAGAACATTGATTATATAACAAACCACAACTGTTTCATGTGTTTATCCACCAAACTAACAACATACAGAAAGTGGGGAAGGGGAGGGGAGGGAACTGACCTTCTACTTATCAATTATGTACAAACTGGACAAACGTTCTGTGATTATGTACACTCGCTGTGCCCTGGAAATCAATGATGATGGTGTAAGGTCTAACATCGATCTGTCTTTCACACACCAAAATGTACAGCTTCATTCAGGCTTCTGTAACATGATTGTTTTCCTTCCCTCCGGTCACTATTGAAACTCTGCTTGCTGCATGCATCGATTTCCTGATCTATGAAGAAGGTAAAGAATTAGCTCGCCCTCCACACTTACTTACGCAGGTTTGCGCTCTAGAGCCTAAAGCGCAACTCTATAGTCTTCCCAGACTACGGATGCCTTGCTATAAAGAACGGGCCAGATATATTACTGCGCAGTAAAGTTATACTCCGTTAACATGACTGCGGTGAAAAAGGAGTGTGCTTATCGATGTGATGATAGTGGGCAGTGGTATACGCAGTTTTAGCTAGAAAGGATTGTGTGACATTCTATTTTACAACATTAACGCACATGGTAGGGGTGTCAAAAATAAGATACCCTTCCTCCAAAAAAACAACAATAAAAACAACAACAGAACAACCACCAAACGATTAAACGAAAACAAACCCCCTCCCTCCAAAAAAAAAAACAAAAAAAAAACCAAAAGAAAGAAATGTGTAATGGATACAGGCGTAATTCCACATATGACACAGATCATCAAAGGTACGTAACAGAGCTGATGTCAACAAAACGCTTTTTGCTATATTTCATATCAACAAATACAACATGGCGTGTGTTTTATACCAAAACTTAATATTAGAAAACAAAAAATTCACAGGAGTATTTGACTGATCAGCCAAAGGACCATCTTACAACAGTCAGTTTAGGAAGAAGGGTCCTTACTTATTATACTTTTCTAATGACCATGCCTTGGCTTGAAAAAAATATTTTGCTGAACTTGCAGAGAGCCTGCAAAAGACATAATTATATACATTCTTTAATAAGGGTGGGGGGGGGGGTGCAAGGATAATGAAACAGATGACAAAAAAGACAACACCAAAGTTACCCGAAGAGACGTGTTAACAAGCGCCCAATCACAGGCCACAATGAGCAGCTTCAAATATCTGCCACAGCTGAGCGGTTAACACCGTTTGACTTCAATCCTATGGAACCATGAAGTCGTGGGTTCAAATCTCGACAGCGTCTGGGGAATTTAAGGATGGGGATATTTTTACGAACAAATCCAACTTCAAACGCAGACCTGCCAGTGCCTTAATTCCCTTCATGAGTATACATATGCAGAAAATCAAATTATGCACGTTACAAAATTAGCAAGTCAGTGAAAAGTTGTCCACACTACTGAAAGGCTCGAGGTATATACAGATTGATTGCCTTGTTGATCAACTGATTAATTAGCACATCAATCAGTCGATTGATCGATTAATATAAGATGGCTGTTTGCATGCTTGGCTAGGTTTTGGAAAGCTGAAAGGAGTGTGTGGGGAAGATTAAAATTGGAGGACACCCTACCCTTTTCCAAAATTATCAACAACAACAACAACAAAAAACAAAAAACGCACCCATGTAGATCACTTGTTCGATAGATGTAAAAGCGGACAGGAAGGGTTGTGGTAAAAGAAAATAAAATAAAAAGAGAAAACCAGGACAAGTTTGCTTAGGACAGGGAGAGAGAAGATGGTGGAGAAGAATAGAAGGGGAAGAAAGGAAGGGGGAGTATAGGGAAGGAAGGGGGAGAACCCAGAGCAGCGAAGCAGAAGATTTCATCAGGCTGGAACCTGCCCTGCCTATCAATCTAGCCAGTGTTGATTTTTTTGGTGTGTGTTTTTGTTGTTGTTGTTGTGAAAAGAAATTTTTAAAAGGATGGTATTTTTTGTTTAGGGTTGCGGGCAGAAAGCACTTTATGCATGCATGTACTTTCTTTCGTGTGTGTGTGTGTATGTGTGTGTGTGTGTATGCGTGTGTGCGCGCGCGCGTGTGTACGTATGTACGTGTGTACGTATGTATCTATGTGTGTGTACGTGTGTGTGTATCTGTGTATGTGCATGCGTGTTTATGTGTGAGTATCTGCGTGTGTTTGTGTGTGTATGTGTGTGTGTGTGTGTGTATCTGCGTGTGTTTCTGTGTGTGTGTGTGTTTGCGCGCGCGCGCGCGTGCATACGTTCGTGCACATGCGTACGCGATCGAGCGCGCGTGTGTTTTTCCATCCATGTCATGTGCTCAGACGGTTGTCCATTAGGCCTGCTTTTCACTGGAATTAACCGTAATTGTTACTCTTTTCTAGCTCCTTCAGTTTCATCTGTCTGCATGCCTGCCTGCTTGTGTGTGCGTGATATGTGCGTATGTGTGTGTGTGTGATATGTGTGTGGTGTGTTGGTGTTTTATGTGTGTGTATGTACACACGCGCACGCGCTCGCCCTCTCCACTCTTTCTATGTTGGTCTTTCTTTCTGTCTCGTCCCACCTCCCCCACCTGTCATCACATGTTCAGACTTTCTACATTTTTGCCTCTGTCTGTCTCTGTCTGTCTGTCTCTGTCTATCGGTCTCTCACTATCTCTTCTCTCTCTCTCTCTCTCTCTCTCTCTCTCTCTCTCTCTCTCTCTCTCTCTCTCTCTCTCTCTCTCTCTCTCTCTCTCTCTCTCTCTCTCTCTCTCTCTCTCTCTCTTTCTCTCTCTCTCTCTGTTTTATCTGTCTTTCTCTGTCCACCCTCTATATCTTGTATTTGGCTGTCTGTCTGCCTGCATGTCCGTCTGTTTATTTGTCTGTCTTTCTCTGTGTGAAACAGATCTGATTTGTATTTAGTGTCGATCTTTGCCCTTAACATTTCAAGATTTAAAACGTGGGAGTAAAAGTGGTTAGATTTTCTTTTGATGCGTGGTCTTTTTACGGGGGAAAAATAATCAAAGAGGTGTGGATGTAAGGTCGTGTTTAATTGTCTTTTCAAGAAGCTTTTTAAAATGGATTTTATTTTTTTCATTTTGTGCACAAAACAGACGTAAACAGATAGATGTGAGTAAGGTCAAAAGTCATTCTTCTACCCTTTAACCTTTCAGTTATCATCTCCCCCAACCTCTTTTTAACCTCAGCCCTGAGAGAGAAATATAGATAGATAGATAGATAGATCGATAGATAGATAGATAGATAGACAGACAGACAGACAGACAGACAGACAGACAGATAGATAGATAGATAGATAGATAGATAGATAGATAGATAAATAGATAGATAGATAGATAGATAGATAGATAGATAGATAGATAGATAGATAGATAGATAGATAGATAGATAGATAGATAGATAGATAGATAGATAGATAGAAAAATAGACAGACTACCAGAATACCAAACTGTAACCGCTGGAAACTGATGGGAATGAATGTAAAACAAACAATCAATGAAATGCAATAAAGAATTGATGAGGTCAATAAAGAAATTGAAGTAAGTTTTTAAAAGATCGCAATTCAGAGTTCTTCAGTTAATCTAAACCAGATTCGAAACTGCTGACTTGAGCGATCATGTGTGACCTTTTAATAGGAAAGGTGTTGTTCTCTGATTCCAGTATTTATGCTGCTGCGGTTACTCAGCTGATAAATCCCATCCTCTCTCCCCTTCTCTCTCTCCGCAAAGAAAAATGATTTGATGTGTGTGTATGTGTGTGTGCGTGTGTGTGTGAGTGTGTGTGTGTGGGGCGCGCGCGCGCGTGTGTGTTTGTGTTTGTGTGTTTTTGTGTTTGTGTATGTGTGGATATAGGCATGTCTGTCTAAATCACGGTGGGATCAATGAAAACTCAATCAATCAGTTGCTTTTCAAATGCTTGTAGGGGACACAAACGCAAAAAGCATACTAAGTTAACTTCTGTATTTCATAGCACATTTCACCAACCTAATAAGTAGAATAATTCAAGACAGAATTGAATCGAAAGTATCGGTGAGCCAAGCCATCAGACAACGATGGCAAAACAGATGATTTGATAAACGGGGACCAGTAACAGTAAAATGTTTGCACTCGAACAAACATGGTCCCCAGCTTAACAACATTACCACCTGAAAATAAAAAAGATAAAAAAACAGGAAGGAAAATCTGTTTCTGCTGACGTCTGACACATGTCAACACATTGGAATTATTTCTGTGTTTTTTTTATATCTTAATCATAACTGATTTGCAAAAAACATTTTAAGATGAAGCCATTTGCTGCCTGGGTTATTTTTGTGTTGTTTCTTTGTTGTTTTTGTAGCAGAAACCAATTCTCAATGTTAAGTTGCTTAGATCTTATTAAAAGATGAACGCTCTGCTCATCTATTTTTCTCGTGTCCTCCTTCTTAGTATGATTTTTAGTTTGGATTTCTTGTTAATTGGATTTTTAAAAAAAACTTTAAACAAATTGAAGAAGTTGATTTTCAGTACAATATTTCAACTTTAGCAACAGCTTCCTCGTTCTCTTATATGACCCTTGACTCCTGCGGGAACTTATCCCGACCGCACACTGAAAACCTGTCCACCACATACCCTCGATTCTATGCCAAAGCCTAACTCTCAGCGAATGATTTTCGGGTTCACTCAGCAATGTTTCGAGTCCACTGTTATGGATTTTTCTGTCTATCCCTCTTCGACGGTTTGTAATTTACAGTCTGTAACATACAGATAGATTAGAGGACAGGATCGCTAGGAGCTCAAAGCACTCGCTCTCCCCAAGCTAAGGTTAAGTAGTGATGGGCGTGGTTAGCTCTTGGACGGGTGACAGTTCGTGCACCTTGGCTTCAGTACAATCTCACACTTCCCCAGCTGTAAATGGGTACCTGCCCTCTATAGGGTCAGGGAAGGTAAAGCAGCGAGGGAGAGGAAATAAGTACCACCCTAAAAAAAACTGGTCCTTAGTGAAGCTGATGTCTTTGACATCTCGCTCCCTAATGACCGCATAGGTTATGGGGACACCACCACCACCACCACCACCACACCACCACCACCAGACAGACTAGAAGGCAACTGCCTACTTTGACAAATGGCAGACAACGGATCAGTTCAGAAGATCTTGTTATCAGATCTGGCATCATGATTAAAGAACTGTGCTTGACTGACAGAAAAAAAAGTTGCACTGGTCTACATGGAAGACAACATGAACCAAACTTCCATAAGTACCAGTTTTTACAAACAGATTATATCTGAATACGAACCAGACTTGGCAGAGAACAATATTATTTGACAAGAGGTAGTTTGCTATACGGTGACAACTGATAAGAAATCAGGATAATTAACAGAATCATACATTAAAACAGTATTACTACCCCCCCCCCCCCCAAATTCCCGATAAGGGATCATTTTTATCTGCCTTTTTAAGAAAAAAAATCTTTTAATGCGAGGCCCCCCATGTCATAGGTTTCTGTGGCACTCTAAGTCAAAGAGTGAAACTGTGTTTCTGTTCTTTTTCAGTAACAATACAGTTTTTAAATTATGCACATTGACAACATACGGTGTAACAAATTAATAATAGAACGAAACACGATGCAGCCACACGCTATACAAACATCTTCTATATAAATTGTGTGTAACTTTTGATACTGATACCTGAAAATTAAACGTGTTTCTGTTCTTTACAATGACACTGTCAGAAACTGTTGGATTGATTTATAACAATCCTATTTTATTTAGAATTGAAATGAGACAAAAAATAGGTTTGAGAAAAGAGTGATCTCTGGCTTAAAACTACCTGAGTTGAATGATTCGCTTCGACTGTTGGATGTGACTGGCTAACATTGTTTCTTTATTTTCTGCAATAACTATTTCTATTTTTACATAAGTATCTGAAAGGGATTCCCGTCGCATCTGAATGTCAGTACTACCGATTATAGTTCATGTAAAAGTTTAATTTCAGTTTTGTTTAATTTTCTAAAATTAGATTTTACAGTTTGTTGCAAGCAGGAAAGGCTAGATTGGTTTGCTAAAAAGATTGCGATGCTCTGGGAATTGGGTGATGTAGGAACTGAAATGAAATAGGAATAATCTTATATGTTTATCTGTATATAGCATGAAATGACAAAGTGACAGTCTCTTCTTTTTGTGAAAAGTCTACTCGTTTTTATTTTCTTGTATTTTTGTAAACTCCCAGAAGAGAATACAAACGTGAAAAGATTTTTTTGCTAATGATATTATCATTAACGTATTTCTTTATCCTTTTCATGTAAAACACGACAAAAGATACAACAACAACAAAGAAAAAAACACACAAGGCAAATCATTCGTTTGTTTTCAGACAGCCGGAGCCAGCAGACACTGAAATCCAATAAAGAGAGTGAGAACAGTCTCAAGCCGGCTAAGTGATGATTTCCTCCACAACACACAACCCCTGTTTAACCCCATTACTAGCTGACGGGAAAATGAGACTGGATTACCTGTTTGTCCGGAGACTGACAAGGAGAAAACTCAGCAGGGAGACGTGGAAATCAGTACCTTGATTTCTGACGGATTTGAGCTGATTATGCTAGCAACTAGAATTGACTGATGAGTGTATGAGTATCAAAAATTGGTCTAGCACCATTTTCAAACGTTAAAAGAATGCGACTACCTTCATGGTGGACAAAAATGGTCACATACGTGAAATCTGAGCATAGGTGAACATCTGAGTTCTAGCCGAGGAATGGAAGAATAAAACCACCAAAATATGGGAAAAGTAAAGTGCGGAAAAAAAAGTAAGCGGGGTAGCTATTAATCTGCAGGGTTTTATAAACGTTAATTCTCTATTATTAACATGAAAGAAACTTTTTGTCACTTACTTATGTATTCTGAAATATCATTTCACAAGAAACTGCATATCAAAATGTCGAATCTGCATATAACTTATGTGATAAATCTTTTGTCAAGTCATTCATTGAAGTATGCTTTTCTTTTGCGTACACCATTACGTTGCCTGTGTGGGTCAGGGCGATCTATATTTGTACTGTTTGAAACAATATAAAAATAGAGAGAAATAGTTTTAAAGCACTTATGAATACAAAAGTATACAACACACTCACATGCTTCATGCACGCACGTGCGCGCGGCATACACACACACACACACACACACATACATACATACACACACAGACTATCTGGAAATATAATTTTGACTTTGACATTCACACACGCGCGCACACACACACACACACACACACACACACACACACACACACACACACACACACACACACGCGCGCGCGCGCGCGCGCGCGCGCGCGCGCGCGGCCACACACACTATGTGGAAAATATAATATAAGTTTGACTTTGACATTCACACACACACACACACACACACACACACACACACACACACACACACACACACACACACACCACACACACACACACACACACGCGTACACACTCCCCCCACCCACCCACACACACACACACACGTACCTCCTCCTTCCCCATCCCCCTCCCCCTTCCCCCCCACCCCACCCCAACACCACACACCCACCAAAACAATCATAATAGTAGCACACGCTCTCTCTCTTCATTCAGAAAAAAACTCTGTCCACTTCAAGCAGACAGAGCTAGGCTAATGAGCGGTGCTGCTGTTTTGCTGGGTAAACAAACACTGGGATGCGAGGACACCAGAGAAACCCGGCAGCATCACTGCACTGTGCTGTAGGCTGGCTACTGCACAACGAGTTTGGCCAACAACAAACTAGGCTGCCTGCTGCTGCTTGTGTTATAATAGGCCCCCTTCTTCCCTTGAGGCTGCCATCAATGCAATGCAATTCACTTCACTTCTCTTCACTTCCACCTTACCTTACCTGTTCTGCAAGGTGAAACTAACCGCCTGGTTGATAGAGCGTGTCTAGAACAATCTGTGTGTTAGTGTGTGTGTGTGTGCTGTGACTGTGTGAAGGGGGGGTGGGGGGTGGGGGGTGGATGGTGTGTGTGTGTGTGAGAGAGAAGAGAGAGAGAGAGAGAGAGAGAGAGAGAGAGAGAGAGAGAGAGAGAGAGAGAGAGAGAGAGAGAGAGAGAGAGAGAGAGAGAGAGAGGTACTTTATGTTATTGTAAGGATAATTCGAACAGGTTTTGGCCTCTGACTTAATGCATTTTTTGTAGAATTTAGTATAAGTGAGTGTGAAGTGGAGTTTGGCTCTGGCTGGTTCCTGGTGTCCATCATATAAATTTGATGTTTATTAATTAACATTTTTAAACAGACAAATAGTTATGTTAGTGATACTGAATAAAGAATTGACCTTCCTTTCGTCCTATCTTGTCTTGTTTTAATACTCAGACAAGCAAAGATTTTTTTTTTAAAGGAAATTTTCTAGTCTTGAATCGTGCAATTCAAAGACCGAAATTATATATTTCTGCATGTACACTGGTTACATAACCCACTTAAAAAAACACACAAAAAAACAAAAACTGCTTCTCCTGATTTTGAACTTCTTAGTGTTGCTGTCACTCTAGTTCCTATTGCTGTTGCTGCTGTTTTAACTCTTGCTGCCACTGATGATGCTTGCTGCTGCTGCTGCTGATTAATTAAAGAAAAGACAAACGTGTTGGTAGAGGATGTGTTTTTTAGACTTCTTCCCTTCTGCGTCGGTCGCGTGATTAAGGAGAGGACATGAGAACATTAAGCTGTCTCTACTTTTCTCTGCGCGTGAGACACGCAAAGCAGGACAAAGAGAAAGAGGAAACAGAGACCTATCAGATAAGAAGAAGAAGAAAAAAAGAAGAAAAAGAAGAAGAAGAGAAGAAGAAGAAGAAGAAGAAGAAGAAGAAAGAAGAAGAAGAAGAAGAAGAAGAAGAAGAAGAAGAAGAAGAAAAGAAGAAGAAGAAGAAAAGAAGAAGAAAAGAAAACAAAAAACAAGAACGAAGAAGAGAAAAAAACAAGAAAAAAGAACAAGAACAAGAAGAAAACAAGATGAACAAGAAAGATGTTAGAAAGAAGAAAATCAAATGTAAACTAAGAGATTAGTGTGTTACAAGAAAAAAGTCTAATTATTGATAAGTTAGACTATTACGGTGTACAAGACGATAGCTGCTTTGATAAAAAAAAGAATAAAGAATTCATTGTCAATTAACGTAATGGTGTTGTACAAAAAAAGGTAAAAAAGCAAGAAGCATGCTGTCAATAAACAAAGTCAAACACAAGAAGCAAACATCACAGCACAACACACAGCAACGTACACGACACACACACCACAGCACGCACGCACACACGCACACATACACACACACACAAATATATATATATATATATATATATATATATTTATATATATATATATATGCGCGCAGCACGCATGCAGAGAGAGAGAGAGAGAAGAGAGAGAGGAGAGAGAGAGAGAGAGAGAGAGAGAGAGAGAGAGAGAGAGAGAGAGAGAGAGAGAGAGAGAGACAGACAGACAGACAGACAGACAGACAGAAGACAGGACAGACAGACAGACAGACAGACACAGAGAGACAAGACAGACAGAACAGACAGACAGACAGACAGAGAAGACAGAGAAGACAGAGACAGAGACAGAAGAGAAGAGAGGACAGAGAGAGAGAGGAGACAGGACAAGAGAGACAGATCAGACAGACAGACAGACAGACAGAGAGGGTAAGAACAGGCTTAACGGCTTTGTAAAACATTCTCTGTCCTTTTTATTTGTTTATCATGTAAAAAGTATATTCCAATAATAAATCTCACTTCCTATGATATGTTTTTATACACTACACAATAAATGCAACAAAAAAATCCCAATTCTTGGCATTTGCTTCACCAAATCACATATCCTATCGTCTTCCTGATGGGAAAGGCACCATAGATGACTAGATAACTATCCATCTCCATTTTTCTGTCTACCATCTCTTCCAGTGCTTTATCCAGCTTCATGTGTTGTCCAATCTGAGATATTCTCCCATCTCCTTCTTTGTCTTCCTCCCATTTCCCCTCCTTCCCCTCTGCCTAGAGGGCCTTGTATATCCAAACACGCAGATCTAAAGAACCTTTTTAACCAGAAACACCCCACTGATCCATTAGATTTTCTTTTTTTTATTGAGCACGAGTACCTTTAATGTCTATTTCAAATTGTGCCTTGCAGGTTCCGCCTATTCAAAAGTTTCAAAAGTCACACAGTTCCTTTACATTTCCCTTTTGGCCATATTGACTATACTCAATGTCTCTTCCTCATCTCTGAACCTTCCTTTCTGTGCCCTTATTATGAAAGTAAGTGTAAAAAAAACACCCACCACAGTTTCAAATCATGAACAGTTTATTTCCACAGACTACACAACTTGTTAAACTAGAAATAATCCTCCACACCCCCCCCCAAAAAAAAAAATCAGGAGACGGTCTGAAGTGAAAGAGCAGACAACACAAGTAAGCAGTGAAGATGGAGGGGGAGGGAGGGAGGGAGGGCAAGACAGGCAGAGGGACTAGCGTGAGACTGGCTGCTGTCCCCAGGCCTCCTGGCCATTGTAATCACCCTGACCTTCTCACTTCTGAAGCAAAAGGCAACGGAGGAGTGGGTGGACAGCTTGGAAGTTTTGTGACGATTGTTTTTATATAACTACTTGAAGAGAGGAGATGGTAAACTGATTGAGAAGGGGACAAAGGCAGAAGGGTACACGGCTTTGTAGGAGTTCAAAATAAAACGTGCGTACTCATGCGCCCACACACACGCCCACGTTTGAGATAATTTTTCCTCTGGAGTTAACATCAGTGCTGACTCCACTCTCCCCCAAAGTCCTTGGATGAGACTATAAACCGAGGCCCCGTGTGCAACGCAGCAGAACATCTTGCACACACGTTATATCCTGTTCCGCTTTTCGGAAGAGTAGGCCATCGTGTGTTGATGGGAATAGATAACAAGATTTACAAAACTGCATACACACGGGGAATGGATGTAAAAAAAGCAATGAGAGCTTATTCCATTATCCTCGATATAAAAGAATTAAAAAAAGTAAATAAATAAACATGTCCGCATGCAAATTTATGAACACTTTCGAATGTTCCCACATTGCCCTATTAACCTCTTAACATATCCCTTCGTTAAGGGAGAGAACCCCTCTTTTCATCTGCACCTGCTCTGTTCATTTGTATGTTTCTGTAGCCCATAATGTGGGCGTTACATAGGGAAGGGCTAGGAGATGGTTGATTGCTCAATAGTGGGAACCTGTATGGAAAAGGTTAAAGGACGTTTTAGGCTTGGGAAGTAATTAAATAATTTTTCTCTTTATTTGTTTTAATCTGATACAGACCTTGACAGTATTGGGAGATTTAACTCTTTCGTTTGATAAGTTCAATCTGTCAACTCTAGTCTATCACTGGTATATACACAACCCTGCCAATCTTTATAAGACCCTCCTCGCTTGTCATGCACCTTGCGCACACGTTAAATCCTGTTCCGCTTTTCGTAAGAGTAGGCCATCATGTGCCGTGGGAACAGATGACATTTACAAAGCTGCATACACACGGGGGACTGGATGAAAAAAGCACAAGAGTGCTTATTCCATTCTCCTCGATATAAAAGATTAAATCAAATCAATCAAATCAAATCAAATCATGGTATAGTCTGAAACTGGTTAAAACAATTTGTTTGCTAAGTCGACCAATCTTCACTGTAGCAATGTAGAGGGAGATGTTCTGATCATTTCTATTTGCTGGTGTCACATATCGAAGCTTGAAGAGCCACAGATTTGATTAATTATTGAGGCAATGATGAGTTAAGGAGCTGAAGCGGAGACAGACACAGATACACTCAGACACACAGACACACAAACACAGGCAGACAGATGCAGGTATGTGTGTGTGTTTGTGAGTGCACGTGCACAGACAGATATATGTGTGTGTGTATGGTGTGTATATGTGTGTGTCTGTGTCTGTATGTCTGTGTATCTCTGTGCCTGTCTGTGTAAGGAAGCAGAGGAAAAAGACAGACATAAACAATCAGACAAGTGGTCTGATAAAAACACAGAACAGGTCTCTGGAACGATACCTTACACCAAACCTCAGCCTGGGTAAGTCAGCAGTGATGAAGAAATCGATGGTGTGGTGCCTGTATGGGCCGCTGTCATCATAACAGCCCTGTTCTGCCCGCGCCTGTCTGCCTTCCCTGGGGTGCATACAAATGGCGGCCAGATGACCCCAGTCTGGTGCGGTGCAAGGATAAGGGGACATTAGGATACACATCAAGTCAGCAGATTCCTTACAATGCTTTTGGCCAAGATCGTTGTGTGTTTGGGATTCTTGCTGTTTTAGCGTAGTAAGAGAGGATTGTTCTTGAGATCAAGAATCTTTGCGTCGATCTCTTGTTGGGTGATAGGTATCAATGCATCTCTGTGGGATTTTTACATATTTTTTTTCTCTTCTTTCTTTTATCTTTTCTTTTTTTTATTTCGAAGATAATGGAATAAGCACTTAAGTGCTTTTTTACATCCAGTCCCCGTATGTTTACAGTTTGGTAAATTTTGTCATATTTAAGCATGTAGGCTTCAAATATGCGGATGTTTCATAAGAGTGTGTGTGTGTGCGTGTGTGTGCGCTTGCGTTTGTGAGTACGTTCGAATTTGCTAGGACCATAGATTGTCATTGATTGCTTGTGTGATGGAATAGGTCGAATGGAAGCGCTTTGATTTGTTTTTACAAGGTATAGCGCTATATAAGTTCCATGTATTATTATGTTTATTATGATTATATATTATTATATTATTATTGATAGATGTATGTATGTAGTGTAGTAGTGAGTATGTAGTATATGATTGATATTATTATTAATTTATTATACATACATATATTATTATATATTAATAATTATATATATTATTATATATAAATTTATAAAAAAGAAACAGTTATAACCTTGCCCTGTGTCAGGCCATCATGCATTTCTGCGTTCTTTTTTCATGAACGCCTTATATTGGAACTGTGCCTTTCAAATAAATTTGGTGGAGGAAAACTTGTTACACACAAAGGGTAATATTGACTCATGAGGCAAACATGACTTATGGCTTAAAACTTCTACCCAACAATACTTCATATTGAGTTGTTGTTTGTTTTTGTTTTTATTGAGAATAGGGGCTTTGGTTTTGCTTAGATGAAGATTTTCTTCTTTCAAAAGGGAGAGCTGATTACCTTTTGTTGGTTTTTTTAAGTGTAACTGTCAGAATAGCATTTGGGAAACATCCATGCATATTTATATCTTGAGTCAGAAAAACGGATATCACAAAGAGAAGAGAAGAAGAAGAAGAAGAAAGAAGAAGAAGAAGAAGAAGAAGAAGAAGAAGAACAACAACAACAACAACAACAACAACAACAACAACAACAACAACAACAACAACTAGTAAAATGACAAAACAACAAAAAGAAGAAAAGAAGAAGAACTAACCGCAGGAAGAGACACTCAGAAAGAACTAGGATTAATCTAAGAAGAAGAGCACTGTTAGTAAAAACTACAACAACACAACAACAGATCAAATATATAAAAAAGAGAACTTTGTAATAGCAATGACGCAGTTTGTGTTTACTTATTGTGGTTTCAAGGCTGAAGGCGCCTAGTTTTGGACCGTAGGCCTAATACACCTCAGGCTCTTCTTGTCTCTTAGCTTTTCTTATTTGTAGATGGATGTATGTCGTGAGATACTTGAATGCAAGTGCTCTGATTTGTTACTTTTCATTTTTCGTTACTCTTCTCATTCCAATTATTATTTATCATTATCATTATTATTACTAAATTATTGTTATTGTTTTGATGCTGCTGCTGCTGCTGCTGCTGCTGCTGCTGCTTGTTGCTGCTGCTACTGATGATCATGATGATATGATGGCGGCGGCGGCGGCGGCGACGACGACGACGACGACGACGTGACGACGATGATGATGATTGATGATGATGATGATGATGATGATGAGATGATGATGATGATGATGATGATGACGACGACGACGACGATCGACGAGACGACGACGACGACGACGACGACGACGGTGTGATGATGATGATGATGATGATGATGATGATGATGATGATGATGATGATGATGATGATGATGATGATAGAGACACGGACAGACCAGAGACAGACAGACAGGAAAGAGAGGGAGGGAGGCTACTTTGACCTTTCTCAATCTACACGATCCAAGAACTAAAAAAAAAAATCCCGCTTTCAAAGAAACATGACACGAACTAGGCTCTCAAGAGAGCCTTAAGTTTACAACCTAGTACACAGACCAGGGGTTAAAGGCACAGCTAACACTCTTTCCAAATTTCTTGCACGCAAGGCTTTGACAGGGAAAAAAAAGATGGAAAAGAAAAAAAAAGTACAAAGGAAACTTGTATTTGAGAGAGAAGAGATAGAGAGACAGACAGACAGACAGACAGACAGGACAGACAGACAGAGAGGAAACAGAGAAGAGAGAGAAAAGAGACAGAGACAGAGAGACAGACAGAGACAGACAGAAGACAGACAGACAGACAGACAGAAAAGACAGACAGCAGACAGAGAGACAGAGAGATATTCGCTATAAAAAAAGAAGTAATATCTTGTCTACGCCGAATCAGCATAACAAATCCACCCCTTCCTCCCCTGAACATTTTTTTTTTCAGTTTCTGAAAATCACCCAACGGGACAAATAAGCCAAAGCTAACACCAGCCAAGCCAAATCCATGACACTCAATGGCCTTATTTATCTACATTCACCCCCCCCCGTCCCTCCTCTCCACCCTTCTCTTTCCCTACCACCTCCTCCTCCTTCTTCCTTCCTTCTTCATAACAATTTATTCCACTTCGCTTTCCGTTCTATGGAGCGAGCGAGTACATGGATGCACTGTTTTCCTTATAGCTGCACAAATCGATACAGAGCAAACATCCTGGAAAAGGCAATACATAACATCTCCTCCGGGGCTGTTGTCGTTGTATGATGGGTGGATGTTGTTTACTGAAGGTGTGACAAGCCAACAAGGATTATTATGTTTGACCCCTGTTGCTGTTATGGCAGTTTGTCATGTCTGTTAATATTCAGGAAATGGGGTGATATGAGGTTTTGATAACTTTGTTGGATATTATATCAAAAGAGGTGTTATCATATTCGATATAGCTAACACCTAAAGTGTTCCTACAATCAAGTTTTATTTTTTAAAAACTCCTTTAGCAGCGAAAATCTGCACTAGTGCTAGACTGTAGAGGTGGGAACAGATGACATTTATTACAAAACTGCATACACACGGGGACTGGATGTAAAAAAGCATTAGAGTACTTAGTCCATTATCCTCGATATAAAAGAATAAAAGAAAAGAAAAAAAGGTGCTAGGTAGAGAGGCTGGGTAATCTCTACTGATCACGCCTGTAGTTGTTTGTTGTTGTCCGTCGTGTTCGACGATGACCTTCAAAACAGCAGAGGAGGCAGCTGCTGTTTTGGAAACTGGGTAGAAACCTCTAGTTAGCGCGTCATCATCCCACTGGCACTATAGTCTCTTTGACCATTTATTGTTGTGATGTAGTTGTTTTTTTTCTTCTTCTCCAATTCAGTACCACTGAGTTTATCTACGTATGTTCAGCATTGTGTATGATCCAGCAAATAATGCTAAAATTCTTCAGTGGTGACTCAAAGATATTGATCAAGAACAAAGTATGGGTCCCCAGTCTAAACATGTTGGTGTGTGACAAGTAGGTCGTGGTGCACACATTAAACGACCAAGTGTGACTAGATTATCACTAATAATTTTTATGTCCAGCTTTTGTTTGCTTCTTTTCCTTGTCTGATTTGTTTTGCAAAGTGCACTTGGCCACTGACTTTTCCAAGTGAAAGTCTAATGTACAGTTTTTGTCAAAACAATGTCAATATTCAGAGAGCAAAAAATTCGAAAATCAATATTAAGATTAAATGGTATAGCATTTAAAAAAATAACTAAAAGGTAAAAAGGTCAAAGGTGTCCCATAACTATGTGGTCGTAGGGGAGCAAGGCATCAGAGACCTCATGCTTCTCTAGGGGCCAGTATATTGAGGGCGGTGCCCATCTCCTCTCCCTCGCTGCTTTACCTTCCCTGGCCCTAAAGAGAGAAGGTACGCATAAAATTTACAACTGGGTAAATTGGGTGGACTGTACTGAAACCAAGAGCACAAACAGTCACCCATCCAATCGGTAATCACGCTTGATGCTGCTTAAGCTTAACTTGGGGAAAGCTTGGTTACCAAATGGATGGGTGACCGTTTGCTGGCCTTGGTTTCAGTGCAATCCCCCAGTTCATCCAGCTGTAAATGGGTACCTGCCTCTTTGGGGTCAGGGAAGGTAAAGCAGCGAGGGAGAGGAGATGGGCGCCGCCCTCAATATGATGGCCCCTAGAGAAGCTGAGGTCTCTGATGTCTGGCTCCCCTCAGACCACATAGGTTATGGGGCACTTTGACCTTTTTACTCATGTCAGAGCTGGTCCAATCTTGATGTTCTGCAGTTTCATTAATGCACTTGCACCACAGTCTTTATCAATTTGTTTTCTATGTCTCTACAAGTTTCTACATGGAGTGCATATTCATCTTCTTGCAAGGGCAATGCTTCTCACGAGAACATAGATCTTAAGTCTGAAATTATAATTATGTGCACGTTCACACATTTAAAACTAACGCCTGACCTCTTGCTACAAAGGTTATCTTGTGCCTTTTTCTGCTGTTAGAGCAATCAGACAGGATGGAAAGGTCCAAGTGACATTTTCAAATAACGGTAAAATTTAAAATCGTTTTTTTTCCCCCCCCTTCTCTCTCTCTCTCTCTCCCTCTGTCTTCTGTCTGTCTGTCTGTCTGCCTTCTGTCTGTCTGTCTGTCTGTGTCTGCTGTCTGTCTGTCTGTCTGTCCTGTCTGTCTGTCTGTCTGTCTCTGTCTCTGTCTCTCTCTCTCTCTCTCTCTCTCTCTCTCTCTCTTCTCTCTCTTCTCTCTCTCTCTCTCTTCTCTCTCTCTCTCCGTGAATCTTAACATCGTTGAAACTGATGTTTAAATACCATGGGAATACCCAGTTTATCCTGTGGTAAGAACTGATCGACTGACAATTCAATTCATTCATATTTGATAGATCGTTGGTTTTTTTTTCTCCCATTAAATCAGTCGCTTAATTACTTCTTCAAATGAAATTCGTCTGTTTAGTCGTTTTGTTCGTTGCTTTCTCTCCTCTCTCCCCTCGCTCTCTCTATGTGTGTGGAATTTGAAGAGATAATGCAGAAGAAACATATTAGTGATAGAGACTTGAAGGCATTGAATAATTGAATATTTTGTGTTGTAATCATGATTAAACTGTGTCTGTCTGTCTGTCTGTCTGACTGTCTGATTGCTTGACTGCTTGACTGGCTGATTTTATTTTTGATTGATTCGCTGACTAAAACATCGTTTGACTGATTAATTGAATGTTGGATCCATTTGGATTTGGTAGATTTTTTTCTCCACTCATTCATTTATTTACGTTGTTTTAATTCCCCCAACGACTACGTTGGATATGTGAACACTATTGCCTTTGTTTAGATTGCCAAAATGGTTTGATGCAAAACATTTTGTATAATTAAAAAAAAACAGTCAGTGACTAGTTATGAAACTGACTAAATAGCCAAAAATATAATGTCTGACATACTTCAATCAATCTGGCTGTTAAATATTCAAATTTATTATAAAAAAAACACAAAAAACACCAACCAACACGTGTATCAGCAAATAAAGCTATTAACGTGATCCAGTCGGACCTTCACAATAATTCCAAACAAGTTGTTTTGGCAGAATAATTCTCTGAATTGGCTGTTTAAGCACCATTTGAGCACCACCAAATTAAAGATTATGGTTTCTACGTACGAACACTCTTTCTTGCTTTCCACAGACAGCTAATCATCGAGCCATTGAACCACACAGGCACGTCTCCAGTTTGAGGGCTTTTGGGTGGCATTTGCCGTTTTTTTTGTTTTGGTGTGTTCTTTTTTTCCTCTTTTATTTTTAAAACATGGTCCATTGAAAAATTCTTCTTACGATGTCTGCGAAAAGCGATAAACATCAAACCATGTCTGAGGAAAGCTGTAATTTTTGAAAACTTTTTTTTATATATACTTTACAGTTTAATAGACATAGAGAGATTGCATTTCCTTTTTGAAAACTATGTATGAATGTTTGTCTCTGTCTGTCTGTGTTCCGTCTGTCTGTCTCTGTCTCTCTCCCAGTTTCTGTCTGTCTGTCTCTCTGTCTCTCACTCGCTCTCTTCTCAGTCTCTCTGTCTCTGTCCGTCTGTCTGTCTGTCTGTCTGTCTGTCTGTCTGTCTGTCTGTCTGTCTCTTCTCTCTCTCTCTCTCAACACCACAACACACACACACAACACACACACACACAACACACACACACACACACAACACCACACACTACACACATACACATAAATCATAAAGCATACAAAATAAAATCGCACAAAAAACAAACTGTATCAAAATATTGATTGCAATATAATTTGAAAAAAGCCTAAACAGTAAACTGCAGATTGACGTCAACAATGTTTCAAAACAAATACACAGTATTATTTTTCACATTAAATGTTACACGTCTAAATTACTGCAGAGAAAACAAAATGGCTACCAACGATCTAAACTTGGTAATCACACACCTCTCATTTTTCCTGTTTAATAACTATTACATTTTAACGTCTGAAACAGGCATGTAATTTATCTTTTGGGTGGTAACCGGCAATCATTTATCCATTCTAACAGCTAATACAATCAACTCCCTTCTATCAGAAATCACTGCACTGATTGCCATGGCTTCCTGGTGTGTTTTATTCCTGTCAGACACCGGACAAGCAGATTACTCTGTCTCCTTTTCTCGTCAGCTTCAGATTGGGTTCAGCTGGGGGGGTTGTTCTGGAGAATATAATCACTTCAGGGGTCTGAGACTGTTTCTCCGTCTGTTTATTGGTTTCATACTCGCCAACGCTGTCTGATAATTCACTCTTTTTTGAAACACACACAAAAAATGGAGTTTTACCGTGTTCGGGTGAATCTTTTCTTAAGGGTTGAAGTGAAAACGTTCAAGAAGTTTGTTAAGGATATCAGTGAGGTATTTTAGGTTTGTGTTCTTTTCAGAACATTCACTGAGTTGTAAAGGAAAGATAAAAATGATGAAAGGAAGTGAATTGTATCTTGTTGTTACATGTTTTGCATAGTAGTGGTGATAAAATCAAAAATTACACTAATCCATTTTAATTCTAAACTACCCCCCTCCCCTCTCTGTCAGAACATTACAAATCTAATGATAAACCGGCCTTAATTGCTCACTATTCAAAAAAAATGTTAGACTCAAGTTTTTAAAAAAGCAGAAATTTGGCTTTAGTGTTTGCATTAATATACTACTTTGCAGTTTTGATAAATCTGTGAATCACATCCTGTTTTAATTATGCATCAGATAAAAGTGACATATTTACTCACAGATAACTCTTACTTTACTGAAACCTGTTTTGGTTTTGTTTGGTATCAATTCTAAACTAGCCATGCACTTTATGAAACGGAACAAAAAAGGTTTTGTAATTGTAAAGAAAGTAATTATTTAAAAGTTTTGACCATCAGAGAGAACTCTGATAGAGTCACGTGATAGAATGAACCTTACAGTAGAAATTCTATCTCTGTTAGTAAGTTCCACCTCAGCTGATAGAAGACACTTACAGTAGAAAATTCTATCTCTGTTAGTAATAGTTTCCACCTCAGCTGATAGAAGAACCTTACAGTAGAAAATTCTATCTCTGTTAGTAATAGTTTCCACCTCAGCTGATAGAATGACACCTTACAGTAGAAATTCTATCTCTGTTAGTAATAGTTTCCACCTCAGCTGATAGAATGACACTTTACGTAGAATTTATCTCTGTTAGTAATAGTTTCCACCTCACGACGCAAAAACTCTTCTCTAATATATAGTTTCCACATCAAAATTGACCATACAGCCAAATCTTCTGTCAGATAGTATATTTGATTCCAGTCTCTCTGTTCTCAAATAGGGTTTGCTGGTCTGTTCCAGTTACTCTGAACGTCAGATTATTGTTGC
>CM060329.1:47101586-47104086 GCA_030674155.1 Stramonita haemastoma
AGTCTCTGTCTCCGTCTGTCTCGTCTGTCTGTCTCTGTCTCTCTCTGTCTGTCTGTCTCTGTCTCTGTCAGTCTGTGTGTCTGTCTATCTGTCTCTCTCTCTATCTCTCTCTTTTTCCCCCCCCCCCCCTCTCTCTCTCTCTCTCTCTCTCTCTCTCTCTCTCTCTCTCTCTCTCTCTCTCTCTCTCTCTCTCTCCTCTCTCTCCTCTTTTTCTCTCTCTCTCTCTCTCTCTCTCTCTAAAAAGACTGTTTCGTGTTGAAGGTTTCTTTCAAGGCATTTAGTTTTTTTAAAGTCCTGGTGTCAGGTAGATGCAATTCGTGCTGGGAAAGATCACAGGTTGCCTGTTGTCCGTCCACCCACCTAATGCCTCTGTCTCTCTCCATCATCAATGTGTCCTGTTTCTCTGTGTTGGTTTTTTCTCTGTCTGTCACTGTCTCTGTCTGTCTCTCTGTCTGTCTGTCTGTCTGTATATCTGTCTGTTTCTCTCTCTCTTTCTGTGTGTGTGTGGTGTGTGTGTGTGTGTGTGTGTGTGTGTGTGTGTGTGTGTGTGTGGTGTGTGTGTGTGTGTGTGGCGCGTACGCGCGCGCGGCGCGCGCGCGTGGTGTGTGTTGTGTGTGTGTGTGTGGGGTGTGGGTTGGGTGTGTTTCCATCCAAATATCCATCTGTCTCTGTCTCTGTCCCTCTCTGTCTCTCTGGGTCTTTCTCTCTATGTCTGTGTCTCACTTGTCTCTGTCTGTCTGTCTGTCTGTTTCTGTTTTCATATTCCTATGTATCTGTTCTTTATCTTAGATAGGAAAAACTCGTTCGTTGGTTATGCTCAGAAATATCTTTGGTCATAAGTGGTTGTAATTGTTATCTAGCTTGTAAAAATACTTTAAACCTTTATTCCCTTTAAAAAAAAAATTCACGTAATGTGGACGCGTGGCTCCAGTTACGGTAATTAAAAGATTACGTAGGTGTCTTCTGTGCCCCCCCCCCCCTACACACACTCGCACACACACACGCACACACGCACGCACGCACCGCACGCACGCACGCACGCACGCACGCACACAACGCACACACAGCACACACGCACACGCACACGCACGACACACCACAGAGACACAGAGACACAGAGACAAAGAGACACAGACACAGACTTACACACATACACACACACACACGCGCGCGCGCGCGCGTGCGCGCGCGCGCGCAGAGAGATACACACACACACACACACACACACACACACACACACACACACACACACACACACACACACACACACACACTGGAACTGGATACCTTTGGCCTTGAAACGCCAACGTAAACACACACTGTGATGCTGCTGCTGCTGCTGCTGTTGCAAGAGTGTTTTTTTGCGTGCCAGTTCTTTTGTTTTTTTTGTAATGGTCCTCTCCTCTTAAGATTCTTCATTGAAACCTCTTACTATCGTTCTTGTTCACCATCATCATCGCTATCGTCGTCGTGGTCGTCATCATATCATTGTCATTATCAGCATTGTTTCGTCGTCGTCGTCGTTATATCCTTGTCATTATCATCATTGGTCCTGACCCATCATCAGTATTATCGTAGTCTTCTGTATATGTGATATGAAATATCATCATGATCGGTGTCATCGTCCTCGTCGTCATCGTCAGCGATCTTCTTAGTTTTCTTTATTTTCCTTTTTCCTTTTTTATATCACGTTTAAATCACGGCGGATTTCTGTGCACGAAATTTGGCCTGCTCTCCCTGGGGAGAGCGCATCGCTAAAAGAGCAGAGCCACACATTATTTCATTTCCTGTCTGCAACTAATTGTATTTGTTTCCGTATCAGAGTGGCTTTTTTCTACATAATTTTGCCAGGGCTAACTCCCTTATTGCCTTTGGTTCTTTTATGTGCGCTAAATAATTTGAATAGTTATGTGTAACACACGGACCTCAGCTTATCATCTCATCCGAAAGACTAGCACCTAGACCACCACTGATGGTTTAATGGATGGTGAACCCAGACGGAGATCAAACCATCACACACTTCAAGCCCAGATTTTTCGCTTTCAAGGCAAGAATGTTACCCCTAGACCACCCATCCACTTATGACAGTCATCGTTTACCTATTTTTCTTTTGTTCATGACCTCATTAAAAAAAACAAAAAACAACCTGGACTCGGTAGATGAACAAAAACATCAATATGTCTGTTTCATGACAGTACTTTGTCAGGTACATTTCGACAAACGAAAAGAATGGGAATCGTTTTTCTCTCTTGAAACAAAGGCGTCATCTCAAGCGAAACAAGGGTTATTACATGAGACAAACAAAAGCACTTTTCAAGCATCATTGGCTAGGCGCTATGTGCCTTCCCTTTTGTATGACCCTGTGACTCAAAGTTTGCCTCTTCGCTTCACAGTTTGTCTGGCAGCTTCAACTGTAGTGTGTACCGAGTCCTTTTCAGTTGTTGTTGTTGCTGTTGTTGTTGATTTTGTTGCTGCTGTTGTTGTTGTTGATTTTGTTGTT
>CM060329.1:47111586-47119086 GCA_030674155.1 Stramonita haemastoma
GTTTTCCCAATCGTTCTTTTTATTTATTTATTTTATTTTATTTTATTTTATCATTATATTCTTTGAGGGGGGAGGGGTATAATTTATCTGCTACCTAAGACTATTTCATTAGTCAGTGAGGATGTGTTATCAGGCCGTTGCATGTAAGGTTATGTATGCCTTAAGGAATTTACAGCTACACTCCATGGGTACCTTATTATCTCTTTCAGGGTGGGCCTATTTTCTCTGACTGGCACGTTTAACTGTGGGGCTTTAAACTTGGGTGAAGAAGTTCTGTACGCTGTAGAGAAAAAAAACATCATGTTGTTACTATGTGTTGCTTTCCACTTGCCAACGCGCATAAAAAGGGTGTGTGCATTCCGCTAGAATGAGGGAAAAGAAATCATAACTTGGCATCTTTTTGGCGATGGTGTATACGACAAAAGCAGACTAGCTGTACACACAGTATTGCCCCTACACCTGAATCGAATTTCCATACTGTGTGTGTGTGTGTGTGTGTGTGTGTGTGTGTGTGTGTGTGTGTGTGTGTGTGTGTGTGTGTGTGTGTGTGTGTGTGTGTGTCTGTCTGTCTGTCTGTCTGTCTGTCTGTCTGTCTGTCTGTCTGTCTGTCTACCTCTCTCTTTCTGTCTTTCTCTGTCTGTCTGTCTGTCTGTCTCTTTCTCCCATCCACCATATCTCTCCTTGTTTACTTATTTATTTTGTTTCATTTTTGGATGTAGTATTTCAAATAGCGACAAGGAAAAATCAATTTCAAAGCGCAGGAATCGCGCAAACTACACACAATAAGATCTGCTAAAAACAAGTTTACAAAATAACCAAAACTGATTTGTTAAAATAGCTGAAATAGTAACTGCATTGTTGCAGAACAGTACTTTAGAACAAAGATCAGAACAATGAAGACCTTTTTCAATATTAGCCATCTAAGTTACTGCAAAATTAAAGTGTTTGTTTAACTTTGTGTTTGATAGCCCCTCACCATAGCCCCCCAACACGTGGACTTTTTGCGCATACTTTTTTGTTATCATATGAAACCGGCAAGTAGGCTAACCTTGTTTTGGCAGTTATTGCTGGTAAGTCAATTCTGATAGTTGGCATATTCGATTTAATTTTGCCAGAAATCATAGTACTGATTGATATGGCTTTGTCCCGCTCAGTTTTATTCCTGGCAGTCTGTGGACAGGCAGATAACCAAGTCTCATTTTCCCGTCAGCTGGCAATGGGGTTAAACAGGGTGTGTGTGTGCTGGAGGAAATCATCACTTTAGCTGGCTTGTGACTGTTGTCACTCCGTTTATTGGGTTTCATGCTCCCCAATATTGTCTGTCAGTTCTGTCTTTCTTGGAATACAAAAAAGAAATAGGTTATGTTAAGTTTGGTTGATTTCTTTGTAAGGTTTTAAGCGGAAAAGACTCAGAAAAAAATAGAGAAATAGGTAAGTGATTGTTATAAGTTTTTTCTCCACGTTTGCGTCCTTTTAAGTGTTTTCAGAGGGAAAAAGTAAAAAAACTAAATGTTAGTTTGTTATTTCATGTCACATCGATGAAAAATTCAAGAAATTACTTAAATCATTTCAATGCATAAATAATCCATTAATTTTGTCAGAACATTACAAATATATTTGCGAACCAACCTGATTTGTTTTCGTTAACATAACAAATATCAGAAAAAAACGAAGCCAAAATAGGTCTTTTGTGTTCACATTATTGCAAGTTTGCCATTCAAATTCGATGACATTTGTTTCTCAGCAATTTTTTTTTTAATTGCTTCCAGTAAAATCTTGATATGTGACAGTAAAATCACATATAATATCTGCCAAATGTGGCAGTCTTAAGTCAAATGATACTGTACTTGAGCTTGTCTTTTCGCCTTTGCTGTTCATTTCTCGGCGAGAACTCCAAGGTTCACCAATGGCAAAATGTTTACGTATGCGACCATTTTTGCCCACCATTAAGGTTGCTGCTTTCCGACTTTGGTAGTCTTTTCGAATAATTTTAATTCTGAAAAAATTCAGAAACTTTATATAATCACACAAAATGCTGTTTGGCCATCATTTCAAAGAACAGAACAATACTTTTTTTATATATTTTTTTTATTGTATAACATGAAATCAGAAAGAAAACGTTGAGACGGAATCAGTAGCTGGTAAAAATGATCGAGATAGCAATAAGTAATTTTGTAGATAAAAGAAGTGCCGGTTTCTGATCAAATATAACCACACAGCCAAAGATCTGTTGTCAGATTACGCTATTCTTTACATGTCTGATTCGTACTTCAACATATCTATGGCTTACTAGTTAAGACTGGTACTTACAGAAGTCTGGTTCCTGTTGTCCTGTATGCAGACAAGTGTAACCTTTTTCTATCAGTCCAGCAAAGTCCTTCAGTCCCAATACTTGGTCTGATAACCAGATCAGCTGAATTGATTCCTACCTAGTCTAGCATTTGTCAAGCCTGGCAGTTGTTTTGTTGTCTGCATTGTTGGTGACTGTACTGCCGAACTAGGGTTGGGGTTGAAAGATAGGGCGGGGGGGGGGGGGGGATGGAAAGAAGAAGAGTGGATAGAAACATTACAGAATGCACGAGGAAATCTTTTGTGGAGACTTGGGCTTTGGCATGCAACCAGCATAAGTAAAGGGATATAATCAATAGAGTTGTTTTCTATGCAGGGCCTCAATATCTTTCCACAGATTTAGGAGAGAGAAGAGAGAGAGAGAGAGAGAGAGAGAGAGAGAGAGAGAGAGAGAGAGAGAGAGAGAGGGAGAGAGGAGAGAGAGAGAGAGAGAGAGAGAGAGAGACAGACAGACAGACAGACAGACAGACAGACAGACAGACAGACAGACAGACAGAGACAGACAGACAGACAGACAGAGACAGAGACAGAGACAGAGTGACAGAGAGAGAGAGAGAGAGAGAGAGAGAGAGAGAGAGAGAGATGAGAGAGAGAGAGGAGAGAGAGAGAGAAGGAGAAGGTAATATTGCTGGGATGACTTTATGTCACAAATTTCTACTTTTATTTTTAAAAAAAAAACAACTTTAAGAACAATCAAATGATTAAAACCGTTTTGACAACAACCCCCCCCCCCCCCTCATAAACCAAATGCACACTGATAAAACCTCCCCAAACAAAACAAGAAATATAAAACAAACCAAAACACAAAAGAAAGATATTTGATCCCAATATTGGATTTTAATTAAAAAAAAAAACAAAAAAACTTCAGCATTACAACAGTGCAAACATCTTCTACGCAAGAAAAGCCAGACAGCAAAACCGCGAGTTGAAATAAATCTCTTTTCCAAATCAGTTATGATCAACGTGAAGGAAAACAATAAAATATAAAAAAAGAAGCACAATGGTTGTCATAGCTACCATGGTACTGACACGTGTCAGACCTCAGCAAGCAGCGAGATTATTGTTCCAATTTTGTTGTCAACTTGTGATGGGGTTAAGTTGGGGGGGGGGGGGGGGGGGGGGAGATCGGGTGGGGATGGAGGGGGTGGGTGGGAGGGTGGGTAAAGGAGGGGTCGTTTGTTATGGCGTAAGCATTTTGCTGGCCGTAGAATGTTATTGGACTCCGTTTATTAGATCATGTGTTCGGCTGTAATATCTGGGGAGTTCGCCCATTCTCTGGATACAATCATGACTCCAGCATGCAGTCTTATTGATTTCGCTTTGGTTCTGTTTCTTTTTGCTTTGTGAAGCATGTTATGCAACGCGGTCGTAAACCTGGTAAAATGTTTTGTGTTTATGTATTTTCTTGTTTCAGCATGTGAAAGAAAAATGTTATGGATTGAATGTTCATTGATGACACCGGTCATTCTGGCACGTATACTTTTAAGCGCTGTGGTTTGTTTTTACAAGATATAGCGCTATATAAATTCCATGTATTATTATTATTATTATTATTATTATTATTATTATTATTATTATTATTATTATTATTATTATTATTATTATTATTATCATTATTATTATTATTATTGTTATTATTATCATTATTATTGTGCAATGGTTTTTTGTGATGGAGGTGGTGATTTTGTTACTATAACAGCATAGACACTGAAATTAGACAACAACATGTTTTGAGACTGAAAAGTAAACAGTCATCGTTGCAATTAATGATAAATCTTGCTTAAAATGGATGCAAGCACTCTACGATAACCATTGAAATGGTTTTTCAAATTTGGTCACAATTTCATCCATTATCGATGGATTACTCGTTCGTTTATTTATTTGTGAGTCGTCATTTTTCTCATCAGGTTTTAGATATCATAATGTTTAACCAATTAGTTATATTGGTACACTTGATAGCTTTTTATTTACTTTTTTTATTTTGTGATATTTTGGTGCTTGTCTCTCATGTCTCAGGTTTCTCTTCCACCTCCTCGTCATCTACAGCTCTGGAACAGATCCTTTCTCTCTCTGTGTTGCCACCCTCCTAATCCGCCATTCATCTGCATCTGACATTCTGTCAGCATTGATTTTCCAATCAGTTTAATCCATGCATGATCTTCACTCTCTTCCAGTTTCCACACAAAATTTATCTGTTTTTTTCCACGAGTTTTTTCAGCTGCAGATTTATGCAGGCTTCATCTGCATTTTCTCCCCCATGGTTTTGTTGGCTATTGCAGAGAACGTCGAAATTGTTTTCAGTGTTTTTGTGTTCCTGGTATTTCTTTTTCGTTGTATTTTTACCACCTTTTTCTCTTTAATTTCCGGTTTTCTTCTATGGTGCTAGTCGTGTCCTTCATTTGTTTTGTTTTGTTTTCTGTTATTTAATGCACAAATTGATCGCTGTTTCCTGTACGGCACCAAAAATACCTTTCATTATTATGTATTGGATTTTGTTTTCTGTAGTTTATTACCTTTAGATTCTGTCCTCACATAAAATTTCTTCTGATTACAAAAAAAAAATTATTGTAAATAAATGTCTTCTTTTTTGTGTGCTTTTTGTTGCTTTTTTGGATGGGTGACCGTTTGCGTGCCGCGGCTTTACTATAGTCCCCCAGTTCACCCAAAGAGTACCTGCCCTCTTTAGGGTCGGGGATGGTAAAGCAGCGAGGGACGTTGGGGAGCGAGGTGTCAGAGACCTCAGCGTCTCTAGAGGCCAGCATCTTGAGGTCGGCGCCTATCTCCTTTCCCATGCTGTTTTTCAAAGACCATCCTGCAAATTGGGGGCGGGGTAGCTAAGTGGTAAGAGCGCTCGCTTTCCCCAAGTCAGGTTAGGCAGCGTCGAGCGTGGTTACCAGTTGGATGGGTGACCGTTTGCGCACCTTGGCTTCAGTACTGTCCCCCTTCCCCCAGTTCACCCAGCTGTGAAGGGGTACCTGCCCTCTTTAGGGTCAGGGAAGGTAAAGCAGCGAGGGAGAGGAGATTGGCGCCGCCCTCAATATGCTGGCCCCTAGAGAAGCTGAGGTCTCTGATGCCTTGCTCCCCTACGACCACCTAGGTTATGGGACACCTTTACCTTACCTTTGCCTTTATCCTGCAAGTCCGGGAAGGCTACTTAGAAGTTGTTTCCCAACTGTGCACCTTTCAGATCTAAATTTGACATTGACATTTGACATAGCCATCTTTTCTCCTCTTGCACAACTGTGCAAACTCGCCGACCAGCAAAATGTTGCCGGAAAGGAATAACCGGAGTGGGAGGGTGGTCAGAATTAGAATGTTCCTTTCTCTGAACAAAGGCTGCTTTGAAAAGACAGCAGATACCTAGAATAGGACAGAGGGACAAAGAGAAAAGAAAGACGTTGGAGATAAGAGGGAAGGAGAGAGAGACAGGGGCAGAAGAAGGGGGGGAGAGGGGCGAGGGAGAAAGGAGAGGAGAGAGAGAGAGAGAGAGAGAGAGAGAGAGAGAGAGAGAGAGAGAGAGAGAGAGAGAGAGAGAGAGAGAGAGAGAGAGAGAGAGAGAGAGAGAGAGAGAGAGAGAGAATATTATGAGCGTTGAATTCTCTCTCTTTTGTGTACATAAATCTTGTCATAACGTTGGAACTCTGTCTGTTTGTCTGTCTGTCAGTTTGTTTTTATGCCCATAACTCTTGTCATACTGTTAGAACTCTTATGGTACCAAATCTTCATTTTGGGGGGTGTACGGTATTGTTGCTCTTACAAGTTTTGATTTTGTTTCTTTTCCTTTTTACTCTCACAATTGTCATTCTCGTCTTCCTCCTCCACCTCCTTCTCCTCCTCCTCCCTCTCCTCCTCCTCCTCCTCCCCACCCCTCTCCTCCTCCTCCTTCTCTCCTCCTCCTCCTTCTCCTTCCCCCTCCCTCTCCTCCTCCTCCTCTCCTCCTCCTCCTTTTTTATTTATCTTTTCTTCATTCATTCAATTTTTCCCCCTTTTCCCCCCATGTATTTTAAGATAAAACCTTTTGTTGACCTTTATTGCTGTGCACTGTTCATTTTGTTTGCTAAGCTAAAGAAATACAAGTGTGGCGTGTCTGTTCGTCTCTTTTCTGGTTCCTTATTTCAGGGGGTTCTTCTTTTTTTTATATTATTATTTCCCTGGAGTCTTGGCAGGTGCTCTTGCCCAATTCTTAATGAATGCTGAACAGATTTGGACAGAAACGGATTTATCTCTTTTTTGTGTAGCCCTATATTTAGACTTCAATGGAGTATTTTCATCCTACAGTACTTGGCATTTTTTTTAAGCTTGTTCCAAACTTTTGGTTGTTGTTTTTTTTTATCCCCATGCTATGACATCAAGCTGTTTGTGCGTCAAGGACATGTTTGTTTGTGCATGAAGGCATTCACAAGATAAGTTACACAAACATAGATTATGTGAGAGTTCATTTATATGTAAGAGTAATCAATGCACGCAAGCTTGCATACATGCACACCGTTCATAATTATGGAAGCACGTATACATGTGCATAATTATTCAAAGATGCACGCTCAGGTGCACAAGCGCCCACACGTGCTTGCGCGCGCACACACACACACACACACACACACACACACACACACACACACACACACACACACACACACATACACACACAGAGGAACAAACACACACTATTATTTCAGTGCTTTATTCTTTTAAAAGGATGTGTCATTATGAATGCAATTACCCGTTTGCGCTACACCATCTGTACAAGAAAAAAACAACTCCACCAGTATGAGATAACCCTTTTTAGCACATACTTCACCACCCTCCCCACCCTCCTCCCTAACTAACCTACTATCTCCACCTTTTACATACAGCCCCCCCCCCCCCCCGTACCCCTCCTCCAAACCTCATCTCCTAAGTTGCTTTGCAAAAAGATCGAAGAGTCGGCTGGTCCCCCCCCCCCTTACCCCACCTATTCCCCCTAGCCCCTCCCCTACCCCTCCCCCCCCCATTCTCCATTTACTGTTTTGCTGTCTGTCATTTCTCGTAATGTTGGTGCCAGTGAGTGTCGTGTGCTGATAACAGGGAGGCCCCGTTTTGTGGGGTGCAAGCTTCAATGCTTTGTTGGATTGCTACTTCTACTTGGAAAAGAGAGAGAGAGAGAGAGAGAGA
>CM060329.1:47124086-47131586 GCA_030674155.1 Stramonita haemastoma
ACGTTAAAGACATTTCTAGAGTTTCCAAACGGTGGAGTGATACAATTTGTACATAGAGAGTCATTGGTATCATCCCAAAGGAGCGTCAAGCTTTCATTTTACCGCCAGTCTTATTCCAAAACCCCTCGCGGTTTTATCTTTAGTGGGTCACCCTATGGTCGCATCGTTATTCAGAATCATCATCCACAGAACATACCAAACGTTTTTATTCACATCTTGGGAGGTGGCTATTTTACAACTTTTCCGCCTCAACCAGCTTATTTTTCCCCTCTCAAGAGAGAAGACAATGTACTGGAAGAATAGAGTAGACTATACGATTGCATACAGGTTTTATGTCCTTTTCTTCTATTCCACCCTGAGATGCGTCACCTTTTGAAAAAAAGTGTTTTTTTTCCCCTTTTCTTTTTCTGTATCTATCCTGCTTGTAGCTTGTGTCCAGTAGTTCTCTCCATGGGGCGAGAGGGTTTCTCTTGGTTTACGGGCTATGTGCTCGGTTTAGCTGCGTGTGGTCAGATGGGGTTGTTGAGTTTGATGGATCGGGGTTAGACTCCTTTATCTGAGCTTTGTTTTCCTTTCTTTCTTTCTTTTGTTCATGGGAGGGAGAGAAGAGAGAGAGAGAGAGAGAGAGAGAGAGAGAGAGAGAGAGAGAGAGAGAGAGAGAGAGAGAGAGAGAGAGAGAGAGAGAGAGAGAGAGAGAGAGAGAGACAGACAGACAGACAGACAGACAGACAGACAGACAGACAGACAGACAGACAGAAGACAGACAGACAGACAGGCAGCCAGGCAGGCAGGCAGGCAGGCAGGCAGACAGACAGACAGACAGACAGACAGACAGACAGACAGACAGACAGACAGACAGACAGACAGACAGACAGACAGACAGAGAAGAATGCAGAAGAAGAGGAGGAGAAGGAAATTGAAATAAAATGATTGATAATGATTATTCTAAAGTACATAACCGTTTTGATTATGAAAAGTCCACCAATACACCCACCCCAAAATAAACACACACAAACCAATAGCAACCAAGCCCCCCCCCAAAAAAAAAAAAAAAAATAAAATAAAAAGAGCACAAACCCCTAAACAAGAATAAAAGAAACAAGAACAAAAAACCACCCCCCTCCCTGTCCCTAAAAAAAACACAAATCAAAACAAAACAAAGAAAAAAAAGGAAAAATAAACAACCAAACAAAAGAAACAAAAACAAAGAAAACGAACCAAACCAGAGAGAAAAGAAAAAAAAAGTGTTTTCTCAACAGCACCAGAGCTGCTAAATGTACTGTTCAATCCATCAGGCCCGGATTGCAGGATGAGTGGTACACAGTATGCAGCTTGTGTGGAAATACACTCGCTTTTGAAGATGTGATTTGAATTGTATGTAATAAGTAGTATTTACCGAAAAAAAAGTCAACAGCATTTTGATTTGTGTAGAGTCGGCGGGACAGGCCTACTCTTCCGAAAGGCAGAACAAATTTTAACATGTAGGTTTATTGTTCTGTTTATGTATTGAACAATCACTTGTTTTTACATGGGTCTTTTTCTCTCATACTCCAGCTATGTATGATTAGAATTAGTTTTGGCACAAGAAACAGAACTGTCATAAACAGGGTACTTTTCACTGATAGTTTTCATGCCTTGGTCATGTGGTATAGCTCAATTAACGTTTTTCTATGCATTCTTGTAGACAGCAAGGATTTTTTTTCAAGACCTCAAAACTCCTTTTAGTGAGGGTGGGGGTAGCCTAGTGGTTCGAGCGTTGCGTTCACGTTTTTGAATGCCCCGGGTTCGAGCCACCACTCAAACACCCGGTCAAAGGGAGCTTTACCATGAAGTTAGCAACAGTATTGAGTCCACTGCCCCAGGAAGTCCTTCAGATAAGACTATAAGCCAAGTTCCCGTTTGCGAATGCATGCAGAATATACTGCGTACATGTCAAAACCCGTTCTGTCTTTTGGAAGAGTAGACCATTTCATGCTGGTGAGAATGGATGACAAAGTTAAAAAGAAATGCACGAACACTGGTGTAGTGTTTACTCACCATCCTTCAAGTCAGAATGCGGCTACCATAATTATGGATAACAACAGTTGCATATGCAAAATCTCACCATTGGTGAACCCCGGAGCTCTAGTCGAGGAACGAAAAAATCTCACCCTCCCTTCGAATTCATGCAGACATCTTGCGCACACGTTAAACCCGTTCCACTTTTCGGAAGAGTAGGCCGTTGTGTACCGGTGGGAACAGATGAAAACATTTACAAAACTGCATACACACGGGGACTGGATGTTAAAAAAGAACACGAGTGCTTATTCCATTATCTTCGAAATAAAAGAATAAGAGTGAAGTAAAATTGTCGAGAGGAAGACAAGGCCATACGCCTCTCCTATTTATGTATATCACACCGGAAATTCTCAATGCCCATTCTTCATTTACATACACTTATTCAGACGGGACCGTAGCAATATCTTCCTAGTTTCGCAAAACCTGTTCAAAGTCATTTTTGAATACATCATGAAGAAATCTCCGTGTGCCTTTGGAATGCGAAAAGAAATCCCTAGGTACGTTATGGAAGAAAAAAATCCTGAAATAATAATGATATGAAAGTGGCACTGTGTTCAATGATAACATGAAAATAATGGAATAATGGATATTTCGTTTCTTGCCTTGTGGCCATCTTTTGAATGGAAGGTATAAAACAAATAGCGTTAATCTTTCCACAAAATATTTGTTTTATTTATATCCGTGATGCCTGAATACTCATGACAGTCAAGATTGGAAAGAAAACTGAAAAAAGTGATTTTTTTTTACTCGCTCCACGCTAGAACTGTGAGGTAGATCAATGCTGATAATTTTGCGTATATTTTTTTGTCAGCTATTAAGGTAGCAACCTTTTGACTTCGGGGATGATGTCCAAACTCGATGACAGTGTGCATGCGTTAAAAAAAATCATCTTTTCTTACAGGCACGCATCGGCCTACTCTTTTGAAAGCCGGAGCAGGTTTTAACGTCTGCACAAAATGTTCTGCGTGGCTTCACACATGGGACCTCGGCTCATAGTCTCATCCAAAGGACTTTTGGGAGAATGGAATCGTAACTGATGACAACTCCAGGGGAAAGATCTGCTGGAACGGGTGCCTTAGTGGTGGCTCGAACCCTAGCCTTCAGATTGTGTACTTAACGTTCTAACCAGTAATACAATATAGAAAAAAAAAACCTTCATGTGCATCCAACAAGAAAACGACATTAATCCATTACACACACACATACACACATCACACACACACACACACGCGCGCGCATACGCGCGCGCGCGCACACACACACACACGCCACACGCACACACACACACACACACACAACACACACACACACAGGTGCTGGCACGCATCAGTTGGCTTCATAATATGGGAAGAAAATTTCTAAATTTTAAATAAAAGTTTATGAAGCAGCATAATACAAAAGGAACTGATCCAGAGAGAGAGAGAGAGAGAGAGAGAGAGAGAGAGGGGGGGGGGGGAGACAGAGACAGAGAGAGACAGAGACAGAGAGTGGAAGGATCACTGTCATAATTATGTCAAAAACTGATCTCGTAAATGTGTTCAGAGTATTCTTTACATTTTCGAAGAAGCACCACGGGGATGAAACCCCTATAGGCATAACTGCTCTGTCCCTTACAGCAATCCTGTGATTTAACGTCTTCCTTTAAGGGTCTTGAGTGAAGACCTACAACACTAGAGATGCTTTCATCATCATCATCATCATCATCATCATCATCATCATCATCATCATCATCATCATCATCATCTTCTTCTTCTTCTTCTTCTTCTTCTTCTTCTTCTTCTTCTTCTTCTTCTTCTTCTTCTTCTTCTTCTTCTTCTTCTTCTTCTTTCTTCGTCAAACGCTCAGATAGCAACTATTGTTGTCTGTCATATGAGCGAAAATGCGTTGCGCTACCGTTAAGCGTCTGACAAGTCAGGCCCTGCGCATCCGACTTCCGCGTGGGAGAGAATTGTTATCTTTTAAATTTTCTGGAAAAAAGAGAAATAGACAAGAATGAGGTGACAGAAAGAAAAGGAACAAGGCAGAAACAAAAAGAGGGATAGAAAAGAGGGAATTTATGGCACACAATTTCCAGAAGGTGGGAATACTATTTATACTGACAGGACCCCGGTATCCCAACGGAGAAAGATGTTTTTTATATTGTTCATTCAAAAGAATTCTCTTGAGTCTTGTTTACTAATTGTAGCACAAATCCTCCAAACAAAAAACAACACATCCTAACTAACCCTAAACCTTAGACAAACAAAAAAAAAGAACAAAACAAAAAAAAAAAAACCGTTGTAATCGCCGTATAATCAGTAAGAACGACCAAATAACGAAAATTACAATCTTGAAGATGTTTACTCTCTCAATGCGCTTGGAGTAAATTGTGTACAGGCTGTATTCCCCATTCATACAGCAGCCTTGCGTGTGTTTCACCCTAGCCAACACTATGATTATCCTCACGAGGCCCTGGGACGTAGACTTTGTTCATTCTGTCAGAGATTTATTGCATTTATCTGTCTGTTGGATGGGATGGATGAATAAATTTCCTCATTCATCCGGAAAATTCCCTGTATTCGTACTTCCACTTCTTTGGTTATTGCATTTATATCAAGTTTGTTATCTTCTTCTCCAGACAGGACTACTGTTGTCTGTCATACGAGCGAAAATTGCGTTGTGCTGCCGTTAAGCGCCTGACAAGTCAGGCACAATGCATACGACATCGGCGTGGGAATGAATTGTTATCTTTTAAGTCTTTCTGGAAAAAGCAAGAGGATGGACAAAAAGGTAAAACAAAAAAAAAACAAGAAGGATGTAACAGGAAGGAGAATAACAAGACAAAAAGAAAGAGGGGGATAGAAAAGAGGTAATTCCTAGCACAGACTTTCTATTAGGTGAGAATGCTTATTTTTATACTGACAAGCCTTTCTGGCATCCCCTTAGGGGAAATGTTTTGTATCTAATGTCGTGCCAAGAATGTGAAACTGATTAGAAAACCAGATTTTTCATGTTTTTCTTTTTTATCTTTTCAAAAAAATGTTTGTCTCTGGCATGACACTTGTGTGAAGATTTTATGCTCTTGTTTTATCCTCACTCCTGTCAACAGAAAGCTGGTTTGTAAAGCCATAATTTGGCCCATTTTTATCTTTTGGAATCTGTCAGGAATTTATAATTGGTTGCTGTTTGTTGCTTGTTTCAATATATGTTGTTAGTTTTGTTATTGTTATTGCTGGCGTTACTACAGGAGTTAAGTTGTGTATTTTGTGTGTGTGTTTTTTTGTGTTTTTTTGCTGCATGGCGCATGAAAGTCACCCAGGTTGTGCAGGTTCTGTCTATTTGTGTTTTTGTTTTATGTTGACTACTCCGTGTTCATCGTCTTAGATATTCATATATGTAGTTACTATATCAAGCAAATCGAAAGAGAAAAAAAACAAAGACTTTTGTTTTAATATACTCTATTACAGTTATGGTATGCACAGTTCCTTTGTAGTGCATACCCATGTGCTTTTTTGTGCTATCTATAATCTGATATTTTATTTTGAAGAGAAGGCTTTGACACAAACTATTTGATACCGAGTATGATTATCCTTTTCTGTTTTAGGGCTCTTTTTCATTTCAATGAGCATACAGGCTGACTGTAATAAATTTGTGCTGTATCTTCTGCGCTTATCTTTATAAACAGCATAACACACCAAAATCTACATATTTGAAATTGAAAGTTCAAAATCTTCATATCTGAAATTGAAAAAAGTAAATACAATCAACCAGTTCCCTTCAAACAAAATCTGTACACCCCCTGTAAAGATCTAACCCCACACAGTCCAGCCTATGCACAAGTCTGTCTGATACTATGTATGTAGGCACGGTTACTGATAGCTGAAAGCTCTGTTTGGCACCAGTGCCCTTCTAATAGAGGATAAAACACGTATCGCCAGGGCTTGACTCTTTGGTTATTCCACGATCTACCTCAGATATTTTCTTCTTGTTGGTCATTCAGGGGTCACTCAGCAGCCCTCCTGGAGAATCAATGTCCAGGAACCTTTACTTCCCAAGCAGCCCGATTATCTTCCCAAAAGGCTCTTTCAAGCAAACTCCTCCATCCCTCCACTTGAACTAATTAGTTTTCCTCTCTGACAATAGAGAGTTAGGAGACAGGGCCATCCATGGCACTGCTTACAGGTCTTGTTGGCCCCTTATCTCTGTCCCTGGGGGAAGCCTGGGGGGTTTCAGACCAGTGACAGTTATCTATCTTGCCTGTGGCTTGTCTATCTGGAGGATTGATCTCCCCCTGAAGGGATGATGGCGGTGTCTTCTTTTTTAGGGTTTCGTGTGCGTTGTTTAGCGGTGTGCGGTCTGGTGGAGCTAAATGAGATGGATGAGGCTTAGGGTTTGATTTGTTTGTTGAGGTTTTTTTCCTAAGAAAAGAGAGAGAAAAAAAGAAAGAAAGAAAGAGAAAAAAGAAAGAAAGAAAGAAAGAGAGAGAGAGAGAGAGAGAGAGAGAGAGAGAGAGAGAGAGAGAGAGAGAGAGGAGAGAGAGAGGAGAGGAGAGAGGAGTGGTGTGGCTTGTATGACACTGGTTTCTTTTGTTGAAGTTGATGGCATTTCTGCAGATGTGACAGTAAATGCTTTAAAAAAAAAATTTCTGGCTGAATTAATTAGAGACCCTGTGTCTTCTGCATTTATTTACCTCAAATCAAACACAGAAACAGACAATTGTAACTTGGCAGATTGTTCTTGGAGTATACAGTCTTTTTGGAAGTTACCATGACAGGTTTACTAGCAAGGATTAAAAATAAATTCGGTCCATAGAGATTCATTGTGTTGGTGGGTTTTTCATGTATGTTTGTCTAAAGTTCATTTCCTCATAATAATCTAGTCACATACTTTGTTTTTTGACCCAACATGAAAATTATGTATGCGCTGAGCATAAGTTTCTTTTTTATTCTTTGGGAAAAAAACTAAACTTGAAATTTGAAACAAAATGACAGATTTTAGCTTGCTGTTTTTAAGTATGATGAAGAAGACTCACTCTTGAGTTGTGGTCTGGGCTTTCTCTTCCGGATGAGACGATAAACTGCGGTCCCGTGTGTTACACATCACTATTTAGCGCACATAAAAGAACCCACGGCAATAAGGGGGTTGACCCTGGCAAAATTATGTAGAAAAAAGCCACTCTGATAGGGAAACAATACAGTTGCATGCAGGAACAAGAAAAAAAATGGGTAGGCGCTGCGCTTGTGGCGACACGCTCTGTCCGGGGAGAGCAACCCGAATTTCAGGCAGAGAAATCTGCTGTGACATAAAGTGGTACAAAATACAAAAAACAAAATACAAAAACACTCAGCGTATTATTTTCAGCCATCCTTCTTGCCACAGTCTGATCCATGATTCTCTATTTTTTGGTCAACAAGGTCACTCCCAGCAATGACATCTTGTTACTTCTAAAACTGAAATCCTATT
>CM060329.1:47136586-47139086 GCA_030674155.1 Stramonita haemastoma
AGCTGATGACATTTCTGTACTTCACAGCTCTCTGTTCCCTCCACCCTGACCTATTCTTACTGCAACCGTTTCCGCTGGCTGGTCGGTCATCTTCCACGGATCATTGTGTAGCAGTGATTTACCATTGCCATTCAGGCAACACACCAAACGGCTTGATTATCACCCTGATGGGCGCCTACTTGTATAGCTGTCTCAGTTCAACCAAGTTATTTCCTCTTATCCTGAGCAGACACCAGGAACAAAAAAGAAAAAAATATATATCACAGGCTACTAAATTGCCCTCCGGCCTTGTTATCCCCTTTAGTATCTAGTCTCAGGAAGTGTGACCGCCATCTTGGAAAAGTTATAGTTATCTATCTTGTCTGCGGTTTGTCCAGAGTTCGTCTTCCCTGAAGAACTGGCTGTATGATAGTCTTCTTGTTTTATGGGAGAGTTTTTACAGTTTTGTAGCGTGTAGTCTGGGGGGTGGTTGTGTGTGTGTAAGTCGTCGAGAGTTCGGATCTTTTATGCTGCGTTTAATATTATATTTCTATCAAGGGGATAGATAGATAGATAGATAGATAGATAGATAGATAGATAGATAGATAGAGAGAGAGATAGATAGATAGATAGATAGATAGATAGATAGATAGAGAGATAGATAGGTAGGTAGGTAGGTAGATAGATAGATAGATAGATAGATAGATAGATAGATAGATAGATAGGTAGGTAGGTAGGTAGGTAGATAGATAGATAGATAGATAGATAGATAGATAGATAGATAGATAGATAGATAGATAGATAGGTAGGTAGGTAGGTAGGTAGGTAGGTAGGTAGGTAGGTAGGTAGACAGATAGATACATAGATACAGAGATACAGAGATACATAGATAGAGACAAACAGAAAGACAGAAAGACAGACTGAAAGTAATACAATTCATATTCGCAATCAATATTGGTACAGGGGTTTTATTATTTTATTTTTGTTGTTGTTGTAGTAGTTGTTGTTGTTATTGTTGTTGTTCTTTTTCTTCTCCTTCTTCCTCTTCTTTTTCACACACACACACACACACACACACACACACACACACACCTTAAGCTATTTGATTTGTTTGCTTTACAAGATTAAGCACTATGTGACTTCCACATATTCTTCTTCTTCTTCTTCTTCTTCATTGCAAGTCTTCCCAATTTTTCTTTTCATTTGCAATTTGTCTTCTTCGAAATTCTTCTTCGTCTCGATTTTTCTTCGTCGTAATTCTTCCCCTTCGCAATTCTTCTTTTTCTTCTTCGTCAGCTTTCTGCCTTACACACACACACACACACACACACACACACACACACACACACACACACACACACACACACACACACACACACACACACACACACACACACACACACACAAATACAAACCCAACAAGATTTACACTCCTGTGAAGGCCATGCCTTGAATAGATAGTAAAATCAAAACAAACCCACTGACCTCACCGAGGAGAGCAGTTTACAGATGTGATCGTGTTTTCCTCACCATAAAAGCACAGCCATTGGGGGTCTTTTTCTCTGGGTTGGTGCCATTAACAGCCCTTGAAAGTACTGTAGTTTTTTTTTCTCTCTAGCTGCGAACTGTGTGGGTGGTGTGTGTGTCGGTGGATCAAGCTACATGGCATGTGTGTGTGTGTGTGTGTGTGTGTGTGTGTGTGTGTGTGTGTGTGTGTGTGTGTGTGTGTGTGTGCGTTGTGTGTGTGTGTGTGTGTGTGTGTGTGTGTGTGTATGTGTGTGTGTGTGTGTGTTGTGTGTGACGTGTGTGTGTGTTTGTGTGTGTGTGTGATGTGTGTGTATGTGTGATGTGTGTGTGATGTGTGTGTGAGTGTGTGTGTGTGATGTATGTGTGCGCGTGTGTGTGTTTGTGTGTGTGTGTGTGTGTGGGTGTGTACCCAGGGAAAGTAGCCTGAATTTGAAGCAGAGAACTTCTGCTGCGACAGATAGCGGCGTACAAAGCAATACAATACAACACAACACAATACGACACAATACAATACAACACAATGCAATGAAATACACCACAATACAATACTTTACGACACAACACAATACAATCGAATAGAATACAATACAAAACAAAACCCCTCTGAACATGACAGTCGGCTTCCAGAATAGCTATCAGGCAGAGATCCTATCAAACAAGTCCACAAGGGGAAAAGTACAGACATAAGATTTCTACAGTAAGTCTCAGTGTAGAGGAAGATTACAAAAAGGAAAATAAAATGTATGAAGAAAATAGAGGTCGGTGGTGGGGTGGAGAGGTAGGTTGGTGGGGTGGGGTAGGTTAGGGGGGGGGAGCGGGAGTGGTGAGATGGGGACAGACAGAAAGATAGGGACAAACACCAACAACAACGCAACGGAGCTGACAAGGCAACACAGTGACTGTCATCACTACCACTGCTGCTACTACTTCCGCTACCACCATTCTTACCACCCATCTCCACCACCACCACAAACTGCCATTATTTCCCAGTATC
>CM060329.1:47144086-47146586 GCA_030674155.1 Stramonita haemastoma
ATAAATTAATAAAACAACATCTTGTAAAATAAGTTGAAGTAGTTTTTGTCCCTGCAATATATAAAAAGACATAACGTTATTTAAAAAATCACAATTTCCAAACCAAAAATATACACCCCACTACCATCCATAACCCTACCACAGAAGCACGCAATGGTAGACTATAATGGGATGCATCAACGGAAGATGCCAAAGGCCTCCCCATCAAAGTAGGCCCCGCAGACCCCATTACAAGACATTGCTGACTGTGTAAGTGGTGACATCGTCTGACTGCAGGCTCAGGCCTATTTGGCATCGTATTCGGAAAGGCAAAAAGGATAAAAAGGATGTTTATTGATTTGTGTTTCTCCGACACACAGGATAAAGTAGAGTTGTTTTTTTTTTTTAGGTTTGTTTGGTTGTTTGCGTCTGTGTGTGTGTTAGTGTGTGTTAGTGTGTTAGTGTGTGTTTGTGTGTGTGTGTGTTTAGTGTTAGTGTTAGTGTTAGTGTGTGTGTGCATGTGTGATGTGTGTGTGTTAGTGTGTGCGTGTGTTAGTGTGTGTGTGTGTGTGTGTGTGTGTGATGAGGTTGGAATCAGTGAGGGGAGAGTAGCCTGCACTGGGATGTCAGAGAAAAATGAGGTAGCAGAGAACTGAACGCACATGCAGGCGCGCTAGACACGCACCTACGTGCGCGCGCGTGCACACTTACACACACACACACATGGTGGGATGGTGATGAAGCAAAATATGATCCCTGTCCTACATAATATGACAGATCAGGGCATCTGCGCAGCTTCCCCCCCCTCCCTCCCTCTTTATTTTCTCTTTCCTTGCGCACTTTCTGTCTGTCTCTCTGTCTGTCTGCCCCTGTCTCTGACTATTTTTCTCTCTCTCTGACTCTCCCTGTCTCTGTCTGCCTGCCTCTCCTTCTCTCACCGGCTTAATCTCTTTCTCCCACCTGTCTCTGTCTCGCCGTCTCTGTCTTTGTCTGTATGTCTGTCTCTTCTCTCTGTCTGTCCGTCTTTCTCTCTGTGTCTGTCTGTCTGTCTGTCTGTCTGTCTGTCTGTCTGTCTGTCTGTCTGTCTGTCTGTCTGTCTGTCTGTCTCTCTCTCTCTCTCTCTCTCTCTCTCTCTCTCTCTCTCTCTCTCTCTCTCAACAACAAACATCTAAAACAACATTTTTTGTTACACTTTACAAAATATGAATTATTTCATCCTAACCAAAGTGGGTTTAGGAAAGATCATTCATGCCATACAGCACTTAGCAATCTAATAGAGCAGTGGCATTATAATATTAACAGTGATCTATTAACGGGTGCATTATTTGTTGATTTTGCCAAAGCATTTGACTGTATTGAACACAATCTACTCATAAGGAAACTGACTATGTATGGCATATGTCCAGATGCACTTAAACTTATTAACTCATTTCTTAATGACAGGAGACAAATTGTTTATCAAGACTCAACAATGTCATCTTTCTTGCCCATAAAATATGGTGTTCCTCAAGGGTCTGTGTTAGGGCCCGTCCTCTTTTCTATATACATTAATGATCTTCCCCTCCATGTTTCTTCCACTTGTGAACTTTTTGCAGACGACACTACCATACATACTGTAGGTACAGACTTAATGTCTTTAAGTACGGTTTTACAAAATGACTTGGACAATCTGACAACATGGACAGAACACAATCATATGGCTCTCAATCCTCAGAAATCAAAACTCATGGTTGTTACAACGAGGCAAAAGCGTCAAAACTTCAAAAGCAAATTAACTAGTATAAAAATTATTGATAACGTGTTGGAAGAGGTAAATTCATTTAAATTACTTGGTCTGTATATTGATAATAACTTGTCCTGGTCTAATCACATCTTTAATGTCTCAAAGAAAATATCTAAGAAGCTTTTTCAACTTAACAGAATAAAACATTTTCTAGATCAGCATACTCGCAAACTATTCTTCTCTGCTTATATAAAACCAGACCTAGATTATGCTTCTACTTGCTGGGACTTGGCCAGTAAAAACTGTATAAAACGAATAGAAAGAGTATATAAACGTTCACTAAAGGTAATTCTCCTCAAAACTAGTTCCCTAGAAGTTTGTGACTATAAAGAGTTGGATATTCTTCCCTTAAGTCTAAAATGTCGCTTTAATAAAGGCCTATTTATGTATAAAATTATGAATAATTTAGCTCCACGATATCTTTGTCAGAAATTTCCAGTGAAAACAGTTCGAAATAAAAGTGTGGTTATTACTCCTCGACCAAGAACTGATCTTTTTATGTCCTCTCTTGTATATTCTGGTACCAGACTATGGAATGAAATCCCCATCTCAATTAAAAATAAAAGTAGTATATCATCATTCAAAAAAGCATACCACACATACTTGTTCAATTCAATGTGATTGACATTAGTGAGCTCCCTTTGAACTAGTGTGTGTATGTGTGTGTGTGTGTGTGTGTGTGTGTGTGTGTGTGTGTGTGCGTGCGAGCGCACACACGCGTGTGGGCACATCCTTGAG
>CM060329.1:47149086-47154258 GCA_030674155.1 Stramonita haemastoma
TTGCACGCACATACCCATGTTTTTTTTCTGTATTACGTGTGTTATCCTGTGGATACAAATGTATACATGTACTTGCACAGGTGCAATCTCATGCTTATAAAAACGTAAGCTAAAAATTAAGTTTGAGAAAATCTCTACACAGTCATGGGAGCACATAATTATACGCATATCTTCTTAATCATAAATAACCATTACCTTACATACAACCTTTTTGTTTGTCTAAAAAAACATCACTCGATATGACTAGAGGTTAAACTGAAGACACTACTACATCCCTTTTTGTTTTTCTCGTACCCAACAACCAGCACACATAGTCCTATACACCCAACAACTCAAATTCTAAGACAAAACAAATACAAGCTTACGAAATATGCTGTCAAGGATTAAGTCATACACACATACCCTGATGCTGCATGTAACCCATTCCCATGAACTGAAGTGAGCTAGAACCTCAAAAACTTTCATTCTCCTTCCCTGGTCTAAAGAACTTGTAACTCATTCAGTCAGAATGCCGATACTGCCAGAAAAGCGTGGATACTAACGAAGGGGAGGGGTGGGTAGGTGGGGTGGGGTGGGGGATGGGGTGGGGGTTGGGTGGGGTGGGGGGTGGGGGATAGTTAGGGCAAGGGGAAGGAAGATCGATGAGATAGGTTCAGTTTGCCACTTGCCCCGTCAATCGATACACCGGTCATGACATCCCTCCCTCTCTCTTCCTTGTCTGTATTTCCATCTCCCATCTATCCCCGTTTCCCTTGTCTTCTTGACACAGACAGATACAGATAAACACACAAATACACGCACACACGCGCGCACGCACGCACGCGCGCACACACACACACACACGCACACACACATACACACACGCACGCACCTACATACACAGACACACACACACGCACACACACATACATACACACAAACAAACACACAGGAACATCAACAACACACATAAACCAAACAAGGAAACTAACACGCACACATACACACACATACACTTCATCCCCTCACTCCTACCCCACCCCAAACACGTACACATACACTAGGCCCCTCAGCTCCCCTCCCCCCCACACACAAACACGACCCCCCCCACCCCCAGCCCCACCCCCCTCCTATCCCCCTTCCCATCTACTTCTCCCCCTCACTCCAACAGAGTCAATATCAGCCCCCTCTCAGACCCATCGGACAGGAAAACAAGGTGGCAGAGACTGCACTATTTCCCTCAGCTAGTCAACGGGAAGGGAGCCACCGCTGGAAGAAAAGACAGAGTTGAACAGAGGAAATCAAGCAGCAAAAAAAAGGGTTGTAAAGATAGGAAGAAAAAATGTGAACAACAATATGAAGACGAAGAAGGATTATGAAGGAGAAGATGAATTGCGAACAAAAAGAAGAATTGCGAAAAAGAAGAATTGCAAAGAAAAATTGTGAAGAAGAAGAATTGCGAAGAAGAAGAACTGCTAAGAAGAAGAATGAAGAAGAAGAAGAATTGCTAAGAAGACGAATTGCAAAGAAGAAGACGAATAGTAAATAAGAATTGCGAAAAAGAAAATTTCCGAAGAAGAAAAAATTGCGAAGAAGAATTGCGAAGAAGAATTGTGAAGAAGAAGAATTGCGAAGAAGAATTGCGAAGAAGAAGAAGAATTGCGAAGAAGAGTTGCGAAGAATTGCGAAGAGTTGCGAAGAAGAAGAAGAATTGCGAAGAAGAAGAAGAAGAAGAAGAAGAAGAAGAAGAAGAAGAAGAAGAAGAAGAAGAGAAGAGGAGGAGGAGGAGGAGGAGGAGGAGGAGGAGGAGGAGGAGGAGGAGGAGGAGGAGGAGAAGAAGAAGAAGAAGAAGAAGAAGAAGAAGAAGAAGAAGAAGAAGAAGAAGAAGAAGAAGAAGAAGAAGAAGAAGAAGAAGAACGAAGAAGAAGAAGAAGAAGAAGAACAAGAAGAAGAAGAAGAAGAAGAAGAAGAAGAAGAAAAAGAAGAAGAAGAAAAAGAAGAAGAAGAAGAAAGAAGAAGAAGAAGAAGAAGAAGAAGAAGAAAAGAAGAAGAAAGAAGAAAAAGAAGAAGAAGAAGAAGAAGAAGAAGAAGAAGAAGAAGAAGAAGAAGAAGAAAACAACAACAACAACAACAACAACAACAACAACAAGGAGAACAAGAACAAGAAGCAAACTAGAAATAGGCAACAGAAGAAAGAGGAATCTATAAAGGGCCTAGACAACAACGACAACAACAAAACAACAACAAAACAACAACAACAACAACAACAATGCCAATATTGAAAGTTATGAATGATTTTTATTTCCATATAATACAGCAAAAACACGAACAAGAACAATTTCTATACCCCTAATTGGCATCTGGGCAGCAGCAACAGAAGCAGCAGCGGCAGCGGTAGCAGCAATAACAACAAAAAATAATAACAAAAAAGCAAGCAAGAAAGAAAACAGACAGAGAGAAAAAGATATAAAGAAACACAGAGATTATAAAAGGAAAGAAAGACAGACAGACAGGCAGACAGACAGGCAGACAGATAGATAGCTAGATAGATGGACAGACGGACGGACGGACGGACGACGGGCGGACGGAGGGAAGGAAGGAAGGAAGGAAGGAAGGAAGGAAGGAAGGAAGGAAGGAAGGAAGGAAGGAAGGAAGGAAGGAAGGAAGAAGGAAGGAAGGAAGGAAGGAAGATAGAAGGAAAGAGAGACATAAAGGAAAAAAAAGAAAGAAAAACGAAGGACAAAGGATGAGAGATAGGCTTTATTCATCGTTCTAGCTTATGATGGCGTGTCATTTTTGGGGTTATTTTTTGCTTAGTTGATGAAACGGCATCTTCCAGGCACCAATCATACGTCTTTGTATTTTTTCATACAGGGACAAGATTTTTTTTTTTTCAAATCAATTGCTTTATACCCCATGAGAGAGACAGACAGACAGACAGACAGACAGACAGACAGACAGACAGACAGACAGACAGACAGATAGTAGACAGACAGACAGTCAGACAGAAACAGAAACAGAGGGACAGAGGGACAGACAGACAGACAGACAGACAGACAGACAGACAGACACAGACAGACAGACAGACAGACAGACAGACAGACAGACAGACAGACAGACAGAGAAGTATCCCATACCTTTCAGTGCGAAACAAGGTGTCATGGACCACAGCTTGTTTATGACCCAACATCTTGAGGGTGTTACCAATCTCCTTTCTCGCTGCTTCACTTGTTCTGGCACGAAAGAGGGCAGTCTAGTCACCCACGACTGGGGACTGTGCATTATTGTGAATGAGTGCAGGAACGGTCACCCAACCACGAGGTCACCCCACTAAACACCGCGTGCTTGACGTTAGCTTAGGGAGAGCAAAAGCTGTAAATGCTCAGATTTCCTGTCCCCAGTAGATACATGAATGGATTAAGAGATCAATCAATCAATCAATCAAGCAAGCAAGCAAGCAAGCAATCAGTACATTCTGAATTTAACATTACAATAAACAATGATACATACATACATACATACATACATACATACATACATACATACATACATACATACATACATACATACATTCATACATACATACATACATACATACATACATACATACATACATACATACATACATACATACATACATACATACATGCATACATGCATGCATGCATGCATGCATACATACATACATACATACATACATACATACATACATACGTACATACGTACATACGTACATACGTACATACGTACATACGTACATACATGCATACATACAAACATACAAACATACATACATTCATACATTCATACATTCATACATACATACATACATACATACATACATACATACATACATACATACATGCATACATGCATGCATGCATGCATGCATGCATGCATGCATGCATGCATGCATGCATACATACATACATACATACATACATACATACATATATACATACATATATACATACATACATACATACATACATACATACATATATATATATTTGTACCAATTCTCAATTCTCACCAAAAGCTCATAACTCAGTTTTTTTTCTTCTATCTTTTCACATCATCAGCACAGCAGACTCTTGACTAAGATGGTTGTCAGGGTATGGCGGTGGAGAGGGGGCATGTGGGAGGCATTGGTCGATCCCTGCTAAAAACAAACAAACAAAAAACAACGACAAAAAGAAACCCAGCCTCATTCCACTCTCCTATCCTACCCCACTGCACCCTTTCTCCCCCATCCCCAGCACCCTCCATCCTTCCCTTTGCCCCTTCTGGCCATCAGTTTCTGTCCTTGATTCGTGTTGGCAGCTCTGAAATTATTTCCAGCCTACTGCCAGACATATTGGATTTGTAATCTCCAAGGCCGATTTGTTGTTTAGAAAAAGGTTTTGAAGAGATTTCTATGGAAATGGCATATTATTTTCTGAAACGTGGTGTCGTGGTTCCTGCTATCGTTTTTTCTCTGAATTTTGTGTGTGTATTCTGTTTTATTTGTTTGTTGTTTGTTTTTGTTTGGGTTTTTGTTGTTCTTGGTTTTGTTCGTGTTTTTGTTGTTGCTGTTGTTCGTTCGTTCGTTCGTTTCGTTCGTTCGTTCGTTCGTTTCGTTCGTTCGTTCTTCTTCTTCTTCTTCTTCTTCTTCTTCTTCTTCTTCTTCTTCTTCTTCTTCTTCTTCTTCTTCTTCTTCTTCTTCTTCTTCTTCTTCTTCTTCTTCTTCCTCTTCCTCTTCTCATCCTCCTCCTCTTCCTGCTCCTCTGCATTCCTCCTCCTCCTCCTTCTCCTTCCTCCTCCTCCTCCTTCTCCTTCCTCCTCCTCCTTCCTTTCCTTCTTCTTTTGCTCCTTTTTTTCTACTCTCTCTTCTTCTCTGCAATTCTTCTTCTTAGCAATTCTTCTTCTGTGTAAATTCGTCTTTGCACTTCGTTTTCTTTGTAATTTTTCTTCTTCTTCATTTCGCCTGGTGAACTCTGGGTTCACTTTCGCTTTTTTTTTAAAATATCCTATTATTAAGTTAGCGAAACTTATTTCTTAGGAGTGTTTGTCTGTCTCACTTTTGCTTCTGTGCAGGGTTAGGGAAGTTAGCCTTCTTTTATTTACTTGTTTAATTTGTCATGTCCTGCTTGTGTCAGGCTGTTTTTGATATGTAGAAATCATTTATATTTTTTGGCTCCATCGTGTTGATTT
>CM060329.1:47159358-47161858 GCA_030674155.1 Stramonita haemastoma
CAATGTCTTGGGAAAATCGTTTTCTGCCCAACCTGTCTGTTCATCCTCTGGTGTGGAAATCAGATTACTGCCTTTAGCCCTTTGTTCTTTGTTCTAACACACACTTTGCTTCTTATCTCTTTGCTCTGTTTTTCTTTTACTTATGTAGAATTTTTGTAGTGGGGTATTTTTGGTGGTGGTTGTTGTTGAATGTGAGTGATGAGTGAATGATGTTGTGTGTGTGTGTGTGTGTGTGTGTGTGTGTGTGTGTGTGTGTGATTGTGTGTGTATAAGTGTGTGTGTGTGGATGTGTGTGTGAATGTGTGTGAGTGAATGTGTATGTGAGTGTGTGTGAGTTTGTATGTGTGTGCGTGTGTGAACGTGTGTGTGTAAGTGTGTGTATGTGCGTGTGCGTGTGTGTATGCGTGTGTGTGTGTTGTGCGTGTGTATACGTGTGTGTGTGTATGTATGTGCGTAAGAGAGAGAGAGAGAGAGAGAGAGAGAGAGAGAGAGAGAGAGAGAGAGAGAGAGAGAGAGAGAGAGAGAGAGAGGACAGACAGACAGACAGACAGACAGACAGACAGACAGACAGACAGACAGACAGACAGACAGACAGACAGAGAGAGTGAAGCTATGGGAAAGTTGAACTGAAAGCTGAGGCTCTGCGCTTGTTTGTATTTCTTTCTGTAAAAGAAACTGACGGGAAAGCTTGGAAGAAAGACAAAGAGAAAAAACAGGAATAGACTTGAAAGAATTCTAGAGTGAAAGATGATGCATGTAGGGTGCATGCACGTGCACACACGCAGGTGTGTGCGTGTGTTTATTTATTTATTTTATTTATTCTTTTATATCGAGGATGATGGAATAAGCCCTCATGTGGGTTTTTTTTTTACATCCAGTTCCTGTGTGTATGCAGTTTTGTAAATCTTGTCATCTGCTCCCATCGGCACACAATGGCCTATTCTTACGAAAAATGGAACAGGACTTAACGTGTGCGCAAGATGTTCTGCGTGCGCTTGCACACGGGCCTCGGTTTATAGTCTCATCCGAAGGACTTTTGGGGAGATACTGATGTTAACTCTCGGGGAAAAATCCCCTCGAACGGGAATCGAACCCGGATCGTCAAATTACGAGCGAAATTTTCTGACCACTAGGCTATCCCGCCCCATGTGTATGTATGTATACATATATATATATATATATATATATATAATATATATATATATATATATAATATATATATATATATATATATATATATATATATATATATATATATATATATATATATATATAATATATATATGTGTGTGTGTGTGTGTGTGTGTGTGTGTGTGTGTGTGTGTGTGTGTGTGTGTCTCTGTGTCTCTGTGTGTCTGTCTGTGTGTCTGTCTGTGTCTGTCTGTGTCTGTCTGTGTGTCTGTCTGTGTGTCTGTCTGTGTCTGTCTGTGTTTGTATGTGCATGCCTTAGACGGTCTGTGTGCGTTGTTACTGTTGTTGCTGTGGTAGTGGTGGTTCAATCTAAACTCTGTCTACGCTTGATGCTATTAGACTTAAAAAAATAGCGAATCAGCCAACCATACATACAAAAAAACAAAAAACAAACAAACAATTATACCATACCATATCATACCATATTTTTTTATAGCCCTACCGACCACGAAAGTCATGTCAGGTCTGTCACCTCATTCACATTCAGTGGCTTTAGTTGCTTTCAGCATTAGCTTCACAACCATCACCTCCTAATACTTAAAATATCTAACACTGTCTCCCTAAAAAAACAACATTAAACGACACAACACTTAAATCAATGCAATCCTTACGGCTCATAAACCAGGCTGTGCTCAGGACGCCAGCCATTCTGCGTAATGTATCATCCTCAGATTACAAAAAGACGTAAACATGATAACAAACATGTTAAAGAACAAAAACACACATAAAAAGAGCCACATGGGCAGATACCACTGCAGAATGAACACTCTGTGCCAATCCCGGTGTCTAAGTATCACTGCCTGGTCGCCAGAACAAAAACCACAGGCAAAATGTCATATAGGCTAATGTAAACAGAATATTGTTTGGAAGAGTTGCTTGAAAAAAGGCAGGAGAGTGGACTGGAAAGGCAAGAAATAAGGAAGAGAGATGATAGAAAAGTAAGGAGAAAGACCGAAACAAAAAAAGAGAGATAGAAAAGAGGAAATTTCTTGCACAAAATTCCCAGAAGGTGGGCATGCTATTTAAACTGAAAAGAACCCCCGGCACCCCTACGAGGGAAAGAAGACAAAAATTAATAATAATTTTAAAAAATCCTACGAATACGTATTTACAGAAGAATTAGAGTTCGTGTGCGCGTTCGTGCAAGCATGCTTGCGTGCATGTATGCGTGCGTGCATGCGTGCGCATACAGTATATGATTGTACGTGCATGTATGCCTGTAAACGTGCGTGTGTGTGTGCCAGTGCGTACATACGTGCGTGTGTGAGAGAGTCAAGCTTTTAACTAGGAGAGATAAACTGGACGTGGT
>CM060329.1:47166858-47169358 GCA_030674155.1 Stramonita haemastoma
GTTTGGATGAAGGCAAGCATTGTGGCAGAAGTGAATAAAAAATATTTTTAAAATTTGGTATAATATCTACAGTTATAGTTGTTGTGTATCATCAGATGAAATTGTGTTTTTTGTCAATGGCTTTTATAAAAGAAAAAAGAAAACTTAACCGTCTTAGCCCCGTTGCGGCCGCAGCCGCCCGTAACAGCACCTGCTGCTAGATTCCGTTGCGGCCGTAGCCGCCCGTTGGTCCTGACCACGTGGGCAGTACTTTTCCATCACACACATACCTCGTGGTTCTCACACAATGTGTCTGAAATTTGGTGGGGCGATGCAGGGAAGGTTTCAGATGGTGCCAGTGATAAATTTAGACCACTAACAGTGTGTACTTGGGAGGGAAGGAAGAAAGCAAGGCTGGCGATAGAAACGCCTTTCACTCATAACGCGTGGCGAAAAAAAATGGCGTCTTCGTTGGTAGCAGACGATTCATCTAACTAACTAGACAATAAAATGAACGTGTTTGCATTGGAAGTAGAAAAAATTCAATGATAAATATTAAGTGAGTCAGAAATAAAAAGCTGACGGGGGAGAAGAGAAAGGAAATAACGCAGTTAGAGAGAAGAATGAACCCGACTACACGGCACATTCCTGCAAGCCTGGCGACCTGTGCTACCCACACGCTGTGGAGAAATTTGACCGGGGGGGGGGGGGGGGGGGGGAGGGGGGAGGTCCGCAGTATAAACGCCAGAAAATGTGACGCCTTTTGTCTATTTTCTAGTTAATACCACACTTTTTATTTGAAACTCAACGGACAGATTTGCTGATGACGAAAATACCGAGAAGGAAAAGAAAATAGACCTCAAGTCTGCCAAGATGCCACAGGTGACAGCGATAGGTACACCCCCGACACATCCACATTTTGTGCTTTCTGTGATGTGATGTGTCCCTGTGCCATCACTATGACTACTTTAAAGGCTATCACAATTAAAATTTTGTAGAATTACAGAAGTTCTGTGTTGTTTCATGTTTGTCACACCTGTGTGGTGACACTGGTGACAATGTGACACTTATGTACAATATTACACTTCTGTGCACTTAACAAACATGTGGTAAGACATAGACATCTGAAATGCAGTATATAGGTAAGATATTGATTGAATATTCCTTGTTTTCAAAAGACAAAAAACCAGTTAAACAAAAAGTGTGCCTCATCAAGACATATAAAACAATAGGTGTTATGAGGACATTGTGTGACACATCCTTGAAGTACAATTGCACACAAACATTAATAAACACGTTAGCTAGGCATCAGTTCTTTATTCAACACTTACATGTATGAATTTGTGTCTATTCCATATATATTTTGCTGGTTTATTGTATACAACATACTTTTACCTGTGATTGGTGACAAATAAGGTGACAACGACACGACATTTTGTGACCAGACATGTAAACTTGTCTTAAAATGCAAGTACAAAGATGTATCTAGCTTGTGACAAAATTTCAGCTTGATAGCTTGTTATCCACACAGACAATTGTCTCAGGAGTAGACTATGTCAGTTTGGGGTAGAAAACTTTAAAAGAATTCAAAATCTACAGGCAGTTTAGCTCTGTAGAATTCAACAACAAGAGGGTTAAAGGGGGTTTTGCCAACCACACAGACAGAATATCTTTTTCCTCTACTGTTCTCTAAAATTTATAAATGAAATGAAACAAACTATTCTAGTCTTCTCTTAAAATTGACAGAAATTTGCCTGCAAACGACACTGACATATTCTATCTATGTTACATATATGCACATTCACTGATGATACCACTTTGTTGACTAATATCATATCTCAATTACGAAATTCACTGGTCTGGCGAAAGTGTTGTCAGAAATAGAGACTTGAAGTGTATCCAAGTTAAACAAAACTGCTTACATTTTCAACATGTCTGGGGGATTAGATGTTTTTGGTTTTCTGTCGGTAAGCTGATAGATGGCTGTGATAAAGTGTGTGTGTGTATGTGCGTGCGTGCGTGCGTGCGTGCGTGCGTGTGTGTGTGTGTGTGTGTGTGTGTGTGTGTGTGTGTGTGTGTGTGGTGTGTGTGTGGTGTGGTGTGTGTGTGTTTGCGTGCGTGCGTGCGTGCGCCAACACGAAGATGATGGCGATAGCGGTGGTGTGACGATGGCGGTGGTGGTGGTGGCTGTGGTATTGGTGCTGGTGGTTATAAGAAACAAGAGGAGGAGGAGGAGGAGGAGGAGGAGGAGGAGGAGGAGGAGGAGGAGGAGTAGGAAGAGGAGGAGGGAAAGGATAGTGATGATGAAGACAACAACGAAGATGATGAAAAAGACCCCAAGGATGAACTACGACGAAAAGTTGGATGAGTTTGAACATCAGGATCATGAGAATGAGGAGATAAGTTATACTACAAGTTAAAACTTGGATCGGTGGTCTAGCGGTAACACGCCTGCCTAGAAAGCGAAAAGTCCGGGTCGGAAGTGTGCGGTGGTTTGATCCCTGTTTTGGCCCGAAACTTT